>JANAVB010006399.1:5387492-5586556 GCA_029216955.1 Iris pallida
AACACGCTCATTCACGAACAAGGATTAATTTAATTTACGAGAATGACTAGGACTAGGAGTCCCTTACACAAAATTTACCGAGGGGTAGTCTAGGCCATGCAATGTAGATAAGGAGTTATTAATTTTGATAGTTATCAGATCCCCATAGGTACACTAGTATCTCTTGATATGATGATGTAATCTAACTTGGATAAATTATTCCCTTGGTAAGGCAGGGCTTCATAGAATTAATGATCTAACCTTGATAAATGGTGCAATCCCTTCTCTTGTCCTTTGGATATCATCCTCATATCTTAACCCGAATTACTTATTTAGTTTCTAGTTGCCCTAAGAATTATTATCCATTATAATTTCTGATTAGGTTAACCATATGCGAACCTCAAGTTAGTGTCGATTCAAAATTTTCCTCAATAGTTGAATACACATGGAATAGATTAGAATGTTGTATTCCTTTATCTTCAGTTATTTCCTCCATGTTCATCTTTTAATCTGAGGATTATGACTGATAGATACTTACACTTTATTTCATAGCCAGTTGTTTGAATCTCTAGAAACTCGTGAATTCTTACATATGTAGTTAAAGGAATGTTAGTTAATTCATAATGGCGGGACAGCAGCGCACTGTCGCCATTTATTTAAATTAGGAAGACTATGGATTCACTGCAACCAGCAGCGCACTGGCGAGACAAAACCCCTAGAGTTGAAATTTGTTATATAGGCTATAGAATGTTACTAGAAACTAAGGCTAGTGGTCCTCTTTTTCATAGTTACCCTTGAGTCTATATTGGTTAGAGTTAAGAAGTATTCGATTTCGTATCACATATGAATCACGAAACCAAGGGTTTACCACAGCCATAGTATACGGGCAAGGTATAACTCTCGGTGGAATGACTTCAGACGTGATTACAGGTTTAGGATTCTATGAAGGATAGGGCAATGCCATGTATGTTCCGTAAGACCCGAAGCCAATGTTAGTGGAAATTTGTAGTTGGGTAACACATCCCCCGATCTAGCATTCCGTGGTCCTTGTGACCTATTGACGAGGAAATTGATTGACGCTAATAGGTTACTTAGAATGTAGAATTTAAGGGGTTCATAACCCACTAGCCGACCAAGACCTTATAGATAAGAAGATAGTAGGAAGACTGTATGAACAAGAACACCGGGTAAGGTTTGATTCTCTCAAAACCCGAACTGCTTGTGCCTTCTTTCGAAAATCTTGCGAACTTGTATTTTGACTATCTTGACCAACGCCGCAATTACAGCCTAGTTTTGCAAGCTCACTCTGTTCTCGAGCTTGATTCAAGACATGTGTTTAGTGGGGACGCCTGCTAACATATTGTCTAATCAGAATCAGTGTATTATGGTCTGATCAACCATGATGCATTTGGTTCGCACTTCATTTAACTATCCTACGTGGATTGAGATATCGAGGTATCTATGAACTCATCCACGACTGCATTGACAATTCCTCTTGAATTATATGTTCGCCCTTGAATCACGAAATTGTATTAGTAACGTCTCCCTTGACTTCTTTATTGTTTTTATCTTTCACCAATTTGGAAAGCCGAAAGCTCGTGATGGTAGAGAGATACAGGGTATTCCCATGGCTATGATAATGGTAGGCACAAGTGTAGCTACCAACGGCCAGTCATGTGATTGAGTTACTCGTTCTCCCCTTGACCATCAAACTATTATCGAGACTTTCAAGCCATATGAATTTAAGAATGATTAGGGTTTTACCCTTAGTCATAATGTCAACCCAGGAGACTATCTATTCTCAAGAAACAATTCATTGTGTCTCTAAATTTTTCTTGAATATTGCCTTACTTTCAACCCTTATGCCTTGACTCAACTGTCCCTCGACCAAAGCCCATAATCACTAGCTTAGCCAATACCATAGCTTAAATACCCTGTCACACTATGATCTACCAGTGGTCAACAGCAATACTTGAGCACACAACTCTTGTGATAATAGTCCGACAGACTGAGCGTCAATAGAAATTTGTGACCCAGTTGCTAGGAAATCTTTCGTAAGATGTGCCTTAGAGTTGGTTACCTGGTCGATAACCCTTATATACTGTGGACGAGTAGGTCATTCTACTTTATCGACCATGTGTCATTGTACACACTCATTTTCCATTTAGTGATAAACGATCCTTGACTTGACTAACATCTACCGTATTCCGTTACGTCGTGCCTTATTCTTCATTTACAAGAGTCGAGGTACAATATCCGGACTTTGAAACTTTTCGGACCTCATCATTCCTAAAACCATATCCTAGCTCCTAAGGTGGATAGACTGTAAGCCTCCTAAAGTTTTGGATATACGAAGATCATCGATTGATTAGAATAAATTTTATTAGAATGATAGTTAGTGCCCTATGGGCTCCCACTTTCCATTTAGATCATTTTGCGTCCCCGGCCGTGTCACTAATATTCGGAGCACAAGACCAGCTGATACCTTCCAACAAATTTCACATGTAAAATCTAGACGAGTCCACCTTCATCTAGGTATATCATGTCCCACTCAAACTAGTCCCCTTGTACTCTATTTTTGGGGTACGACTTTCAGGTTAAAAGGACTAGTTATAACCTTTACCATAGTACCGGTATACTTTCCAACATCCACTAGAGCCTTAATTGCGACCCCAGTCCTTCGACCCAATATATGGTTGTGATCTACTCGAAGCCTACTACGCGCATGCCACTAGTGTGCCACCCAATCGAGGTCTCATGTTTTACTTAAACACAAAAGTCTCGGAAGGTGCATTTTTGGGCTTCATGAACCTAGCTAACCAACCTGATGGCCAACTAGCTCAACCCTTGGATAGAAACCTATTCTGGAATACCCTAATCTAGTAGGAATAGTTGTATCATTAGAGTCTTGACCAGTCCGTATAGATTGCAATCCAAGGTTTACCCAACCAACGAGGGATGTCCAATCAGGAAGTCCATTAAGACTCAGTAAAACCCATCCGTGCATACCACCATACTCGGACTAGAAAATCGAACTATTTGGAATAGGCTCCACCCCATAGGATGTGAATCCATTTGTAACCTTTACTCCATCTACTTGGATGTCGCGGGACGATCTTGCATTGCATTCATATCCCTTGCTCGCGTGTTTAAATAAGCACGAAAAAGGTCACAATCTGGATTTCCTAAATTCCGTTCCATTATGAAATCTTGTTCAGATAAAATTTCGAGGACAGAATTTATGTATTGAATGGATTGCAAGCCCCTCTAGGATATGAAGAATTCTTCGATTTAGCCAATAACTGGACTAGAGTAGCTCATCTAGCAAATAAGTTAATAATTCATAAACATTCTCTCTCTATCGATACCAAGAGATACTCTCTACCGCTCTAGAAACTTCTTATTCTCCCTCGAATATTTTTCCTTATCTTCCTGTTCTCCCCATTATAGAGTGACGAATGGTCACGCTTATTAGAATTTAGCAATATTTCTTAGCTACTGGTGTAAATTTGTTGTTCGTTAAATTTTGGGTTGCTTGATAAATAGAAGAGGATTATTGATGTCGTGTGCCTAGAAATCTGTTGGTAGGAATGTTTGCAACTAGTTAGAAATTATAAGATTTCAGTTTGAGGGAGTGGTGTGACCAAAGGTGGGTAGAAGTCCTCGATGATTCGTAGTTACGAAATGACTGGAGGAGGCCATAATATTTTTGGGAAATCAAATTTAAGGAGATTGTGGTAATAGTGGACTTATTATTATTATTATTATTATTATTATTATTATTATTATTATTATTATTATTATTAGTATTATTATTATTTGTTCAAATTCTAGGCATGTTTATAAGTTAGAATTTCGAGGACGAAATTATTTTTAAGGTGGGTAGATTTGTAGCTCCCCTTCCCGGATTTTTTAATATTTTATTATTATTTACTTTATTGAATTTTATTATTATTACTATTATTATTATTTATTATCATTATTTTTGAGGTCGTTATTTTATAATATTATTATCATAATTATTGGTTATATTTATTTGGTTATCAAATAAATGTGATTTAATATATATATTCATATTTGTAAGAAATAGACCTTACTCTAGAAATATATAATATTGGGTTTTATTTAGGTTTTATGGATATATATTATATAAGTATGTGTACGAGTATATAGGTATATGTACACATTTAAATAGATATATTATATATAAAAATAGATATATTAATATTTTATTTGGAAGTATATTTTATATTGATTTTAAATATTATAGATTGAATATGGTATTTATAAACAAGGTATATAGGTGTATTTATATATATATATATATTGTGTATGGGTGTGAATATAGATATATGCCTATATATAAATATTTGTGGATATGTATAAGTTTGTATAAATATTAGTATATATTATATGTGTATATATATAGATTATATATATATATATTAATATATGTATATGCATATATAGTTAAAATAAGAAAAAGAAAAAGGTTAATGAAAAAGAATTAGAAATAAGAAAAGAAGAAAGAAAATGGGGTAGCTTCTGTTATTATGCTTATATAGTTTAGTAGTGAATTGAATTGGATTGAAATGGAATGAATGTTTGAACTGGGAAATCCAATTCAACTCATTTTCAATATAGACCAGTTGCAAGTTGCTGGAACACAACATGCACGCACACAAGCAAAACCAGCTTGCCTCCCAAACCGAGAAGGGTGGGGACCACAACTATACGCGATCCCAGCAATACCCCTGCTCAAACCCGAGCTTGCTCCAGCCCAAGCAAACCAGCGTGTAGATGAGCCCATCAACCAAGCTCCCCAGCAAGGAAAGCCCGACCCCATTGTTCGAATATAAGTAGCCGAGAGAGAGAGAGGATCTCTCTCGAAAACCTCAAACCCTAATCAACTCCACCGCACCGACACTCCAGCCCCAGCGACTCCCACAACCAGGGCGCGGTCGCGCGCACCTACAGGGCCGCTCCGGTCGGCCGAACCACCGGAAAGCGCGCACGCGCGTGGAACGCGACAGCGGCAACAGCAGCAGTTGCTGCAACGAAGGGAAGTTCGCGAAGGAAATTCCTCCTCCACGCTCGGTGTCGTTGCGAACCATTTCCTCTGGTATGACGACAACATATACGCCTCCCAATCTCTTCTTTTAGTTTTTATTTAAACGATTTAGGTCGTCCAGAAAATCGTCGCGAACCTTGCCGAAAAACTGTTCTCGAAACAGTTCACAGAGCAGTCCAATCACCCTAGTTCAAGGATCGATTCCGATCGATCCAGGAAAATATTAGAAAAACTATTTGAAGGGGTTTATTGACAACATGTAGGGCTTCAAATCCCTTTTTACGGAATTTGATTCCATCGACTACGTGTCGAGAAATCGAACTCCGAAGTTTCCCAAAAATCTGTTTTCAAAAACTAGAAATCTCTCCACACGACGTCCGTCCTGCCATTCCGGGCGACGTGGTCGCACACCGAAAGGATCGAAAGCTGCGTAACAGCTTTGTGGTCGTGTGGGCTTTGACAGAATTCAAATTGGTCGCGTGTGCGCGACGAATTCGACGCGTATCCGTCGAAATCGCCCCGTATCCGTCCAATGCAAATTCAGTCATAACTTTGTGCACGCTCGTCAGATCGAGACAAAACTTGCGCCAACAGGACTGTATCATTTTTCTGGTCCTGTATGCCAAGTTTGGTCCGATTCTGAGACAGTTGAAATTGACATCGTTTTGCGGGCCCCACGGTCCCGCTCAACGGGCGATTTTGTGCACGGCCCGCCGGAATCCAACTTTGGACATAAGGTTGGGTTCGTATCGAAAATCAGATCTGTAGACATGTAGTTTGACGACTTTAGAGACCGTTGACTCTGGCACGCTTTTCGGTGCAAAGCGGGTCCAATGGCGGATACCGTTTTGGCCCGAAATTACCGTTTTGCCCCTGTGTCCAGAATTGGACGTAGGGACAGGCAATCCTAGCTAATTAGACTATTCTGAGATCATTGGTATTATTTATTTCAGCTTCCGGGGACTGTTGTACGGGTTTGACTATAGTGGCACATTGAGTAGTTCAGATTGTCGGTTTCACCAGCAAAGGACCACAGGCGAGTACAGTTTATTGTCTGCATTTCGATATTGATCTTTACTATATTTCATTGATTAGTCATTGGTTATGTGATTTTTATACTCTATTATAAATTGTTGAGTCGGGAATGAGAAGTACCAAGGATGTGTGATCAGACCGTAGACATTGTAGATATTGTAGACATTGTAGATATTGTAGACATTGTAGATATCGTAGACATTGTAGATATTGTAGACATTGTAGATATTGTAGACATTGTAGATATCGTAGACATTGTAAATATTGTAGACATTGTAAATATTGTAGACATTGTAAATATTGTAGACATTGTAGATATTGTAGACATTGTAGATATCGTAGACATTGTAGATATTGTAGACATTGTAGATATTGTAGACATAGTAAATTTTGTAGACATTGTAGACATTGTTACTTTTTTGCAAGTAGATATCGTAGACCGTGCGGTGTAGCACCCCAGACCGATCACATGTCAAAGGTACTTCTAACGGTGGAAAAGTATATTGGTCTATTTATTACTATTGATTTTCTTACGGGTTTACTGTTATTTTCAAAACTCATGATTAATGCCTAACCTTTGTTTTATAGTCATTTTCTTTATTTGAAATTGCATTCAGTGAATTGTGCTCGTTCCATTCCTGACTGGAAACCAACATTTTCAGGTTAGCCGCGGATTCATTTAGCTTGGGGAGTGACGGGAATACTTGCAGATAAAGCCTAGAGACTAGCTAGATAGTTGAGTTGTAGTCATTCAGTTATTTGTACAAGTTTATATTTTTATACAAATGTAAAACTTGTGATCATCGTAAATTAAATTAATTTTGTGAATGAGCATTATTTGTGATTTTGATCTTCATGGCCGTGACAGCGTTCTACCGCCGACACTGCGGCGTAGGCTGGCTTGGACACGTCTTGTATCCGTTAAAAAAAAATGGGTACGGGTCGTGACAAGTAATGAACTGGCTATGCTATTAACACAAAGAACTGAATGAAACACCTCAATCATGTACCTTCTCCATAACTGTTGTTGTTGTCTGTTTCCTTATAAAGCAATGAAAGAAGGAATATTGTCCCTATGATATGAATGAAATGCTACAGGTCCTATCGAGACGAATGAAATTTCAATTGTTTCTCTTAGAAAGGATTGATATGAGAAATGTTACAATAATTGATGCAATGAGAATGATGAGGCTTGGGATCATTGAGATCACCAAGTGAACATGTGGTATTATTGGAAAGATGAGATAATGAACTGTTGCCTTTACTTATCTTATTATTTTATCATGCGACTTCGAACACGATCGAGTCGAACACGCATTCGCATGACCATAGACGTACTTGTATACAAGGGTTTCCTCGAACGGTACCTGCGACGGTGGGATCGAGTCGGCCTAGGAGGGAATTGGTGCTTTGGTAGCACGGTATTGGGACCTTCATTCGGGCTCGCAACCTGGTGAAGGGCACATCCCATACCCTATGAAGTCCTATATGGCACGTCGACATGGTACACAACCACCAGTGGTCATGTAGTCAGGATGCATGCTAATGAATATTTTGTGCAGACAGAGTAAGTATATCATATTATCATATATTCTTATGCAGGTATGCGGAGTCGGATATCGGTAAAAAATCACTTAACGTAATAGATGCAATACATGTTGGTTGAATGGTCTGCTTAATCATGCTAAACAAGAAAATGTTATGATGATGCCTTTAAAAGAGAACTCTATGACATGCTCGACATGTTAAATGCAATATGCTGGAATGTTGCCTTGCTAAAAGAACACCTATAACATGTTTGGCTCATGTTAACTCAATGATGCTTAATAGATGCCTCTAATGTACACTGTCAGAACTTGATAACACCAAGTATGTTTCATTGTTGCTTTTGCATAAGAAATGAGATAATAAGTTTACATGCTTCACTATGATTATTGCCCATGAACTGTAAACTGATGCTAGGCCCCAAGTAGAAAGATTATTTTATTAAATGCTTGCTAAAATCGACCAGTTAGTGTTGGTTTAGGCGAGTGGGTTGGATTCTGCTCGCCAATACATAGATGATGTGCTGACCCACGTTTTGTGGACAGGTGCTCGTGCTTGGGATATTCTACACACGAAGATTGGCTTGATTGGTCCCGCAGCATCGAAGATTTGTTGGACATACAGAAGCTCTCCTTGTTCAAGATGATGTCTTCTGTTTATAAAGGGCATAATGTATGGAACATTGTAATCAGTTGTACCAGTGAGTTATAAGCCAAGTTGGTATATCGAATTGTAATCCAATGTATCCAAGTATCAAATGTAAGCTGTATAGCATTGTTCAGTCGGATTTCAATGTAAAATGAGATGTGTTGTAAGCATTATACTTCAATACAAGTCTTGTACTCTTCTTCAATTATCAATAAAGAGAATAAAGTTATGTATATCTTTGTGAGACTTTGAGTTATCCTTTTATCTCCGCTGCTATAAAGAAACTGATGTGTTTCTATTCAATAAGAAAGATTGTCCTTATTAACTTTAATTTGTCTGCTTCTGCCGCTGCGATGTGTTCCTATTTGAAGATAATCGATTATGTACCATCTTTGCCTTGTACAAGTGCAATACCAGACTTGTACGGCATCACGCCCAAGCGAGAATGATCGATTCTAAGAGATAAAATATGTGAATAAATGACTCTACGAATCGGGGCGTGACAAATTGCTATCAGAGCACGGCTTTACGTTCTTGGTCTCTTCTTTGATTCGTTTCAAATCAAAGTTGCGTCAACGATTAACCAAAGTTGCTTCCGCGATCACTCAACGTTGCTTTCGAGATTAAATCAAAGATTGCTTCTGCGATTATGCTGTCGTTGTTCTGCAATCATGCTATGTTGTTGTGTCTGAAAGTTCGTTGTCCCTCTTGGCTGCTCATTGGATGTTCCATACAATAAGTCTATATACATTGTGATGCCCCTGAATGAATGATTGTTGTTGGTTTGGACACAAATAATCCAACAATGACTCGATGCCATAGTATGCTATATTGTGAATGCTGTTTGGAATGTAGAAATAAAGAAAAGTGGCTATATATGTTGTAACAAGTTGAGATTGCATGTGATGTTGGAATTGAATTATGAATGGGGTAATTGATGGATGAGTTCGACATAACTGGTGAGTCGACTCAGGGGTGATGGCTAGTACCTTTGAAACCCTAAGAATGTTGGCTTGTGATATTGAGACTCCGAGATGTTGGCTAAGTGATGTGATCATTATAGATCCCGAATGTCCAGAATAGAATTGGGTTGGTATTGTTTAAGGATGGCTTCGTTTCTGAGTGGTATATTGCCTCTACCACCTCAGAGCGAGATGTATGTTGACCCTTTCCATAGGATAGCAAGGAGACTATCTGTGGGTACTGGGTAGTACCGAGACTTAGCTGGGAGTCATGTATTGTGGCTAGATGACTCGAGTGTCTCTTGACAGTGATATTATATTGAGTAGCGAGATTGTCGAAAATTGTAACGGGTGGCTTGGTTAGAAATTGTTTAGTCGAGTGATGACTCAGACTAGTAAGACAGTTAGTATGCTATGGGTAAATGGATTTGGCTAGAGAATGTTGTGGCTTAGAATACCTGAATGTTGATTTTGATTGGTTGGATGCAAATCAAATGTGGCTAATACAAAGTTGGTTGCGTAGCTGAAAGTTTTAGAAATATTGTCGGTGAACCAAAAAAATATTAGAGATTTGTGCCTTGACCCTAAGGTGTAATAGATGTTAACCCATCTAGATCACCAAAGGATAGTCGTTGCCTATGTGCATGTATGTTGAGGAATTTAATGGGATTAGAAAAGTAACAAGTAGCAACCCTGAATATTTGTATTATATAGAGAATGGTTAGTTGATACATAAATTGTCGGATTGAATGGAATGAACTACTCGACTCTTGCTGCATGAGATTTAAGAATGTCCATAAGATAGTTGGATGATTGAGAAACGAATGGGATTGAAAAATTACAAACGTGTTGGATAATGTCGGTATATGTGACTGTCGGTTGGGATATAGATTGCTGGCTTATGACTTAGTGGTATGATTTCGTCATACAGACCAAATAGTATGATTCCATAGTTATGTTAAGACTATCGGAATCGATGACCCTTGAATAGTTAGCCTTGGCTTATGGGTTCGTGTGAGTACAAAGGATTTGAAATAGAAATTGAATCATTGGGAATTTACTTGATGGATTATTAGAACGATGAGAATCGTATGTCGGGTTGGGAATTGACCGTAATGTTGATAGATCGATCTTAGTCGATCGTTGGGTAAGTCTAGAATGAGCCTCTGTGGGAATTATTTTCTTGAGGAAGACCCTGGATAGATAGACTTGACCCTAGCGACCAGTTGAGGACTTACCAATTGTTGGCATAGCCGACAATAGCGATTAGTTATTCAGACTAAGTTGATACCCATAGGTTTGGGTAGAGCTCCTTAGAACTGTTGGTTGCTTGTTGGCCCTAAGAAAAAGAAACTAGTATAACCCTAGTGGCCGTCCACTCTAGGAAAGTTACCTGAATGATTAGGGGTAGCTGTCGGTATAGCTAACCATTGATACTGGACCGCATAATAGATGGTCATTGGCGACCCATAGAATGACCTTGTGGCATTGAACGAGAGATGGTGATGAGTACGACCTAAGAATGATATGTTGTAAATGTATGCTTCAACTTATACCTTAGAGATGTTTGACCCTTGAGGATTATGTGTTGGCCTATAGCGGGAACTAGAATCGTGGGATGAGACTTGAGTTGTATGTATCGAGTACGGAATTATTTCACGAGATGGAATTGACTGCTCATGACGGAAATGTTGGATCGGTATCTATAGTCGGGTAGCTGGGTTAACCTGGACTGTTGCATAGAATTGTACCCTGACCCGGGTAATCGAGAGTGGGCGATGTCAGATTGTACCTTTTAGAAAAGATGAATTACCTCGATGAGAAATATTGTCGGATTGTACCTTTTATGAATTGTACTTTTATTTTTCTAAAGTGATTGGAAGAAAATTCGGTGAAGTTAATTTAGCAACACAGCAAATTGAGCAACCATCTTGGAGCTTTGTATTTTTATAATATGATAAATATTTTACAGCTTTACGAACCTGAAGTTTCATAAAGAAAATTTGAAGAAATAAAAGGCTTGAAGCCAAAAAATAGAATATGTTAGGCTTGAAGCGTAATTGATAGAACTCAAACCTGTAGATTTGAGCATGTGTATTATATTCTAAATAAATAAAAAAATTCAGACAATGGCAAACATCACCAAGCTTGAGTTCGCTGCTCTTGATATTTTCAGAAGAAATTATCTAACTTGGGTTCTTGAGGCAGAAATTCATTTGAGTGCAAAGAACCTTGCACATGCAATCAAAGAGAAAAATGAGGCAAGCGAACAAGACAAAGCAAAAGCAATTATTTTTATTCGACATCACATCCATGAAAGGCTGAAATTCGAATACCTTGGAGTGAAAGACCCAACCGTTCTATGGAAAAACTTAGAGGAACGTTATGATCACCAAAAGAGTGTGATACTCCCAAAAGCTTGCTATGATTGGATACACCTGAGGTTGCAAGACTTCAAATCGGTAAACGAATATAACTCTGCAATGTTCAAAATTGTGTTTAAAATAAGATTATGCGGAGATAATGTTACCGAAGTAGACATGTTAGAAAAGACATTCACTACTTTCCATGCCACGAATATGCTCCGTAGCAGCAGTATCGTGAAAAGGGATTTAAAAAATATTCTCAATTGATCTCATGTCTTCTTGTTGCCGAATAAAATAATGAGCTCCTAATGAGAAACCACAACTCCCACCCTACTGGATCACAGCCATTTTCTGAAGCGAATGCAAATAACTATGGACAAGGACGTGGTCGCGGTCATGGTCGCGGTCATGGTCGCGGTTATAGTCATGGTAAAATTCAAAACCATGGTGGTCCTAACCATCAACCCTTTAACAAGAAGGTTGGCCATACCACTTGAAGTGGAACAAAAATGGCGGAAAACAAGATAAAGAAAAGGGTACAAAAGTTAATTCTCCGAAGAATTATGAAGAAGCTTGCTACAGATATGGAGCAAAAGGGCATTGGTCTCGTACCTGTCGTACACCAAAGCACATAATTGACCTTTACCAAACATCTATCAAGGGTAAAGGAAAAGAGAAAGAGATCAACTTTGCAGATTTCAGCAACATTCTTGAAGATGAAAATGATCCAATGGAATTCACTCATTTGGATGTTGAAGATTACTTAAACGAGCCAAGTGGAGGAATTAAGTTTTAGGCTGATGATGCTAATGATGGCAACCATTGGTAATTAAGTTGAATTTGAGATTACTTGAACTTTTCTAGTTTAGTTCTAGTTTTATGTTTGTTTTATCATGTTTCTAAGTATACATTGTTATGCTTATTTTAACCATTGGTTTTTATCAATAAATTAAATGTTTCTTACTTAATTTATTTGTGTTTATAAAAATATGGAAAATAATGATGTTGTGAATAACTCCAACGGTGGATATATATGTTTGGTTGACAATGGATCAACGCACACTGCTTCCAGATCGAAAATACTTTTCGAACTTAAATTTGGCAAAAGCAAATATTAGTAAAATTTCTGGTACTACAAAATTAATTGAGGGCTCTGGAAGAGCAAATATTATATTACCGGGTGGAACAAATATTTTTGTAAAAGATGCTTTGTATTCAAGCAAGTCAAAAAGAAATTTGCTAAGTTTCAAAGACATACGTCTCAATGGTTTCCATATCGAGACTATGAATGAGGGAAATATGGAATATCTTTGCATTACATCCAATGATTCATGCCAGAAGCATGTGAAAGAAAAACTCCCAGTTTTCTTATCAAGATTGTATTATGCAAAAATAAGTGCCATAGAATCTAACACTGCGATGAACCATAAGTTCAATGATCCAAAACTTTTTATGCTTTGGCATGATCGGCTTGGCCACCCTGGATCTAGTATGATGCATCGAATAGTTAGAAACTCACGAGGACATCCTTTAAAGAACCAGAAGATTTGTTTACCTCATGATTGTGTGTGTACTGCATGCTCACTGTCATGCCCTAGTACCGGAATACTGAGACAGACTAGGCCAGCTACTCCATATGAGGTATATAAACGTCATACTGCGATCGTGGCTGTCAAGAGAGAAGGGGGTGCATGCTACAATCAAGTCTCCTATGGTCTCACAGAGCATCTATGTCTCAATCAATCAAAACAAGAAGCAGTAAATAATGATCATATAAGACGAAGCAGTAAGACGTCCCCGATGCTTCATCAAAATGATTCATGAGCCTAGCTATACAAAATGATAAGCTAGTACCGAGAGTCAATAGTACATAACAATAGTCAGCTGCAGTATGATTTAATTACAATTATGTGAGGAACTAAATGTCAAGAACTGCCGGCTAAACAGGTGCCGGTGGCTAAACGCCAAGTACAAAATATAAGTTATCAGATTGGTGAAGAAGAAACCCACTCATGGTCCATGGCGCCCATACTCCTGGTGTGCACCATTGTTCGGGTAGAAGGCTGGATCCTCTGGCGCTGCTACGAGATCTGGCCAAACAAAACCAGCGGGGTCAGGCCCCGAATAGCAAGTACCACAAGGGAGCACAAAAGAGTGAGATAAAATCCAAGCATAATAATAAGACCTGATTCAAGAGTTATAGGCTTATACCATATCATCGAAACAATACGACACCCTTACAACCAAACAAGGACAAACGGTGCCAATATAATGCTGAGATAAGATATATCCTATAACCATGGGCAAGTGAAGGGCTTCTGATCGCGACTTCGGTCCATAGCCTATCACAGCACAATAGCCTAACCCAACAACCAAACAAGGATATGGGTTGGACCACGCACCACGATAGTCCATGTTCCTCAGTTTCTAACATAAGAAAACATATCACAATCAAGTCGGCTTACAAGCGGCCAATCAATCCTACGACTTTCTATGATTTGTCTGGATTATCCCAGTAATGCAAACTATAGGAATCCTCAGATCGTATCAACCTAGCAGGACTAGCTAAACCATTATATATATACATATACGCGTACGACATTGATTATGCACCGATCCCCCGTAAGGCTACCGTGCTGAAATATATAACACATAGCACATAGGAGTCGAATATAGTCATCCGCTATAGACGAATGAAACCATATCCGTGGCGGCCAACCCGATACGTCAGGACTGGACCTGGGGTGGCTATTATGGCACAATCTCGAGATTCTGTTCTCTTCCAATGCTTCTACCAATTTAAGTTGCTTAGGTTAACCCTATCTTGATATTGGAATTACATGTCGTGGTCACATGGTCATCCTCCTATATGTCATACAATAGTACGTGTATCCTAAGTATGAATCCACATCGGCTCAAGAGTCCCAAATCTAGATCCATGCTTAGTGTAATGCATCAAACAACAATCAACATACCACGACACTATTAATGACTAATTATCATGACTGTGCTGGAAGGTACACATGTATTAACATATAAAACGAATGATCACTTAGCACATAGAGTCACACCTCAGTACACTCATAGCACCGCAGTGCATACTAATATTGTATCTCAATATACACTTAGAACAGGTACCAGCACGTATACAGGTAATTAGGTCAGGAACATGGTCAAGTCAGGAAGTCACACGGACCCCTCGTGACATAAAAGTCACATATGAATTCTGGTTAAAGTGAGACATGAAGATTCTTGAAGCCAAGACAAAGATCTACAACTTTCATGTTGGAAGTTGGGAGAAATTCTGGCCACAAATCAGCCAAATAGGACATAAAATATACAAAAATAGCCAAAATAGGCACGATACGGCCAAGGGTGGATGGGTGTCCATCTTCTCATGCGGCCAGAGTCGATGGGTATCCATGCGGCAAAAGTCGATGGGGGTGCCATACGACAGAGTCGATGGGTGCCCATACGACAGAGTCACTAGGGTGCCATGCGGCAGAGTCGATGGGGTACCATGCAGCAGAGTCCCATGCGGCCAGAGTCGATGGGGTGCCATACGGCAGAGTCGATGGGGTGTCATGCGGCAGAGTCGATGGGGTGCCATGCGGTAGAGTCCCATGCGGCCAGAGTCGATAGGGTGCCATGCGGTAGAGTCCCATGCGGCCAGAGTCGATGGGTGCCCATGCGGCAGAGTCGATGGGGTGCCATGCGGCAGAGTCGATGGGGTGCCATGCGGCAGAGTCCCATGCGGCCAGAGTCGATGGGTGCCCATGCGACAGAGTCCCATGCGGCCAGAGTCGAAGGGTGCCCATGCGGCAGAGTCGATGGGGTGCCATGCGGCAGAGTCCCATGTGGCCAGAGTCGATGGGCGCCCATCTTCTCAAAAATCCGAGAAAGATGGCCATGGAACCCATAGCTTCCAAGCTCCATGAAACCTTCACTGTAAGTCCAAATTTGGACTTCCATAAGTCAAAATAGGGTAGAAAAAAATTCTCTACAACATAGATCAACTAGATTTTGAAAGCAAAGAAGTTTGATAGATCAAAACCTAAGAAAACCGAAAATGACACAAACTTAGATCTACACAAAACTAGCCATTAAAATCAAAAACTCCAAGAACTAAACTTGTAGAGGATGATGAGAAGAACAATATAGACAAATCATATCAAAGAAAAATAAAAAAATAAAAAATGCAAGAATCTCTCCATTTGGTGCAAGGTGTACTTGCCTAAATGTTGGTTGGAGGAAAAATGAAATAAAAAGTGAATAAGGAGATAGAGAGAGTGGAAGAGATTATATATAGGGGTTGGGTTGACTCATAAAACCCTAATCTTAAGCATGCTTAAACCATATGACTAATGACATGCTTAAAGGCTACATGCAACAATTAATCAAATTATTTAAATAAAATTCTAACCACAACACGGTTCAGAAATCTTATCATCGAAGTAGTGAACCACGCCTACAACCATACAAGGACAAGGGGTGGCACACTAATCCGCGACGAGATACTGTTTCATGCCATGGCCAGTTACAAATACATGATACATACAATCAAGATACAGATGCCAGATACCATATACAGAAAAATTAAAAATTTACGTATTCCGGGAACGGGAAGTGACACTCACAAGGAAAATTAATTATAAGACCATCTCCGATGAAAGTTAATCTTGAGTCACATATGTTCTTATAAATAATACAAGAAGATATTTGTGGACCTATTGACCCACCTTGTGGGCCATTTCGTTACTTTATGGTCTTGATAGATGCATCATCTAGATGGTCACATGTATGTTTATTGTCAACAAAAACGGTTGCTTTTGCCAAACTTCTTGCTCAGATTATAAAATTAAAGGCTCAATTCCCTGATTATTCTATTAAGACAATTCGTCTTGATAATGCCGGTGAATATACATCTCGAGCATTTAATGACTATTGCATGTCAATTGGGATTAATGTTGAACATTCAGTTGCACATGTCTATACTCAAAATGGACTTGCAGAGTCTTTTATTAAAAGATTACAATTGATTGCTAGACCTTTACTTTTAACGTCAAGTTTACCAACTTTTGTTTGGGGACATGCAATACTACATGCAGCTGCATTGGTCCGTATTCGACTAAGTTCATTTAATCATCATTCACCATTGGAAATTATTTCTGGCCAGCAGCCTGATATCTCTCACTTAAAATTTTTTGGTTGTACAGTTTATGTCCCCATTTTTCTACCTAAAAGAACAAAGATGGGCCCACAAAGGCGTCTTGGAATTTATGTTGGTTTTGACTCACCATCTATAATAAAATACATTGAACCCCTGATGGGCGATTTATTTAAGGCAAGGTTTGCTGATTGCCATTTTGATGAGTCTGTTTTTCCGCCGTTAGGGGGAGATAAAATGTCACTTCCTGTAGAACGGCATGAAATTACATGGAATGTATCATCTTTTATTGATCCACGCACAAGTAGATGTGAGCAAGAAGTGAAAAGGATTATCCATTTGCAAAATATTGCAAATCAATTGCCAGATGCATTCACTGATATTAAGAAAGTGACAAAATATCATGTACCGGCTATAAACGTACCCGCACGGATTGATATCCCTGAAGGACAACATGATGGCACATTAAAATCGTGCATGAAACGTGGACGCCCTGTTGGCGCTAAAGATAAGAACCCTCGAAAGAAAAAGGTACAAGTTATTACTCCCTAAGAGAAAATAGTTTCGAAACATGAAAGGGCTATAGAAAATTTGATTGATCAGTCTAAAGTAACTCCTGAAGAGGCACATGATAATGAACATATTTCAGAAGATATCTCTCTTTGAATTATATGAGTACAAGGGAAAGCTGGAATAGAAATAAAATTACTATAGACAATATATTTGCGGCTTAATTGCAACTTGATACCCTCAACTATTCCCATTTTTCAAATTGATACCCTAAACTTTTTTTTGTAACAACTTGATACCCTGAAATAAAATTGGACGAAAATATCCCTAATATAATTTCAAAACTACACCCCTCCACCCAAAAACTATTCTGCTAAAAAGTAAAAGGGAGGGATAATTTTGTCCTTTTTAAAATTTTGGGTATCAGATTGAAAATAATAAATAGTTGATGGTATCAAGTTGTTGAGTAAAAAAGTTTAGGATATCAAGTTGAAAAACAGGAATAGTTGAGGGTATCAAGTTGCAATTAAGCCTATATTTGCTTATAATGTCGCATTTGATATTGTAAATGAGGATCCTGAACCAAAATCTATTGAACAATGATGACATAGAAATGATTGGCTAAAATGGAAAGATGCGATACAAGTTGAATTAAATCCTTAGAAAATCGCAAAGTATTTGGACCAGTAGTCCAAACCCCTGAAGGTATAAAACCTATTGGATACAAATAGGTATTTGTAAGAAAACGAAACGAGAAAAATGAAATTGTGAGATACAAGGCAGGACTTGTTGCACAAGGTTTTTCACAGAGACCTGGAGTCGATTATGATGAAACATATTCTCCTGTGATCGATGCAATCACATTATGATATTTGATCAGCTTAGCAGTCACAGAAAAACCTGATATGCGGCTTATGGATGTTGTTACCACATATTTGTATGGGTCATTGGATAATGACACTTATATGAAGATCCCAGAAGGATTCAAATTGCCTGAAGCAAATAACCAAAGATCGTATGGGTTATACTTAATCAAATTACAACGATCCCTATACGGATTAAAATAATCTGGAAAATGTGGTATAATTGCCTTAGCGAGTACCTTGTTAGAGAAGGATATATAAACAATCCAATTTGCCCATGTGTCTTCATCAAGAGATCTAAAAATGGATTCTCAATTATTGCAGTTTATGTTGATGACTTAAATCTTGTCGGAACTTCCGAAGAGCTCACAGAAATTGCTAACTATCTAATGAAAGAATTTAAGATAAAAAATCTCGGAAAGACAAAATTTTGTCTCGGCCTGCAGATCGAACATTTATCAAATGGATTTTTTATCCATCAATCTACCTATGTAGAAATTTTTTTGAAAAGATTTTATATGGATAAATCTCATCCACTGAGTAGCCCCATGGTTGTTCGATCTTTAGATGTAACGAAAGATCCATTCCGTCCTTGAGACGATAATGAAGAATTATTAGGTTCAGAAGTACCAAATCTTAGTGCTATTGGAGCTTTGATGTATCTTGCAAATTGTACAAGACCTAATATAGCATTCTCAGTAAACTTGCTGGCAAGATATAGCTCAGCAACAACAAAATGACATTGGAATGGTGTTAAACATATATTACGTTATCTTCGTGGAACAACCGATATGGGCTTATTTTACTCAAAAAAATTAGAATCACAAGTTGTGGGTTATGCTGATGCTGGTTATCTATCTGACCCACATAAAGGAAGATCTCAAAGTGGATATGTGTTTACTTGTGGTGGTGCTGCAATATCATGGCGCTTAGTGAAACAAATATTAGCAGCAACTTCTTCTAATCACTCAGAAATTTTGGCCTTGCATGAAGCAAGTCGAGAGTGCATATGGTTAAGAACGATGACTCAGCATATCCGAGAATCATGTGGGTTATCTTTAACAAAGAATACTGGGACAATATTGTATGAAGACAATGCTGCTTGTATTGCACAAATCAGAAATGGCTACATCAAAGGCGACAGAACGAAGCATATATCACCAAAAATTTTCTACACTCACGAGCTACAGAAGAATGGTGACATTGACGTTCGGCAGATACAATCAAACAAAAATTTTACAAATTTATTCACTAAAGCATTACCAACCATAACATTCAGAAAGATGATTTAGAATATTGGGATGCGTCAGCTAAAGGATCTCTTGCCAGCATCAGGGGGAGCATGATCATTTATTCTCAAACTGTACTCTTTTTTCTTCGACCAAGTTTTTATCCCATTGGGTTTTTCTTGGCAAGGTTTTAATGAGGCAGTTTATCACACTTACTCATTTTATATGGATATGTACTCTTTTTTCGTTCAAGTTTTTATCCCATTGGGTTTTTTCTTGAAAAGGTTTTAACGAGGCATATTCCATACATATGGACATCCAATGGGGAATGTTGTAAATGGATGTCCATTGGTTTCTATAGCCTATGGCTTTTAGGTTCATAACATATGTAATATATGCCCTTTGGTTTCATAACCTATAAAATGTTTGTCCCTTGGCATGGCAATTTAAGCCTATATAAAGACCATATTTGATGAATGATATATATATACTTTCTTCTCCATTTTATCTTGTTGCTCTCTCTCCAGTTTATAACACGTTATCAGCACCAATTGCTCTTAAAAATTGTAAGTATAACTACTACAATTTTGATGATCTTTTCTTTATGAATAGTTCCCAATCTACCGGGTCTACGTCATTCGATTTTCTTTTTCAAATATTTTTCCAATTTTGATTTGTTGGCCCTAGCAAATCTTCCCATTTGTTGGAGGACATACATTTTTGCCTCCTCGTCGCGCTCCTTGAATGTAAATTTTTACTACAAGTGCAAAATAGTCATAAGTAATTATTAGGAAGATAGTAGATATAAACTATATTTAACCTTGAATATAAACTTTCATCTTACTGTAATAGCTTTCCAATAGAAGTCCTTGCTCTCAGAAGGTATATGTCTCCAATCATCGAACGTTATTGGTACCATTTCACGTGTCAAACATCCGACAAAAGTTGAAGGATGTTTCGAGTTCCTTCCAATTGGTTGACCATTTTCATTTAACTCCACATCTAGCCTATTGCCACTTTCAATGGGCAAAGCACTACACCTAGTGGGTCCCCTAGTCCTTGTTGTTCTCTCTGTTTTGCCTTCATTTGAAGCTTGTGGTTCTTGTACGTCATTTGAATCTTCTGGTTCTTGTCCCTCACTTGATGCTTCTTTTCCTTGTTCTTCATTGGAACATTTTTTCTTGTCCTTCCTTTGCTTCTTGTGCTTCTTTTCCTTCTTGTGCTTCTTTGAAGATTTACTCGCTTGATTTGCACTCTACAAGAACACAGTTGACATTTATGCATTAGAAATATATGTAAGCATTGCTATAGAAAATATGTGCTTGTTTACAGTTAACATTTATGCTTGTTCTCAGAACACAGTTCTGAGAACAACATTCCCACAAATCTGAGAAAATATGTGCTTGATCCTTACCGTATTCGAACCTTCTTGCTTACTTATATAGATACCAGCATATGGATTGTTCACAAGAGCAGCCTCGATGCCTTGTCTTTGCTTCTTTCCTCTCTTTTTTGCGCGTTTTGAACTCTACAAATATGCAACATATTAAAACATTAAGAAATAAATGAGATTTATGTAAGCTTAATTTCAAGTACATGTTGAAGGTTATTTAGCTCAGCTTGAGCATCATTTCTCTTGATGTCATTGTCACTTTTGTGATTATAATGCCATCTTAAGTTTTCAGCCGATTCAGGTGACTGAAACATTCTTCTGAACCTTAGAATTATCGGAAAGTACCTTAGTACTTTTGCTGGAACACCTTTTTGAATTTTGTCAGTCTTATCTTTCTTCCACCGTTCCAATCCACATTTTTTTACATTTTCCCTCATTTTTTTAATTCTTTTCTGTATAGACAACAGTCATTGGGACATGCATCTATCTTCTCACAATCAAGCTCAAATGTCTTAAGCAACGATTCAGCGTCACGTGAGGATTCTGGAATTGTATTTCCATCAGGTAAAATATCATGCAATATTTCCAAAAGATGACTAAAATATTTATTAGAAATTTCATACATAGACTTGTGCTTGTATAAAATAACGGTTGCCAATAACCTAGTATACTTTTTGCAACTTGGGTATAATGGATTATTCGCATCCTTCAATAAGGTTGTTAATCCATCCTCCCTTTCCTCTTCGATAGGTTCAGGATTGGGTTCATTTTGAACAGATGCATCTTTAATTATATTAGTATCCTCTATCTGTTCCAAATTTGAAATTCCTTTGTCCAACCCTTCCCCATGCCAAATCCAAGTTGTATAAGACATATCCATCCCACGTCTTAGCAAATGAAGTAAAATCATATCTTCATTACCACGACACAAATTCTTACAATCAATGCAGGGACATAACATAAAGTTTGGATTCTTTGCATTTGACTTGGCAAAATCCACAAACTGACGGGCATATTTCTTATACAATATCGTATTCCTAAAAAATACAAAAGAATTATAACATAAATAAGACATACATATGGATTTAATTAAGTGAACACATTAGTATAGTGAAAAGGATTTTAATATTTGTTAAGATGAACCCAATCTTTTTTCATCATGTTGACACCCACAACTTGCTTATATCGAGTTTGATAACACCAAAATAATTTGTACGGGGACCTAAAGAGTTTTAAATCAAATAATTTAGACTTTGTACATGCATTAGTAAACAACAACAATTGTCACTTCCTGAAACAAACCAAAAAAAATTATAAACGGAAAAGGAATGACTTACAGAGAGATGAGAATTTCGTGGCACTTTCTTCTTCTTCTTCAATACTTCACAAATTTAGGGTTCCTGAAACAAACCAAGAACATCAAACACAACAAAAATACGTTAGGGTTTCTGAATTGTACATAGAAAAAGAATTTCTATCAGAGAAATTCGTTTCGTTTTCATTCATGTATAATATATTTCAAGGATGATAATCATACGCCATAGAATTAGGGTTCCTGAAACAAAACAAAAAAAATCGAGAGAAGAAGATGAGTCGGTCGGTCGGTCGTCGGTCGGTCAGTCGTCGGTCGGTCAGACGATGAGTGGGTCGGTCGGTCGATCGGTCTTTAGGATTTTTGTGAGGGGAGAGAGAGACAGAGAGAAGAAGATGAAGGATTTTGTGAGGGGAGCGTTACCTTTAGGGTTTCCTGAGGAAGAGCGGTTTTGTGACAGAGAGAATGAGGGGGGAAAGTTTGGGAATTTTCGTGGAGGGTTTTAGTGAAGGGTTTTCGTGAAGGAGGACTACGCTGTTTGGCGATTTTGGGGAGTTGAAGGGTTAGGAAGAATACATTAAGGTTTCTTCAAACATAAAACATAGCATTTTGCTGTGGACGGTAGCGATTTAACTTCTGAATATCTAACGGACGGGAACGCCGCTATCGAGAACGCTATAAATTATACAGCAAAACTGGATCGCTCCTATAACAGTCACAACATGCTATAACTGATTTTTTTAAATATAAAAAAAAACTGTGTTGCTTCTCCCATGATTGGAACAGTAGATAGTTCAATTGTGAGCATTGATTAACTCGATCGGTTAACCGAACCGAATTACCAAATACCAAATTCGACCAAAAATCGAATAACAAAAATTGAAACCAACCGAAATATCACGTATCGAACCAAACCGAACGGAATAAATCTGTTCAATTTTCAGTTTATTTGGTTTAACCAATATTTCAGTTTATTTATAATTTTTTTGTCAATATATAGTTACTAAATATACAAAGATATATTTCGTACATATATTACTAAATTTTCTTATTCGGTTTACCAGGGGAGAGGAATTTTATATAAAATTTCTGAAAGGTTAGTTTGATTTGAAGAGTATTCTGCAGACTCCTTGGCATGAATTTTTTTTTACGGTAACGATTTAATCCCATTACGACATTATAACTTATATAGCATCCAAAATATGCTATAGTCTTTTTTTAATCATGTAAAATATATAGAATAGAATGCTGCTCCTAATCGAACTGAATACCTTACTTTGACATACAGGAATAGCAACATAAGCAGCGTCCAGAAAAAACTATACCTTTAACAGCGTTCATAACACGCTATATAAAGTTCTGTTAACAACAAAATAGTAGGAAGGCATAAACACTATAGATAAACTGCTATTTTATGAACTTTTAATAGCACTTCACAATAAACGCTATGGATGATGATATTATAATAGCATGGAGGCTCGAATGCTATAGATAAACTGCTATTGTACGCTCTTTTAATAGCACTACGGAATGAACGCTATTGATGATGACATTCTAAAGCAGGAAGGCTTGAACGCTATAGATAAACTGCTATTGTATGCCCTATTTATTGTAGTGTAGTCTCCCTAATATTGTTTGGAGACCAGGTGTCATATTATTCTGTCTCTTGTTCTGTCACATTCCTATTTTCTTGTTTTTATTTTTTGGAAAAATCGGTGGGGCCCACATGTCATAGGAATGGGACAGAATATGAGACAGGATAATATGGTGTAACCCCTTAGAATTTACTCACAATATTTTTCTGGAATATATAGAATTTTCTCAAAATTTTCAAAATACGAAGTATTGATTTTCTTTTCAAGTTCTTATTAGTTTTATTTTTAAAGGAGATGATCATAACCAAATGTAAGTCATGACTAGCCGTGACTAATTGACCATGGTGGCCGATGATGACAGTATGTGGCAGTAGTGGTACAAATATGGTTTGCCCATGACAGTAGCTAGCTAAGCCATGTGGTGAGTACAAATATGGTTTCCCCAACCACCACCGCCACCTACTGTCTGTAGGAACCCTAGAGGGGGGGTGAATAGGGTCAAGCTAACTAATCAAGCACTTAGCACAAGCTAATAGGCAATTTAAAAATATAAGTGCAAGAATAGAAGCAATAACAATACCGACACCCGATGTATCCTGGTATCCTCCCTAGAGGCAATCCAGTCCCGGAACTCTCTCCGAATTAAATCCACTATTTGAGCAAATAGTTACACACGAGTTTGGATCCGAAGAACTCACCAACTTCTTACACGAGAGCTTTAATCCGAAGGCCTCTCCGACTTCAACCGAGAGTTTGGATACGAAGACTCCCCAACTTCAACCGAGAGTTTGGATACGAAGACTCTCCAACTTCAACCGAGAGTTTGGATACGAAGACTCTCCAACTTCAACCTTTCACTATAGGTTTTGATCTCCTTATACAATAAGATGAAGATCTCACTTTTCAACTTAATAACTCTAACACAATTTGTGGATGGCAAATGAAAGCTTTGTAGAGTTGTATGTGGATAATCTTTGGTGGTTTAGAAATTTTTAGGCTCAAAGCATCAACCTTGAATGAAGGGGTTCAAGGCTATTTATAACCAAA
Source organism: Iris pallida (assembly GCA_029216955.1). NCBI lineage: Eukaryota > Viridiplantae > Streptophyta > Magnoliopsida > Asparagales > Iridaceae > Iris > Iris pallida. The sequence continues at coordinate 5,412,215 of JANAVB010006399.1, forward strand.
GCAAAGGAAAGTGCAATAATGCAACTTTCTCAGGCTGACGGATCATCCGCCGGATTTTTGCGGAAATCCGCCGGATCATCCGCCTGTATAGTCCAACGGCTATAAATAGAGCCGTTGGGATCAATCATTCGCAAGATCCGACCGTTGGAATGCAAACGATCATATGGCAAAAAATCCGCCAGAATTCTGCGGTTTTCCGCCGGATAATCCGAACACTCACAGAAAGTATTCTGTGAGACCATTCGGATCTTCCGTCGGATTTCCGCGGAGATCCGCCGAATTATCCGTCAGGATTCCGAAGATTGTCCTGGGTTATTTTCTACCCTAGCTTTCAATTTTGCCATCAATTTCTTGTGTTTACAATTATTCCTAAGACTCATTACAGACTCCAGATATACTGTAGCAGGTGCAGGCTTCTTCAGAGTCTTGAAATGAAGATGGCATGGCTTGGCTTCTTCCTTTGATAGGTGCTGGCTTTTTTCCTTGGCGGCAGCTGTCCAAAGATTTCCAGTTTGTGAAAACTGAATACCTTTCGGGGGCTTCGCCCTCGAACCCCCGACGAGGGGCGCTGCCCCCTCGACCCCCGTCCGCTGACCGGGCAGCGGAACCCCCGAGTGCGTGGCTCCGGAGATGTCGTCGGGTGGTTCAGAGAAATCTTGGGGGATCCGTCATCTTTGGCTCACCATGATTTCTTCATTGCATATGTCCACATTGATCTTGCTTATAGCTTTTCTGCATGTACATGTTAGACGAACAAAGCAATATATAGTAACAAGTATAATAAGTTTAATGCACATTAGGACAATGCTGAGTTTAAGTATAAGTGCTAAGGTGATAGCATAAATGTTAGTGATATCATAATGATTAAACTTAATTGAATAACCATAATCAAAAACATAGTTTTGATTTTGGCAACTCGATTAAATTTAAGATAGAAAGCTCATATCACTAAAATGTAAACCAATAGGCATATATCACCAAATGTATAAGTATAAGTAGAAATGCTATAGTGATAGTATAAAGATTAGTGATAATGAAATGCTAAACTTAACAGATTAATCATATTCAAAAACATGATACAATCATTGGGCCAACACTGTCATCATCGGCCACCACGCCTCGACCAAACCCGGGCCAACCTCCAGATCCACCACGGCGGCCATATCTGTGCCGATCCGGTGTCGCCATTGTGCGTCGAACCTCGTCGAGCCTCCGCAGTACCGTCGTGCCCAGACCCGGCCGCCAGACCCCGATCCTTAGTACCGTACCTGAGCTGTGCGCCACAGCTCGACCCTAACATCGTCGACGAACACATCCCCAGAGCAGCCTCGCCGAACCTCGGCGACCACACCCCGCACCCGGCCTTTCCAGATCTGTCGTCGTGTGCCGTAATCCGCCTAGCCGCGCCCCGAGCTCCACGCGACGAAGGCACCTCCGGTGAAAGTTTTTCTCTCTCTGGACTCTCACTCTCTTTATGTGGCAATCTCTCTCTCCCGCTCTCTTCACTCCTCTCGCTCTAGCTCGCTGTCTCTTCTCTCTCCCTCTCAATCCCCTCTCTCTGTGTATTTTATTGTGGTTTTATTGGTTGAGAAATATATGGTTACTAGTATATGTGCACGTGCGTTAGACGTATTTTATGCTACTTGGAAATAGCAAATAATAGTAGAATATTATTATTATGAAGACTAAAAGTCATCAATATTATTTATTCTAAACTTATTATTATATTATTTTATACATCCATGTAAGACTATTTGGAAAGTCCAAAAGACATCTCTCGTAATTACCTAGTTACCCCTATTAACTTTAAGTAATCATTTTAATTAGTAAATATAAATAAGAATATTTTTTGAAAGAAAACTTTCATGGTGAAACCTAACTTTTGACATTATATAGTAGTATGATTTGGGTTTTGGGCTCTTAGCCCAGGATCAAGTATTTAGGGATTGGGCCTGAGCCCAGTAAACGTTGGGCTGGGCTCAGAGCACAGTAGAAATTCTTTAAAAAAAGTGTGTTCGGAATTTATTTGCTTTTAATTTTATGGGCTGGTCTATAAGTCCAATATATACATTTTGTATATATATATATAGCCAATGACCCTCTAGCCTAGTGGTAGTGGTGAGGCATGCGGCCCAAGTGGTCAGGAGATCGATTCCCGGTGGGAGCATTCGCCATTATATATATATATATATATATATATATATATATATATATATATATATATATATATATATATATATATATATATATATATATATATATTGAAGCAATTGTGGCGAACTCGCCTCCACTGGGGCTTGAACTCCGACCACTTGGGTCGCATGCATCTCTCTTAACCACTAGCCTGCGCTATAATACTCTTCAACTGCTCGTCCTGGTGTTGTGCCTCTCGAATCCTGTCCATCAGTCCGGACTGAATCTGCATACCCATCATATGCATCTCGGCTCCTGGAATGACGATCTCAATGTCCAAACTCTTCAAATCCGCTAATAGTGACGGTCTCGAGTCAACCACATAGCTATGGGATACCTGCTCAAAGCATCCGCAACAACGTTGGCTTTTTCCGGATGATACTGTAGAGCAATTTTATAGAGCAATTTAAAAGTCACTCATCAGCTCTAACCATCTGCGCTGTCTCATGTTCAACTTCTTTTGTGTGAAGACGTACTTCAAGCTTTTGTGGTCAGTGAAAATTTCTACTCGCTCTCCGTACAAGTAATATCTCCACAACTTTAAGGCGAAGATCATGGCTGCCAGCTCTAGGTCGTAGGTGGGATAGTTCTTCTCATGTGGCCGCAACTGTCGGAACGCATAGGCTATCACTCTCTTGTTCTATTCTAGAACACATCCCAGTCCCTTACCCGAAGCTTCACTGTAAATGGCGAAGCCACCTGATCCCGATGGCAACGTCAAAATAGGAGCTGACGTCAGTCTTCTCTTCAACTCATCGAACGCAGTCTGACAGTCCTCTGTCCACACGAACTCTACATCCTTCTGAGTGAGCCTAGTCATCGGCTCCGCAATTCGAGCGAAATCATGCACGAACTTTCAATAATACCCCGCTAATCCTAAGAAGCTTCGGATCTCTGCCACAGTAGTCGGGGTAGTCCAAGATTCCGCAGCAGTAATCTTCTTTGGGTCGATGGATATTCCATCACCTATCACCACGTGTCCAAGGAACTCCACCTTGTCCAAGAAAACTCGTATTTCGAGAGTTTTCCGTAGAGCTGTTCCCGCCTGACAGTCTCCAGCACGATCCTCAGATGCTCCTCGTGCTCCTCCGATGTTTTCGAATAGATGAGTAAGTCATCGATAAACACCACTACGAACTTGTCAAGGTATGGATGGAATACCTTATTCATCAAGTTCATGAAGACTGCCAGGACATTAGTCAACCCGAACGGCATCACCATAAACTCGTACTGCCCGTACTTGGTTCGAAAGGCTGTCTTCGGTATATCCTCCTTCTTCACCTTCAATTGATGGTACCCCGACCTCAAATCAATCTTCGAGAATACCCATGTGCCGCTCAACTGATCGAGAAGATCGCCAATCCTAGGCAACGGGTACTTGTTCTTGATGGTGAGATTATTCAAGGCCCGATAGTCGATGCACATTCGCACCATCCCATCCTTCTTCGGTACAAATAGAATCGGAGATCCCCATAGTGACGAACTAGATCTGATGAACCCCTTCTCTAGCAATTCATCAAGCTGCTTCTTCAACTCTTACCGTGTCACGACGTGTCACAAAAAGCACAGGATATGAATGTAAATGAACATAAACCATAGAATATACTTGTCTTGCTCAGGTGATCGGGAATAGGAAGTAGGTCTGTATGTCCTCCTGATAATAGGTACAATTTGGTTAAGTTCTAATCAATATCTAAGTAATATTCTTTTCATTTCCAATCATAACTCTACCCACTAATTACTATATTAGTTTATCAAATCTTTATAGATATGTTGGTAGACATATCTATCAGTTACTTAATTTAGTAAGAGAATAACAAAAAGTCTTTAGATTGTATACCACTAAGCATTACACACCACAATTTTTTTTACGAAACTTGCTCTACTAACCCAGCATCATCTCAAATTCCTCCGAACTACCAATGGTAGCCCAACAAGCCTGGCCCAACGGTCACATCAGTTGCAAGCACAAATTGAACAACTTGGCCTCCTCAACCCACAATAAGAACCAAAGGCCTGTACTGCCATTTTATAATACAACCCTATTGAAATATATAATAACATCCCATAGCAGAACTCAGCAACACATTCAAAATCTAACGGCTATTTCTACTACTGTAACAAGGCATAACTTAAACCAATCATACAATACTCCTCTTCCTTCCAAATACTCCACAATTATGATAATAAACCAAACTTAGCTTGTCCAAGCTCAGGTCAAATAGTCATACACAGAACTGAGAAAACTCAGAAGAGTACACAAAACCTAGCTTAGCCATTGAACCTAGGATTCCTTCTTCACCACACCAGCACTCTCTGTGCACACAGTGTTCTGCCCAATAGAACTAAAAATTCAGAAAAGAGATTCAAACCAATTGATAGAAAAATATACAATCATATCTAACTGAAATAGGAAATTATACAACAAATAGATTCAAAATAGAAATTATTCAGGCTAATAGTTCAAACAGGCAATCTCCAATGCTAACTCCAATCCTTGGACACGCACATACTTCTTGGACACAATCCGCACTTGGACACGGCTACACGACTGTACACAAATGAACTGGCAACCACGGACACAACCGCACTTGGACACGCACACTGGACACGCAAACACCAACTCTACCAATCCTGACCAACACCACATACACTCAAATTCGAAGCACATTCACACATCAATATCGGAGGGATAGGTAGGAATTTACCTGAAGGAAATTTCACTCAGTAACGAGGACACAAGCTCAAGATTCGAACACAACTCCAGATCCAAAGTTCTACTGCATCATTTCGTCAAACAGTTTCTGCACGAAGAATCAGAAGAAGAATACAAGAAATCCAATTCAGAAAATTCATGAAGGAAACTCCAGAAATCAAGAATACCTTGATTTGATATTCATGATCAACTCGATCAAAATCTAATCCAACTCTGAGCTAAAGAACTGCTCATCCCAAATAATTAACAAACAAAGGGAAAAAATAATCAATCGGCCAACATAGTCAACATTCCAAAGAATCCACAGAACTATACTCACCAAGGGTTGGTCGTTGATTCTTCGAAGACGAACTATTGGATCGGACAGAGAAATCCTACTCAGATCTGGACCAAAACGATCCCGATCAGTTTCGATCTCAAGAATCGGATCGACGATCAGAATAATAACGAACTCTTCACAAAATTACAGCTAAGCTCACCTGTTGCCGACAACGAAGCAAAAGAACGTCGGAGAAGATCACGCAGTCGTCATCGTCTTTGGAGCGGCGAGCTCGCAGTGGAAACGCCAAGGAGGATGGTCTGCTCGTGGTCCACGCCACTGAAATGAGGTCGTGCGCCCAGCCGCTCGGAGTGGATCACTCCTTGTCGTGGGTGAAGACTTCGTTGACGTCGATCGTCGGAGAAGTGAAGAAGCACCGTCGGAGGATCTCGTCTAGTCGTTGCTGCCTCTCACCGGGGTGGAAGCCTCGCGCACTGACGTCAAAGGAGCGTCTAGTCGCCGGTGGGGGTGATGATCGTCGTTTCCGCCATAGCTTCCCTTCGAATTAGGGTTAGGGTTTGGGAGCAAATTGGGGAAGAAGAGATGGGGATGAAGAGAAGAATTTGTGTAGAGAAATGAGTGTTGAACTCGTTCTCTCTCTGGGTTATATATAGGGAAAGGGCAAAGAAAAAGGAATTTTGTAATTAATCAATATGACAATTGCTTAATTACATAATACCTAAAAAGTTTGTTAGAAAATTGGTTATGAAAATCTTGGGGACCACTATAGGTTAGTTATTAACCTAGTTGGTTAATTCACTAACCAGGAATTTAATTAAACCTCTCAAAAATAAAATCATGAAATTCAAATAAGGATAAACAAATTTGAATATGATTTATTTCTTCTAAAAATATTAGGAATAATCTAAAAATTCATAAAATTGGGAAAGTGGGGTTACAAATAGCGAACTCGATATCTCTATCAGGCGGCAACCCCGACAAATCCTTAGGAAAGACGTCCAGGAATTCCGCGATGATGGGATGTTGTGTCTCCCTCTCCTCAATCGTAGCTCCGCAAATAACCTCGCTATGCTGCTCCATTGCCCCTCTAGAGAATTCAAATACAGACTCTTCTAGAGGACTGAATACAACACATCCTCGATGGCAGTCTATACTGGCATGATTCCTACTCAACCAATCCATCCCGAGAACGATATCGAAATTCGGTAGTGGCATTATGAGTAAGTTGGCATGCAATTCTCTACCTCCCAAGGTGATGCGACGCCCCACACAAATATCATTGACTAGGATAATGCCTCCGCCCATCATAATTTTGCAGCTACCATCTAAGGGTTCAGATACTATGCTATACTTGAACACAAAAGCTACAGAAATAAAATTATGGGATGCACCAGAATCGAACAAAGCTATAGCTGAAAAAGAATCTAGTAGTATAGAACCTGCTAGCACATATGGGGTAGGCTTGGGCTCCTCGATGGCCATGACAAAAGCTCTGTCCTGCTGGGGTGCTCCTCTCTGCTGGTGTTGAGTGAACCGCTATTGCTGAGTAGGGAGCGATGGACCTCGTGGCTGTTGAACTGCTGGTGGTCTAGCTGGTCCTTTTTGTGCTGGTGCCGTCTCGCGTCCTGGCCGATTAGGGACCAGTACGTAGTCTTTCAGCTGGTACGAAGGCGATCCACAGTATAAATATGCTCCGAGCCTCTTCCTGCAGTCGTCCCAGACGTGTCTGATCCTCCCGCAGTGAGTACATTACGGGGCCTGCTACCTCTGTGGCTGCATGTCTGAGTTCTAGCCGAAGCTCGGTTCTGCTAATGCGTTGAAGCTTTACCAGTAGGCTGGAACTGCTGTTACTGATGCTAAAAGGTCTTCGACTAGAATTAGGGATGCTTTGCCAGTGCTGATTGGTTGCTGCCTCCTCCGAATGCATCTCGATTCCTCTTCGGCCTGTATCACATCTCTTCTTCTACTGCTTGTGCAACCTTCAGTATCTCCTCGTAAGTAGTGGCTCGACCGGTGGCGATGGCTAAGCGAATCTCGTGCGATAGTCCATTCTTGAATCTTCGGGCCTTGTCTTCTGGGGTGCTGATCATGCTCTCTATGAAGCGGCTGAGGCGGGAAAACTCTAAGGTGTACTCGTCGACGGTAAGGTATTCCTGCTCCAGGTGCTCAAACTAATTCACCAACGCCTCTCGAGCTACGTCTGGATAGAATTTCTTCTTGAACAGCTGCTTGAACTCCTTCCAAGTCACGTCCGACACGGAAAGTCGGGGCTCGTCCCTATACCACGTTCGTGCGATGGCAAAAAGATGCACGCTGGCTGGCTCGATCTTCAGGTCTTCAGGAACTTCGGCCATCTTCAGATATAGCTCCACGTTCTCTAACCACTCATCCACATTGAGAATCCCCTTCATCCCATAAAATTCCTTAGGCCAGAGATTCATAAAATCCTTGGAAGTTCCTGGGCGCTGTTGGGGAGCATCTCTAGTATGAAGAGTCTCTCTCAAAGTGTTACAGAAAATGCTGGCTTGTGTCGTATGGGAAGTGATGAGCTGCTGGAAGATCCCCAGGAGCGTAACATTGTCCAGTGCAGGTGACGGAGGCAGAACAGATGCTGGATACATGGCATGTACTGGGTACATAACAGGTGTTGGATGCATGGTAGGTGCTGGATGCATGACAGGTGCTGGATACATGGCAGGTGTTAGGTACATGGTAGATGCTGGATACATAACAGATGCTGGTGGTGGAGTCTGCGGAGGAAACTATGGAGGTGGTGGGATGTCGTCCCTGCGGAAACTCGAGGTCTGTGGCTTTGACTGGTTGTCCAGGTGAGTAAGCTGGCCTCCCTGTGTCGGTGGGGTCCCATATGTGAAGAATTTGCCTGCAGTCGGTGGGGTGTTCAGGGGAGCGTTGTTCCTGTCTTGGGAATCCATTGGCTGCAAACAAGTAAACCATTAGACGGTAGAAAGATTCAAAACATGAGGCAAATCAAGAAGTAATTGAAGTCGAGTATAGAGATCAATAACGTGTTAAACAGGTGGGGACGATCCTTAAATCCTAATCCTATTCGCAGGCCTGCAGTAGTACGACTAACTTAAGTACTACCACTAGTTCACAATTTTGCGAAAAGGACCTGCATGGGCCACCATAAAAATGTGTCATGACCCGCACCCAGTATTTGGGCATGAATCGTGCGCACGTCCAGCCTACGCCGCAGTATCGGCAGTAGAACGTTGTAATCAATGATGAACAACCACGCAGTATAAATATTCTCCAGTTGGGAGACAACAATACAAGATCACGCAACTCAGCTCTAGATGTAATAGAGAATATATAAAGTCTCAGAATATGAAGAAGTATGAAATCCAGAAGAATAAAAGAAATCCCAACTACATGTCTCAATAACAAATGTCAATATCCACCATATGTCACAATGCTAACTAAAGATATCTAAGCAAACGTAGCAGGGTCAGATGCTGCAAACTCATCCTGATAGAAAAAATTCGTCTCGACTGTATCTCCCATGTACGGACCATACTGGTCAGGGCACACGACCTCATCATAATCACCTAAAATGTTTACCCAGTCAGGATGGAACGAATATAATTCATTGAGTGCAGTTCCAATAAATGATAATGATTATAAAACAAAGCTAGCCATAAAATACTTGATGAAAGAATCGACTGTGACATGGTAATACAATAAACTAGAAACATGAAAATGTATGAAACATATAAAAGTGTAAAACGAGGAACATAGCTAATCTAAGTGTGTTGAAGTACTCCTTTCGATGTATGATCGGTCTAGGATACTACACCGCGAGGTCTACGAGGTCTACATGCATGAAAATAAATAATGTCTACGAGGTCTACTTGTATGAAAATAAACAATGTCTACGAGGTCTACTTGTAGAAAATAAACAATATCTACGAGGTCTACTTGCAGAAAATAAATAATGTCTACGGTCAGATCACACATCTACTTGGTACTTCCTCCTTTCCAACATGACCAGTAAGAAATACGACAAGATAGGATGAGATGTGGTATCCGTGTGACGAGCATGTCAAAAATTAAATATAAGATGACTAACAATGAACTATAGTAATTAACAATATCGAAAACAAACAACGAATGTACTCGCCTGTGTTTGCAAAAACAAAAGTTTGATTACAAACTAAAAAAAGAGTACAAGAGTACAATTGATTTATGGAAAAGTACAACTTTAGGAATCTGATCAGAAGATGACCACTTTATCCCTTGGACTATGTGAACTTGAAGTCTAGAGCCTCTGGAGAATGCAGCAGCAATTTTGTAAGAATTTTTGATCTCTGTGATGCTTTAATAATGATTGAAAACTCTATTTATAGAGTTCTCGAAATAACTGTTTTAATAGTTATTCTGATGTGCGCAAGGCTAGACTGCGCCACTTTGGGTTGCGCCAACCTTATGTTGTGCCAACTTTCATTCAGTTATACAATCGTGTACTAACTGTATTTAGATGCGTGGCATTATGTGATTGAGATATGCATGGTCATGTACAGAGTAGTGGACACGTTTTGAGAGATTAGTGGCATGTGTGCCACGTCATCCTGCTTTAGAATGTAAGTTATCTCAACTTTATCAGGTTGCGCGAGCTTCAGTTAACAAGTCAAACTACGCCTGATTGGGTTACGCCTAGTCGCAACTCAGTACATAGGCACGTAGCAGCTTTTGAATGTATGAGAAGCATTTATTCAGATTGCGCCTAGGCGCAACTTACAGGGTGTACAGGACAGCTGTCAATCAAATCGTCTCGAGCGACACGCTTTGAGGGATTCGAAGAGATTTTCTTCGTTTATCGTGCTGTCAGTTGTCAGTGCTGTTAGGGAATAATAGCAATTATTTGTCAGATGCCATGTAGGCTCAGGTGCAATATGATTTGGGCGCAGTCTATTGTCTGGCGCAACATAATCAGTGGCGCAGTTTGATCCTTTAAGCTTCAAAACAGTGGCACAACTTGATTTTTGGGACGCAACTTGATTTTTAGGCTCTACAAGACCCCCTTCAAAGTTTTTGAATTTTAAAATTTTATAAAACTTCGAAATACTTTGAATCATGAGAATGACTGAGTCAAGTTGCGCCTATCTCGCGCAGTCTGTTGCAAGTTGTTACGATTTTTCATGCACAACTTACGGTGACTGTTAGGATTCTATCTTTTAGGCTATAAATAACCCTTGTTTAGCCGATTGTAACTCTTTACATTTGCTTCTAATCTTTTTTGAATCCTTGCGACCTTCTTCTCCGACTATTCTCTCGATGACATGGCCCCTAAGAAGACCGTCGCCGACAAAGGAAAGGGTGTCACCGCCCCTTCGACTCGTGCTCCGTCGACTCGTGCGCCACAGTATGCGTCGCCCTTTTCTCGACAAAAGACAGCAAACCCTGCTCTGGAAGGTGATCAAAGTCGAACAAATTGAACTTTGTGGAGGATAAAATTGACTTGCGTCCCTCTTTTTAGAGTATTTGGCGTATTACGAACTTTGTGCCACCCCTTCTTAGGGTATGGTTGCTTTATTTGAGCACTGTTCGTTCTTACGAACCGTGTTACACATGCTGTTGTGCAACTTAGTTTTTTACGCAATCAAAAATATTGTATAACTAAGTTGAGGCACAATCCAGTATGTGGTGCAACCTAAAAATGTTGCGCAACTTAAGTTTCGTGTAACACAGTATGTTACGCAACTCAGATTGTCGAGCAACTCATAATGTTGCGCAACTCAAGATGTTGCGCAACTTAATTGTTGGCGCAACCTAGGATGTTTGTGCAACTTAACAGTTTGTACAACTTAATTATTTTGCTCTTTATAAAGTTGCACACTCTTGTTGCCTCTAATTTTAGTTCATGTATTTCTTTGCAGTTGATCTTAGGGAAGACCCTAATGCTGAAAGATTTGCTTCAACATTCAATGTCCCGGAGTACAAGGAGAATTTGTCGCATGTCACATTCCTTCAGTACGACGGTCCTGAAGCACGAAGAACCCTGCTCATGGCTCAAGAGAATCAAACCTTGCTGAGCTTAATGAACGGAGAGCCTCTTGAAAGTCTGGATACTGTGGTCCACAAGAAACCTGTCTTTCTATTTGGGGATGCCATTAAGAAGACCTCCCAGCCTAAGACCAAAAAAGAGGGGAGAATTTTCACAAATGAGGATAAAGTCATATACCTCACAGAAATATCAAGGCCTATAGCATTATTCCAATATGCTTTTGCCAGCTATCCCAGAAGAATGTCATGGAATCTGACTCCCATTCAGCAAGTGAGAGTCGGCAAAATCTGTTACAGAATGGGTCCGAAGTATAGGGACCTTTTTTACAGTACTTCTGAAAAGTACAGCACACATTTAAGAGGTTTGAAGCCAAGCTGCATCCCTCCCGAGGATTCCTCCCTGCTCCTTCCGGTCAGAATACCCATTTTTGCAAATACATTTACAAAAGCTGAAGGAAGATATCCAGACCGTGCTATGCGTATGACAGGTCTGGTTAACCCAGAGATGAAGTGCTGGAGCAGCTTGTCTATTTAGATTTTGGATCAATTCAAGGACAAGCTCCTCGATCTGGGTCTCTACAATGCCATCTGGACTACAGTATATGGCATTCGCCCGAACGCTCATATGTTCTTGGCTCTAGTAGAGAGGTACAATGAAAGCACTGGGACTTTCATGACTCCCCATGGACAAATGGGATTTGCTTTTCATGAGATGGAATATCTCTCTCACCTACCAATGGGTGATAATCCATACGAAGAGTATGTGCCCACAAATGATGAATTGGATGTTATGGCAGAGGAGAACCCTCAAATGATCACCGTCTTCCAAGAATTACTGTGTCACTATAAGATCTGCTCGCTCTACTACAAAGCGCCACTGTATGTACTTGTTATACCACCAAATGGATGCCATATCTCTTCTTAGGTCATGCACGGGAGGACAAGCCACTTGAAAATCAAGCTTGTGCTCCTCGTTTCTTTGAACCCTTCAATCAGAGCGACATGCAATATCTGATGGAGGAACATGATCATGGAGATGTCACGCTAAACGAGGATTTATATCCGTTCAAGGCTGACGACACTCTCCAGAGTTACCTTAGACAAGGTTACAGATCTATGTCTCAAGAAGCCCAGCTAGCAGGTTTTCTATCTTTATGGCTACGGTGCTTTATAGTTCCAGGAGCCAGTACAGTCGACAAATTCCATCGGAGCATCATGTTTGCTGCAGCACGTCTTGTCTTTGGATACAAGATAGATCTTTTATCGGCCATGACCTGTCGCTTGAACGTAGGATTGCGTTCTTTTGTACAAACCATGCTAAATGACAAAGCGGCGAGGCAAGATTTCCCTCGTACCGAGATGCCATACACCTATCTATTTGGATGGCTATTGCTTCACCATCCCTGTTTGATGAACCCTGATATGAGAAATATCGACGGAGACTTCATCAGACGCTTTTCCAGCGCTCACTGGCAATATACTGCTCTTTCAGAGTACATATTTGCCTTGAACCGTGGATTGGGATGGAATTTTCAGTGTGTTCGGCCTCCTCATGGGTATGAGGCTATGTCTCCACAAATGATGGATTTAGCTGCAGAATCACTCCGTTAAGCCCACCCAACTTTTCGTGGCTGTAGGTGATCCGTCCCTCTCACTTGGTCTACAGATTCGAGGAAGAGTGCTATTTGGAACCGTACTTGCCAAGTCGATTTGCACGGCAGTTCGGATATGATCAGCTTCATGTGGGTAACGCCACCACTTGCCTACAGGCCAAGGGTTACCTCATCGATGGGGCTAGGGCCTGGAGCAATTACAATGCCCGGGGTACAAAAGCTATATTTTCCATGCCCTACAATCTTCCACAAGGCCCGCGTATGTTATATACATACGCAAACTTCTATACTTCAGCAAACACATTCACTGAAAGCTTCCATCCTGTACACATCTTCACAAGTAAAAAGAGATCCAAATAGGGAAAACACACTGCTCACTCTTTTTAGGATGCAGAAGACAAAGATACTGCAGATCCACCGCTAGAGGCATCAATTTTAATGAACTATGCTGATGAAGTTCAAGATCCTCTGGACATCCATAAAGGTGCGAAAAGAGAACTCCCCTGCTAAGGGTTTGAAGAAAAGAAAGACTAAGGAGACGACGGCCCCTCCTCAATGGGCTAATAGACCCGACTCTCCAAGAGCTCCAGAGAACAAGAGAAGAACATCACTGGTTATCAATGAACCAATGACCACAAGAACAACTCGTTCTCAATCAAAACAGATGCTCCTTAGTTCTTCCTCTGGAGAGAAGGACATCACTCCTTCTTCTATTCAGAAGCATGGGAGAGTCATAGAAGGAGGAACATCTACTTCTTTGATCAATCCGGAGAGTGATCGCACCGGAGCTGCTGCAGAGCCGGTCGCATCACTACACAAAGAGGTCAGAAGGAAGTTGGTAGTTGCTGAAGAAATACCATCACAAGAAGGTAATATCAAGATTGTGATATATCCTAATATATATATATTTCTGTCAAAAAAAATATTAAATTGATCTCTTTCTTTGTATTGACTATTTCAGCAGATGTCCAGCCTTCTACTACCACTGTAGAAGCTTTGAGATTAGAAGTTGTGACGGTAGGTATTCCCACAAATGTACTTGCTGCTGCAGGGATAACAGTTCCATATCCAACTCCTATGAGTCCGGAAGCCACCTCTCCAGAGAAGGATTTGCCTCCACAAAATCCTCAAAAAGCTCAAGGGTCTACTCATTCTGAACAGACGATGATTGAAGCCTTAGCTGATTGTGACTTTGGTGATGAAACATATGATGATGATTGGAATAACATCACTAAAGAAAAACAAACTTTAGTGAATGCACCATCACCTCAGGAACTCTCAGCTGATGAAGATCCTTCAACTACTGAAGATGAGAAGAATGTGGTTATCGATGACGGACTTATCAATCCCAAGATCGATGAACCCATAATCTCTGAGAAACCTGAGATGTCTGGAGTGGCAGCAGAATTAGCAGATCAAACTCCAATGACTCTGCCACTTTAGACTGAATTCGGAGCAGGAAGTAGTCAAGCTACTATGTCTGCAGAGACCCTGTCAAAGCTTCAGCCAGATACAATCAAACCTCTTGAGACTCCTCATGCTATACCCAGCTCAGGTAAATTTCTAAACATGATCTATTTGTCATAGCTCCTTCAGCATTGTATATTGCTAATATAAATGACATATGTAATTTGCAGAAGAACCCACAGGGACTGCAGCAGGGGAGGGAAGCTCTTCTCACATCAGCGCTCAAGATGAAGTGCCTCAATGTCACGATTCGCTACCCAAATTGTTGGGCCAGGCCGAGTCATGTCCAGCCTACGCTTGAGATAAAGCGTAGTAAGCTGTTCTAAAGACAAATAAGATAAGACCAAAGTGTGCTAACATTTCTATATGTAATAATGAGTCAGAAATGTTCCAAACACAAAAGTCGTCTTGTATATAAATAAGTTTCAAGTACAAGTCCAAAATGTAAAACTGGATATAGGTCCAGTTACAAAATATGTAGTCTAAAGCATGACTACTCTCAGAAGTCCTGAACAACTATACAAACTAGACGAGATTCCCCGCAGGTACATCCTCGTAAAGTAAAGCCTGATCCTCGATAGCAACCCCATAATAAGAATCACAAAGCAACTCCTCCTCAGTAAGTATACCTACAACGTTATCCTGTCAGAACGGGAGCAAGTACTGATTCTAACAAACATATAATACTGATCATGTGATGGAAAGAGATAAAATGACATATCTTGTTTTATCCAGTTTTAGATACATTTTATCATGGCAATAAATATATTCGTTTTAAAGTTTAAAACTGTAGCATGTACGTGATCGGTCAAAAGGTAAATAGGATGTACAGTGGTACATATTAATTTTTTTTCTGGAATGCACATACGTGCACTAACGACATTGGTGTATATCCATACACAAACGCGGGATCAGAACCTACGGCAAAGTTACATATAGAATGTTACCGTACGCGGTAAATACATA
The DNA here is from genome assembly GCA_029216955.1 of Iris pallida. NCBI lineage: Eukaryota > Viridiplantae > Streptophyta > Magnoliopsida > Asparagales > Iridaceae > Iris > Iris pallida. The sequence goes on from JANAVB010006399.1 coordinate 5,427,474, forward strand.
CAGAGAAGGGGGCATGATCACGTACTCTACTAACAGTTTCTCCTTAACCCGTTGTTAAACATGTGAGAGATATAAAAACTGTCCTAAGCATGGTAGGGACTGAAAGTAATACAACATGTGAAGATTTAACTTGCTACCCCAAGGATCAGCATTTAACATGGTTGGATTACAGTTCATTATTATAGCAGTATGTAAAGTTTGTAGAGGTACTTGCCTTTAGCAAAGCAAGGTAGTGATAGAAATGCTATAGATGCCTGGTGCCTCGTCATTGTAGAAATAATACATAAACTTAGTTTTCACACTAAGTTAAACACTAAGACACTAGTTTTTCTGACTGGACACCTAGCCAAATGGTGACTTTAGCATAGGAGACCAATGTGGGGTGACACAATACCCAAACTAACTTTCTAAGGCCTTTACACTAGTGTAGGGTGAGGTCCAATACGACTATAACTCAAATCAACACAAAATATTGTAAGTCGTAACTATTCAATAAATAAATCAGACTGTACACTGTATTCCAATAATTTTTGAGATAGACAAAAAGCTCAATTTTATATAAAATAAAGTACCAAAATGATCCTTGTTAATTATAGAAATTTATACTAATTTTTTCTGGAATTTATAAACCTTCATAGATATTTATTAAAAATCAGCAAACATATGTATCCTGAAAATAAGTTCTATTATTCTATTTTTATAAAATGCCAAAAGTACTTATTAAATGTTAGAAAAATTATATTAAATTATCTAAATTAACATAATATTTAAATATAATTTTTTCCAGATTTTTATAGCATTTAAAATATATATAAAAATTCAAAAATAGCAAGTAACAATTTCTAGAAAATAAATAATTATTTATTTACTATTTTGTCCATGTATTAGAAATTGAACAGAAGTCCAGATGTGGGACCCAAAGTCATGAATCAAGTCCAATATGACTTGTACAGACTCTGAATGTATTAGACATATTTGGGCCCAAAAACCCATGCTAGATTTGGACTTCAAATGACCATCATTAATAAAATACAGTAATTCAAATATATATATATATATATATATATATATATATATATATATATATATATATATATATATATATATATATATATATATATATATATATATATTATATATATTATATATATACTATATATATATATATATATATGATTATATATATATATATATATATATATATATATATATATATATATATATATATAGATATATATATATATATATATATATATATATAGATTATATATATATATATATATAATATATATAGATATATATATATATATATAACTGTTAACAGTATATATATATATATAATATATATATATATATATATATATATATATATATATATATATATATATATATATATATATATATATATATATATATATATATATACTAAATATAAAATATATATATACAAATATATATATATATATATATATATAATATATATATAGATATACTGTTAACAGTATATATATATATATATATATATATATATATATATATTATATATATATATATATATACTGTTAACAGTATATATATATATATATAGATATATATATATATATATATATATATATATATATATATATATATATAATTACTGAAAGTAGAATACAATGGGGAGGGATTCCCGCCCAAATGATTTTATTATTGAATTAAATCAATTAACTCAATCTAAATTTTGAAATATACATAGGAAAATAACGTTATTTTTTTCCAGATTTGTCTCAACTAACTCCCTATCATATGCGTGTCTACAAGTGTCTTTAGATTTGTTTTTTAAAAAGATAATTTAGATTTTTATTTTAAAAAGATAACGTGAGTGGTGGATAATAGGAGTTTGTTGAGAATTCATTCCCGCCCAAATGATTTTATTATTGAATTATCTCAATTAACTCAATCTAAAAATTTAAATATACATAGGAAAATAACGTTATTTTTTTTCCAGATTTGTCTCAACTAACTCCCTGATCATATGCGAGTCTACAAGTGTCTTCATATTTGTTTTTTAAAAAGATAATTCAGATTTTTATTTTAAAAAGATAATAGGATTGGTGGATAATAGGAGTTTGTTGAGAATTCAAATCAGAAACATTTTTTTGCGGATATAATTCAAATGAATCGAAAACCTGGATAGATAGAGAGAGAGAGTGGCGGAAAGAAGGAAAAGATAGGAATAATTATTGGAGGGATAATAGGAAATCTTAAAGCCCAAATGATTTTATTATTGAATTAACTCAATTAACTCAATCTAAAAATTTAAATATACATAGAAAAATAACGTTATTTTTTTTCCAGATTTGTCTCAACTAACTCCCTGATCATATGCGAGTCTACAAGTGTCTTCAGATTTGTTTTTTAAAAAGATAATTCAGATTTTTATTTTAAAAAGATAATAGGAGTGGTGGATAATAGGAGTTTGTTGAGAATTCAAATCAGAAACATTTTTTTTGCGGATATAATTCAAATGAATCGAAAACCTGGATAGGTAGAGAGAGAGTGGCGGAAAGAAGGAAAAGATAGGAATAATTATTGGAGGGATAATAGCAAATCTTAATAATTAGTGGAAGGATAATAGGAGTTAGTTGAGAAACATTTTTTAACGTAACCAATTGAGATGGAAACCCGGTAGAGAGAGAGCGCAAAGGAAGGCAAAATTGGAATAATAAGTGGAGAGATAATAGGAAATCTGCATGGACGGATAATAGGAAATCTGCATAATGATTTACTTAAATATTTTTTGATCCTGGTAGTTCTCTTTTCCGTAATTGCTTGGTACCGATTTTTTATAAAGCCTTCTCATTTTTTCTTTCACTTACTCCCCGTCCAAAAAGCTAGATAGAGAGAGTGAAGAAGCAGTGCCGAGGAGGAGTCGGAGTTCATCGCCATCGCCAACGTTTTTTTCAGTCGAGGTATCAATATTCTTCTGTGTATCGCGGTTTCGATTCTTTGGTAAATCATTCATTTTGTTCTTTGCACTCTTACAGAATAATATTTATATCATTGATAAGTAATTTTGTATATAAGTAATATTATCATTGAGAAGTAATTTTTTTTGGTAAATCATTGCAGAATAATCTTTAAGCCTTCTCATTTTTTCTTTCACTTACTCCCCATCCAAAAACCTAGATAGAGAGAGTGAAGAAGCAGTGCCGAGGAGGAATCGGAGTTCATCGCCATCGCCAACGTTTTTTCAGTCGAGGTATCAATATTGTTCTGCATATCGCGATTTCGATTCTTTGGTAAATCATTCATTTTGTTCTTTGCACTCTTACAGAATAATATTTATATCATTGATAAGTAATTTTGTATATAAGTAATATTATCATTGAGAAGTAATTTTTTTGGTAAATCATTGCAGAATAATCTTTGCACTCTTGCAGAATAATATTTATATCATTGTGAAGTAATTTTATCGATAAGTAATTTTTCAGTCACAGAGTTATTAATCACGAAGAAACTTTTTTATATCTAGAGTTATAAAGGCCAACTTAAGGGTACTTATGTATAACTTAAGGATAATTATGTTCCTTTTAGTTTATTTTCGAATAATGATTTATTTCTGTTTTAGCATTTTATTTGTTTTTTCGCATTTATTATGGATCTTTCTCTTTGTTCATAGCTTTGTTCAAGGTTCATATAAAATTCCTATGGCAGATAACTTCAGGGTAATTATGGATCTTTCTAGTTTTATTTTTCGGTTCATATAAAATTCCTATGGCAGATAACTTAAGGTTAATTATGGATCTTTTTAGTTTTATTTTTCGAATAATGATTTATTTCTGTTTTTAGCATTTTATTTGTTTTTTTGCATTTATTATGGATCTTTATCTTTGTTTATATTAGGATAGCTATGAGCTATGTCGACTTGGCATATAGCTTTGTTCAAGGTTCATATAAAATTCCTATGGCAGATAACTTAAGGGTAATTATGGATCTTTTTAGTTTTATTTTTCGAATAATGATTTATTTCTGTTTTAAGCATTTTATTTGTTTTTTTGCATTTATTATGGATCTTTCTCTTTGTTTATATTAGGATAGCTATGAGCTATGTCGACTTGGCTGATACCTTTGTTCAAGGGCAATTTCTCATATCCAGCGGTACCCGCCCATCAATTCCATTTTATATTTTTATTTCCTTAAGTCATATGCCATGGTATATAGAAAAACTAACTATCATGTATATATAATTAAAAAAAACTTTTAAAGTGTGATACTTTAAATTCCGAAAGCAATATTTTCGAACCATATCTCTACTAAGAGGTGGCTTCAATTGAGCCGTTTAAGTAGCTTTAAGATTTTTTTTCCAGTTTTAAGATTTTTTTTCCATTTAAACATTTTTTTGGGTTTCCTCTATTTATTCCAAATGATTTCCTTCTTCCATTTGTTTCTTAGATATCCTTTTTCCATTTGTTTCTTTAATGATTTCATTCAAGAAAATTTAATTGCATACAGAACATATATAAGAAAATAAACGGTAGGCGATTGCATCGTCTTTGTTTTCTTACGTTGGAGTAAGTAACAGATCGGAACTTCTTGATATCACCATTTTTTTAGTGATTTTCTTTCTATTTTTATTTTTCCAAGAATGATTTATTTCTTATTTTGTGTTCAAAGTTCTTTTTTTGACCATTACATAAAGGAAACAATGATAGTTCAAATTTTATATGAATCCAATTACAAGCCCCTTACTGCTACAATACAATTCTTAAGAACTTATTTGAGATGTATGAATCCAATTGCAAGTGTTACACCGAGATCAAAATCAGTAATAACTTTATCTTTTGGAACTATTTGCAATTTTTCATATCCAGCGGTTCCAGCCCATCAATTGCATTTATATTTTTATTTTCTAAAGTTTTTGTCAAAAACACTTTAATGTTAAATGGCCATTCTTCTCAGGGTTCCATTTCCAGCGTAAATCAATGACAGTGCAATGTGTGTATTTCAAAACAGTGACTCAGTCCAGGAAACAGAATGTGAGTTCTCAGGAATTAGGAATTTACAGTGAACTAGTGTTTCCAGGATTTCGAGACAGTGTGCAGGTGATTATGTGTTCAGGATTAGTGAAATGGTGGTTGTGTGTACAGGACACTTAGGAATAGGTAATGTGACAGCCATTCTCAGGAATTAGGACATGTGACAGATCAAATAACCAATCCAAATTCGAATTTCCATTAATCCCAAATTCGACCATTCACTAATTTAAACTAACAATGAACTAGAAATATGTAATTTGGATCAACATTGAATCTAAGTATCAAAATCAGTTTAATTATAGGAATTAAAATCAAATCAAAACTGAATATACATGTATCAGTCAATACATTCCAATCCAATGTTCAAAATCCCATTAATGATCCTAAAACTTAATATATCATGTAAAACCTATCTAGTAGGTATTAATACACATGCTCATAACCAATGTGATAATTTAACATTAGTTTATATCAATACAATTGGATTTAAAACTCAGGAATTGAGAACTGTACACTGCGTATCAGTCCTAAAGGGAGATTCAAATTCGACTATTAAAACACATTAATATTAGAGACTAAGGGTTGGTAATTGAAGAACAAGTGCTCGTGTCTTCTAGGTAGATTTGTGTCCAACACAATGCGACACAGCGCGTGTCCAAGACACAGAACATGAATCAAGCACTTACAATGCACGTTCAAAACACTGTGCAGTGCACATGTACACGCGTGTCGTGTACACGACACGAGCTAGGACACGTGCTCGTGTCAGTGGGTACGTCTAGGGTTAGTCTAGGTCTGACACACCCTGAATCGCACCCAAGTGTCGCCGTGTCCGACTTACAAAGCCGTGTCTGAACCCAAAAATACAGACTGAACCAACAGTGAAAAACCTGTGCAGAGTGAATCTCGTGTCCGACACGACACGAGAAGACTTGGGACTTGAGGGGAGACTCGCAGACGTTGCCCCCACCCCCTCGTCCAATCTCAGCTCGCCACGTGGCCTGTGCAGTGAGCACAAGGCCACGAGTAGCATGAGATCACTGTACACGCGCGCGCAGGCATGTGCATGAGTGCGACACGACACCAAATCGACACGAGACACGCTCAGTCGAGCAAAAATACATAAGCCACATCCAAACACAACTTCCTATTCATTTACATTTTAAAATCTCGATTGAAATGCCCACTGTGGTATTTCGTCGAACACCTGCTTTCGGTTACTGATACGTGTCCGATACGACACGTGCAGGACACGAAATGGTGCAAACCCTATTCCTACAGTACAAGGACACCTAGGGCTTGGTGTTTATGCAATGAAACCCTAATTTCAATGAAGGGATAGAGTTTTACCTAGGTGTGTTCTTCACAACAAAAAGGCCTCTTCAAAGGAGATCTCCAAAGCCACTCAAAGTCTCCAAATTGTTTCAATCCTGAGATTTGACTCCACAAACAGTAGGAGAACAGTATTTAGAATACTATGGAAGAAATCTCAATAAAAATGGAGCACTAATGATTAATCTATGAAGAAATAAAAATGAAGGCTAACCTTGTTATTAGGAAAATGATGGAATATTGAAAAGAGGCACAACTTTCTAAAGAGATACTTTATAGGCAAGGGAGGGGGGTCCTTGGCCGGCCACTATCTAAGGCTAGCAATGCATCATGACTATTTGGATGGCCTAGAATCTAGGGCTCCTTCCTAGTCAAGTTGCAACCCAATCACTTAGCTAATCATGACTTAAACCTATTTAACCAATGCTAACTAAACTCAATGTGACTAACTAGACTAGCTATGACTAATCTAGGTTAGGTCCAATCTAGGTTAGGCTAACCTAAACCACATGGCAATCAATTAACTAGTATTTAAATCATACCATTCTAATTAATCATTTTAAATTCCTAATAAAATATATTAAATTCAAATAATTCAAAAATGACAAAAATACACTCAAACTAGATATGATAAATGAAATACCCTAATCACATGGCTAGGCTCTAGGTCACTATCTCTAGGGTTACACTAGCAAAAACACCAAATCACAAGTCATGATTTTAAATAGTTTAAAAATGATTAAAATCACCAAAAATCATAATATGAAATAAATATCAATAAATAATAATTATAATTATAAAATTTTAAAATTACCCTCATCTGGAAAACTGGGTGTTACATGCAGAAACCCCCCCAGTTCTGGATATTACACAACCCCCCCACCGCCTTAGGAAATGCAAATTCCCTAGTTGCATATAGCCCCCCGATGTTGCTCTGTGCAAATTTAATTTGCACAGACAAAACATATATTACAAAATGGCTTTAAAACAATTAAAATAATTGCAAAAAGCATTTAAAACATTTTAATAAATTATAAATTGATATTTTTAGTTTTAAAAAATCATTTAAAAATTATTTAAAAATTCTAGAAAATTCCTAATAATTATAATAATTCATTTTAAGGATATAACACTATTTAAAATTATAAAAATAATATTTTAAAAACTAGGGGCTTACACTCCACCAATTAAAACTGTAAAGACTCCAGCGGAAGTAGTAGCCACTCCAGGAGCCATGGCAACTAACAAGTTCGTGGTGGCTTACTTCACGAAGGTTTTCTTCACGTCTCTGGAGCCCTTAGTTCATAAAGTGATGGAGAGAGAGGATGTTCCTTTTAGTACCATCAGAACTCCCTTTTCATTCTTGATTGAAGGTATCCGAAGCCAAGGAGACGAGGCTCGGGTTACATTTTTGGAACACATTTTGAATGAGCTGGAGGGCTCAATTAAAGCTTATAAGGAACTAAAAAGAGGAGATATAGAGCAACTAGTAAACACAGAATATGAGGCTATGGCTCGAGAAGCAGAAACTAGTAAAGCTAATTTTGAGGCATTTTTGCTGGCTTTTACTAAACAATCCTCCGAATTAGACATCTAAATCACTGATGCAGCTGTTATTACTGAGAGTCATAAGACTAAGACTGCAGAGTAAGAGAAGAAGGCTGCTGATCTGGAGACTAAAGTTGCCCAGCTCAAGCAGAACTCCAGACTGTCAAGCAGAGCTTAGAACAAGAAAGTCAATTGCATCAAGCTGCTGTTAATCAAATAGATGCTTTGAAGCATCAGAAGGAAGAATTTGAACGTCTACAGAATGAAGAACTAGCACGTCAAACTGCTGCTCTGCAACCATTCGATCCTGAATCAGGAAGAGTCGAAGCCAGATAGAGAGTGCCAGATTCTCGTAATGAAAGAGTTCAAGTGTTGAAGAAGCAAATTGCAGAACTTATTACTTATCCATCATAATAGAATAAGCAAAGCTTATTGTCTTTTTTTATTACAATGTATCTCTTTTTTAAAAAATAGAAATAAAATGATCAACTTTTTATGTGGTTCCATTACTTGTTGCATATCTTGTTATAGATATAAGTAATAGAATAGAAAATATATTCAGAGGTACTGGACATGATATATTTCTTGATTTAGGAAATAACAATATTTATTATATTTGCTCAGAGGTAATATGGACGTGGCAGAATATAAAGTTTAGCAATACTGTTATTTCAATAGACAACTTTATCAGAGGTAATAAGGACGTGACATGTTGCTGATGTAGATAATCAAAATTCAGAGGTGTGGGGGACGTGAATTCCTATTATTTACAATAAAGTAAATAAGAAACAATAAATACTAGGGGTGGCCATACGGTTCTAGGACCCGCGGTTCCGACCCGGCCCGAACCGTAAAATGTCTAAACAAGCCGGTTCCTAAATTTTGAAATTTAAACGGGACGGGCCGGGGCGGGTCGTATGACATTAACGGGTCGGGGCGGGTCCTATTTTCAAAATAAACGGGGCCCCGGCCCGACCCGTTTCTAGGAGTATATATTTTTTAATCAATTTTTAGCATTTTTTGTTATTATAGTCTATACATAATAAAATATCTTATTGTTTACTAAACAAATTCTAGAACTTTGGGAAGACATTAGACTTGTTTTGTTCTTATAGACAATATAACATATGTAAATGTTTACTATTATAAAAAAATTAAACTTTTTTTGGGTTCGTTTGGAACCGCAGGTCGACCCGTTTCGGACCCGTTTCAAACGGGTCGGGTCCAGTCCGGGTCCAATATTTTTTGGACCCGCCCCGTCCCGTCCGCCAAGTAACGGTCCGGTCCGGGTCCAACAAATTTGGGCCCGGCCCGACCCGTGCCCACCCCTAATAAATACCAAGATTAATGGATGAATGAATGATAAGTCAAAAAAGTGAATGAATGAACAGTCACTTCGATTTTCGAGGAAGAGACACTAAATGAACGAATAGTCATCTCGATTCTCGAGGAAGGGAATAAATGAATGAACAGTTGGACTTCTTTTGAAGAAGAATAGTCGCATCGGTTCTCGAAGTCGAACATCTAGTTGTTCTGTCTATAAATAGAACAAAACTTCTGTAGATATCGTCAACTTCTTTTCTCTCTGCACAGAATGTCTTCCAAAGATTCGCTTACTCCGAAGATCGAAGGAATGACCGAGACGCTTCCTGCTGAGCCTCCAGTGCCTCCTCAGAAAGAAGTGGGTGAAGGCTCAACCGCTCCTGCACCAAAGCAAGACTTGATTGCCAAGCTAGTGGAGCCTGGGAAGACTGCCGAAGAAGAAGCAGTAAGGGTGGCTGCCTGTGAGTTGCTAGTGTGTTCAGACAACGAGATGTTTGAATTACTGGCCAATCATGTATTAATCAGGAAGGATCGGGTCCTCGTCCCCGTCCTTAATATTATGTAACTCTTTTCTGCTTTTAAATAAAAATGAACTTTTATTTATATCATTTCTCTGAATGAAGACATTTTGCTTTTATACATAATATTTTTTGAGAAATTTACCATTAATAGGCGTCATAGCAACTCTGCCATCTATATCTGTTAATTGATAGGCTCCATTTGAGAAAACCTTATTTATCACATATGGACCTTTCTATTTTGTCTCGAACTTACCTTTGCTCATATGAGTCATAGTTATGGGACGTCTGACTATAAGAACTAGCTCGCCTTCTTGAAATGTTCGTACTTTGACTTTGTGATTGAAAGCTTTTGAAATCCGGGCTTGATAAAGTTTAATATGCTGTTGGGCCAGTAATCTTTTCTCATCGAGCGCCTCCAATTCTTGAAGCCGAAGACGATCATTGTTTTCTGTGGTATGTTCATTAGAAATAGCAATTCTCAAGGATGGAATTTGAATTTCCAGTGGTAGGACAGCTTCACATCCATATACCAGAGAAAAAAAGGTGTGCAACCTGTGGGATTACGGACTGTAGTGCGATAAGCCCATATACATTCTCCAAGTTTCTTACTCCAATTACGTTTGTTAATAGAAACAAACTTCTTAAGAAGTTTGATAATAGTTTTGTTGAATGCTTCAGCTAACCCGTTAGCTGCAGAATTATAGGCCGTAGAAGCAACATTATTGATTCTGTTGTCATCATAGAACCTATTAAACTTCTGGCTGACGAATTATGGCCCATTATCATGAATGATTCGACGAGGTACACCAAATCTGTATATCACATGATGTCTGATGAAGTTGATGACACTACCAGTTTTCACTTCAGCTAAAGGTATAGCTTCAGCCCATTTAGAGAAATAATCGGTTATAGCCAAGATGAACATATGTCCTTTAGATGAAGGAGGATTGATATGACCAATTATATCCATGTCCCAAGCTTCGAAGGGCCATGAGGCAGCAGTTGGATGAAGAAATTTCGACGGTTGGTGAATAAAATCTGTATGAATCTGACATGCTCAGTATTTTCTTGCATAGTCAATAACATCTGATACCATAAAAGGCCAGTAGTAGCCCATACGTCGGATACGATCCTGTAATTTGGGACTGAGCTGATGTGCTCCACAAATGCCGTCATGAGCTCTGCGTAATATCTGCTTTGCTTCATCACCAGCAAGACATCTTAAGAGTAATCCATCAAAAGTCCTTCGAAAGGGAGTTTTGGTGGTATGATTATAGTAGAATCGAAGCGATCGTCGACGAATACTTGTAGCTTCTTTAGGATCTTCAAGTAGTATGTCATATACTACAAAGTCGATGAAAGGTGTTCTCCAATCTTCACTGGTGGCATTGACTTCAGTCGAATTACTGAATTCAATATTATGGTTGTTTTCAATACAAAATAGTTCTCTATGGAAAATAACAACCATTTGTTGTCTTTTGACTGGAACTGCTAAGACTGCAGCCAGTTTAGCTAAGGCATCAGCTTCTGTATTACAAGCTCGACGTACATGTTCGATAAAGAACCTATTAAATGAAGAAGCTATTCTGATTGCTGCTTCGTGATATGGTACCGGATCTTGATGTCGGACTTCGTATATGCCTCTAACCTGATTAACAATCAGCTTAGAATCGTCATATACTTCGAGATATTCAATATCCAATTGTTTAGCTAATTGGAGTCCAATGAGAAAAGTATTGTATTCTGCTACATTATTAGAGCATGACTCATCTAAGGAACAAGCTCACTGAATAGCTAATCCATCTGGTGAGACAAGAACAATCCCCACTCCAGCGACAAGGGTACCTCCAGGTCCAATTCTAGATGCTCCGTCGAAGAACAAATGCCAAGTAGGAAGTTCTTCTGAGATCATATTTGATTCCAATATTTCGTCTAGAATTTCGTCATAGAGCTTAGATGTTTCAGGGACAGGATGAGCTGCTAAGAAATCAGCTAGTGCTTGACCTTTCACGGACTTTTGGAGAACATAGACCATATCATATTGTGCTAATAATATAGCCCATGTAGCAAGCCTAGAATTGAGTGTGCTAGGCTTCTTCATTAAGACTCGAAGAGGATTGACTCGGGATATAACATGAATAGTTTGGCCGATGATGTAATATCTTGTCTTTTGAACAACAAACATTAAAGCTAAATATTCCTTCTCCATCGGACTATAACGATGTTCAGCTCCAATCATCGTTACTAAGGTAGTAGATGGCTTGTTCATGACCTTCCTTGTTCTTCTGAGCCAACAACGCTCCTAATGAATGGTCCATCGCCCGAACATACATTAAGAAGGGTATTCCTGAGATCAGTGGCACAAGGACTGGTGGATTCATCAAATACCGCTTTATGTCATCAAATGCTCGCTGACATTCTTCTGTCCAAATGAAAGATACGCTTTTCTTCATTAACTAAGTAAATGGTCTGCAACGTCCAGATAAATTCGAAATGAACCGCCTGATGTACGCAAGTCGACATTGGAATCCTCGTAGCTCTTTTAGGTTGCGTGGAGGACGCATCTCTTGAATAGCTTTGATCTTCTCGGGATCAACGTGTATACCTTTAGAGGTAAAGACGAATCCGAGAAATTTGCCACTAGAGACACCCAAGAAGGACTTGGTGGGGTTCATTTTGAGTTGATGCTGGCGTATTAGATTAAAGATAGTTCTTAAATCTTGGATGTGATCTTCCTTTAGACGACTTTTGACAGCAATATCGTCAACATAGCATTCGACGGTCTTTCGTAAATAGTCTCGAAAGATAATACTCATAGCCCGCTGGTAAGTTGCACCTGCATTCTTAAGACCGAAAGGCATGACTGTATAACAGTATATCCCGCAAGGAGTATGAAATGAAGTATGTTTTTTATCTTCAGGATTCATCCGGATTTAATTATATTCAGAAAACCCATCCATGAAAGGAATTCGTTCGAATCCACAAGTATTGTCGATCATGACATCAGTAATTGGGAGAGATAATTCATCTTTAGGACAAGCATCATTAAGATCTCGAACATCTATGTACAGTCGAACTTTCCCAATTTTTTTCAAAACTGGTATAACGTTGGCTACCCAATCAATGTTGTACTTCTCTGATAAAACCACAAGCTATAAGCTTTTTAACTTCATCATCTATCGCATCCATCATCTCAGGCTTGAATCGTCGTTGTTGTTGTTTGACTGGCTTGGTATTAGGCAAGATGTTAAGTTTATGAGTTGCGACTTGAGGATCTAATCCCGGCATATCTTCATAACTACAGACGAAGACATTAATATATTTATGAATAAGGTGAATCAATTCTTATTTATCATCCTCTGGAAGATTTTTGCTAATGAAGATTGGTCGCGATACGCCCTTCTCTCCAACATCGATCTGGACTAGTTGATCTTCAGTAGGTGGCTCTCGTTGTTCAAAACAGAGTTCCCACTGATTGTCCATTCTTTGTGCCCAATAGTCCACTTCAGGAGCTTTTTCAATATCATCTTCATCTTCTTCTGAGAATTTGGCAGACACCATGTTAGAAAATACTGTTATCCGATGAACATGACCAATACTGGTATCAGAATCCCATGAAATGGAATCAGAAAAGTTAGATCGTTCATCTTCATCGGATTCGGAAGGTTCTGGAGTTGGAAGTGGTAAAGTATAACCTAATCCCCTTCACTTTACTGTAATATTGTTATGATTTTTCTTTTGGAACAAAAATACGAAGAGTAGTTTGTCTTCCTTTACCGCTATTGAGACCAGTTCTGAAATCATAGCCCATTTTACGAATGATTGCCTTGGATTGTGGACTATAGCGACGTAATTGTAGCCTTCCTATATCATCCTTATATTATCGTTCAAGCATGATTTTTTGTTCTTCTCGTTTATTAAAAGTATAGGCATTTCGCATTTCTTTCGAGACGATACTAAGATATGATTATTGTATTGAATCCAATGATACCACATTTCGTAAAGATGATACGACTCCTATTATAAGTGGCTTAAATCTATCTAGCATATCCAAATAACATTGAGTATAATAAGAGACATCAGTATACTGCAAAGGAGATGCTTTATTGATTTTTACACCATCATTTACAACAGGACCTTTAGCCTTAACAGGCTTAGTCAGATTGATAACCAGAGGGAGAGAAGAAAACGAGAAGGAGGAGGGGGCTTCTTACAACGAAGGTCGATTACAAGTGGCTCAGTAGAGGTGAGCTCCATTTGTTCCTGACTAACACCAGGAGGCTGCTTCTTGTGAGAAGGAAGATAAATAGTCAATGGTTTGGAAGACCGAGGACAGAAAGTACGCCCTTTGACAGGAATCACCAGAGTATTATTCGGCACATCTTTCTGTTCTTCATCTGTATCTATTGCTAACACCACATTCATGAATTTCTCTTTGTACATGCGAGAGTCGTTGTAGTACGCTTCAACCCCCTTGAAAGGATTAAGGTCTGCGACTTCTTTTGTACTTTTCTATTGCCATCCACATATTTGAAATATTGGTGAAGAGTAGAAGGTACAATGTTGTGTTCATGGAGGAATGGTCTTCCCAACAAAGCATTGTATGAGCCATGATTATCAATCACATAGAAAGTTACCTTTGTACGAAGATTGCCGATTTGAAGTTTCAGGCGTATTTTTCCCAAAGGTTCACTTCTTCCTTGATTGAACCCTAAGATGGTAGTGATAGTTGTAGAAAGATTATGCACTGGGATCTTCAAAGCATCCAGCAAAGACTTCGGCATAATACTAAGAGCAGACCCGGGTCAATCAGAATGCGATCAACTTTCATAGTGTCCACATATCCCATGAAATAGAGAGGACGACCATGACGATTGTCTTCTAACAACATATTATCTTGTGTAAAAGTAATGTTAGGCATCAGTTAAATATACTATGACAATGCGTATAGCTGATCGGCTCCTTTTTGGGCTTCTTGAGAAGGGCAAGACAAGCATCAGCATGCATCAAGGCTTCACTTAACGTCTCTCGAGTTTCTTTTGAGAGACGTAAGAGTTCGAAGATTGACAATCTTGCTGGAGTGCTAGCCAATTGAGCCAATATATCAAAATTATATGGTTTTTCAAGTCCGAGAGATGAGGACTTTTTCAATGCTTTATCAAAGCAGACAGGTTTTTTTCCCTTGTCTGCTGATGTTGGTTTGGAAGGAGTTGGTTCCACTATCGGTAAGGATGTAGATGGTATACTCTCAGCATGGGTAGATGATACAGGAGGAACATCAGGAGATGGAGCATGATTTTCTTGAGTTTTGGAATATTCTCGAAGATAAGGTTTTCCAGATCTGGTGCCGATTAGAATTTCTTCTTCTGCTACCGGTTCAAAGGATACCATGTTGCAGCTTTTGGTTTTAGTTTTGGAGCGCTTCTTTTGATTGGAATGAGAAGGCGCTTCAAAGTCTGCTACCAGATCTGGATGAATCCATATAATTTCTCCTTTATCAGTGGATAAGGGAACAAGTCCTTCATATTGGGGAGGTGGGAGGTTCACGATTTCGAGAGTAGTCCTTGGAATGGGGACAACACCGTCTTGCACTAGTTGTGGTGGAAAATCACCAAACTGTACAGAGACGACATTGGTCGTCATAGTCCTCATCCTGCTGGAGGGTAACTGCTCCAGAGTTGACCATCTTCTGAATTTTGCCTTTGAGCACGTAGCATGCTCTGGTTGGATATCCTATAAATCTGTGATAAACACAATATTTAGGGTGGTCAGTTTTACCTACTTCTTCTGGCCGTTTTGCTTCCGACAATTGAAGTTTTATTGCTTTTGATTAAGCAATCAAAGATGCTCATAATATCATATTCGTCAAAAGAATACTCTTCTTTTGGACGAGGTGCTTTCTGTGGTGGTGCTGATGGAGTAGGTGCCGTCTGAGCAACATTAACAACCAATGACTCCTTGCCTTTGAGATTGATGGCCAATGTTTCTTTACCCTTACGATTGTTCTGACGATTATTACCACCGGGTGTGGAATTCTCATCTTGTTAGGATGATTCATTTGAACTCCTAACTGTTTGAACTTCTCAGCGCTAACTTCCGCCGCCTTGGCATTCACAATAAAAGAAGGCCAATCTTAGAATTGTGTTGATCCCGTCCACATGCTGATAATAGGAAAGAAGTTTAATTTGCAAGTGTCTATTGTTACAGCAGATGGAGTTCCTAAAGGCATTTTAAGTACCTCTCAGCAGAATTTTTCAATGAAACTCTCTGTGGATTCATTGTCTTTGTTTAATTTTAATAAGGGCAGACATAGTCATATCATTAACTTCCACGAATCATTCCAAGAATATTTGCTTGAAACCAGCAAAAAAAGTTATGCAGCCATCAGGCAAGCTAGGTACCAGTCGTATGCTGCACCGGCTAAACAACCGACGAACACTCTAGTAAGGAGAGCATCATTTGGCTGCAATTGGTCAGTCATCACTTCAAAGTGATTGATGTACTGACTTGGAGAAGTGCTGCCATCAAACAGCATAATAGTGGGAAGCTTGTACTTAGGAGGAAATTGAACCTCCTTCCATTCAGTATGATAAGGTTGTTTTATCCCAAGTCTTTGTAGACCATCTTTTGCTTGAAGGCCTCAAACTGAGTGCGTAAGAGTTTTACAGCCTCATTAGCATCTCCTGATATTTGGGAATTGGTAGATTGATTTGAATTGTTAGGAGGAGGAACAATGATAATTAACACCCCCAGCACCAGACTGACTGGGAGCAGCTTGAATTGGTACAGAAACAACCTGTGGAGGTGGTACCCCCAGACCAACATTAACAGGTACAGAAGATGCTATGAGCTCAGGATTTGTAGCAGGATTTATAACCGGTGGTACTGCATGTTGGGCCACGATTATAGTGTGTATACTTGCGACCATTTCAGCCATGGTCTTTAGTTTGTCTTCCAGTGTAGCAATCTGTTGCTCTTGAATGGCTAAACTAGAAGCATCTTGGTCTTCTGTAATGGCATATGCTGTAACCTCTCTTGCCATTATTGATGAGATAGTTTGTTCAGAACTTTCACTATCTGCATCAAAATCAGACAAAGAATCCTCTCCTAGATAAGTAATGGAAAGATCTTCATGATTGAAGACATCCTGATCCGAATTACGATCTTTCGATCTGGTATGTTGAAATACCCCTTCATTAGATTCACGGAGTTGTCTCAAGTATTGCTGACTCGAATTATGAGACGAGCTACACTTTGAGGATTTTCTACCCAGTGTCTCGAGAAGTCATATTGACAGAAGCATATAACAACTCGTCTTCATCTCCCGTCATAGGCTCAGGAGTTGAAGTATAGTTTAGACGATCGAAGACAGATCGTTTAGCTGATTGGCAACAACACTTGATGACCACTTCATGAAGGCAATGGCATTCTGATGAGTGATTTAGAGGTGAGGGGACATCTCTATGATCTTCCGTCTTTGTGTAAGACATTCCCGAGATCAGTCACCACTACAGGACGAGAAGAAGTCGGTGGAACATATTCCTTAATGATGTTAGGAATATGATTTCGGTTCTTAAGATGCTTAGTCCCGTGAGTGTACAAAGAAGTACTTAACTCATTGGCATAAGTGATTGGGTCCTTCTTTTCAAACTTTTGTTTCTGGTGTGAATTGGCCCTCGGTATAGGATTTTTACGTTTCACCGAGGTTGATACTGATTGACGCATGTTGAGATAAACGCGTAAATCAGAGAATTTCGTTCCGGGTGCCTCTGTTTGAGATACCTTCAATTTTTCTTGCTTAGATCTTGAAATACGCAAGGTTGGAAGATCTTGAGCATTTACCATAGGGGTAGGTAAGATGCCTCTTTGATCAGCATTCTTTTCTTTAGCAGAGATTTGAAGACCTCTGTTTAAGGGAATGGAATCTGATATATCTTTCTCTGAGTCATAGACTAGGAAAGATTGAGAAAAGACCAAAGGGTACTTTTCTTTATTTTGTGAAGGGTTAGCTAAAAAGCATTTTTCTCTGTTTTGTTGTGGAACCACTTTAGGCACAGGTTGCGCCAGTTGAGGAAGTGTCAAAGGACCCTTTCCTTTGTTCTGTCTAGTTTTGGCACTAGAACATCGATTCTCCGAGTTCAGAACTGGAGAAGAAGAGGGATTAGCCAAGAGACTAGTTCCCTTAGGTTGCGCCAGGGCAGCATGGTGCAGACTGCGCCTGGACAATTGAATGCTTAGGTTGCGCCATAGCCAAATGGGCTACTAGTTGCACCTTAGGAGTAGATTGCGCCTTGGCAGTAAAATGGGTTGACTGTACCTTGGCAGCAGCATGAATGGACTGCATCTTGGCAGCAAAAGGAGTAGATTGCGTACGGACAACAGAAAGAGTAGACTGCACCTTGACAGCAGGAAGAGTAGACTGCGCCTTGGCAGCAAAAAGAGTAGATTGCACACGGACAACAGAAGCAGGCTGCGTGAGCCACAAAGACAGATTGCGCCTGGGCAACAGAGGCAGGTTGCGCCTGGGCAACAATAATTGTAGAAGACTTAGGAGTCCACATAGTTTTGTTCTTGGTGATAGCCACAGTACGCTTGTTACTCTTCTAGTTGATCATATCTTCATAGGTTGTCTGGTTGACTTGAACAACCAGAGTCTTTTGCGTCTTGCCGATTGACGCAATATCACATTGAGTTGTCACTTTCTCGTCGGAAAAGAAAATCGTCTCCAGCAGAGTCGTCATTTTGTTTGCAAAATAAAAGTTTGATTACAAACTAAGAAAAGAGTACACGAGTATAATTGATTTATGGAGAAGTACAACTTTAGGAATCTAATCAGAAGACGATCACTTTATCCCTTGGACTATATAAACTTGAAGACTAGAGCCTCTGGAGAATGCAGCAGTAATTTTGTAAGAATTTTTGATCTCTGTGATGCTTTGATAATGATTGGAAACTCTATTTAGAGTTCTAGAAATAACTGTTTTAGTAGTTATTCTGATGTGCGCAAGGCTGGACTGTGCCACTTTGGGTTACGCCAACCTTATGTTGCGCCAACTTCTATTCAGTTACACAATCATGTACTAACTGTATTTAGACGCGTGGCATCATGTGATTGTGATGTGCATGGTCGTGTACAGAGTAGTGGACACGTTTTGAGAGATTAGTGGCATGTGCGTCACGTCATCCTACTTTAGAATGTAAGTTGTCTTAACTTTATCAGGTTGCACGAGCTTCAGTCAACAAGTCAAACTGTGCCTGATTGGGTTGCGACTAGTCGCAACTCAGTGCATAGGTACGTGGCAGCTTTTGAATGTATGAGAAATTTATTCAGATTGCGCCTAGGCATAACTTGCAGAGTGTGTAGGACATCTGTCAATCAAATCGTCTCGAGCGGCACGCTTTGAGGGATTCGAAGAGATTTTCTTCGTTTATCGTGCTATCAGCTGTCAGTGCTGTCAGGCAATGATGAAAATTATTGTCAGACGCTCCGTAGGCTCAGGCGCAATGTGATTTAGACGCAGTCTATTGTCAGGCGCAACCTAATCAATGGCGCAGTTTGATCATTTAAGCTTCAAAACTGTGGCACAACTTGATTTTTGGGACGCACCTTGATTTTTAGACTCTACAGCCTGATGCCCTGAGCTGATGGCACTGATCAGAGTCCAAATCGAGGTCCAAGTAACCTATTTGTGAATTTATAACATCATTAAAAGGTTTACAATCAAAGATAAGTTATTTAATTTCTTAGTCAATTCCTAGGCTAGTTTGGTTCATAATAATTTAGTATTTTGATACTACACTACCTTTTATTGTACTATACACTGGCCTTAACCCTACTTGCCCATATGTCATATATACCACATTACCACTGTTTTCTTTAGGGCACCCACCCATATTTAGTCTTTATTACTATTACCCTTTGTTACTACTTGGGGCACACTACTAAGTGTTTCAGAGCCTATGTTGGTTAACCCTTGCTAACACATTCCCAGGTAGTATTGTAATGCTTAGTCCTATACCATTGCTCAGTAGGAACCCTTCTTTACATTGGGACCTATAGGTAATACCCATGTATATTCTAATACACAAATAGGTTTTTCCCTTTCCTAACTCATTGTTCCCCATTACTCCTAACCTTTCTAGACACTAGAACCTACTGTAATGTACATCCTAGGTGTCTAAGTACTTAGGTGTGTGTATACCTACTTTACCTATTGACTGATACGATGTGTTTTGCACTATTTCCTATAGTAATCCTCTAGTTCCCACATCTCCATGACTCATGATCCTTACCTTAAGAACCAACAGGTTAATGTGGGTACACACCTCTATGCAGATATCAGTCCCTATGTAGTATGTCCCCAAGTCAAAACTTCTATATGATTTAATTCTGCCAGAGTATATTCTTCTCCAATACCTAGACTCTATGTGGACACACTCAACTGTTGACAAGCTTGCCATTAAGCTGGTAATTCCTATAAGCACTACCTGTATCCTGACAATTTGTATATGATACTCTATTTCATCTATGATTTGTACCCTAATGTTACTTACTCTAGTAACTGATCTACACGTACAACTTCAGATGGCTGTCCCCAGATAGCTTTCATGATTCCCTTCTATACTAACATTCGACCCCTCATTGCACACCCACAAGGTGACTCGAGTTACCTGTTCTGCTATTTTGGCATCTAACTCACATCCTTAGACTAGGTACTTTCTTGCTTACAGCCCATGTCTCTTACTAAATGGTGGTTCCTTGCAGGCATGTGTTTCACTGGTCATCATAGGGCATATGCCTGTCAATGGTAGCTTATTGGTCGGATATTGGCATTATCATATCCGAACCATTAACTATCGGATATATCCGATAACTATCCGATATCCGATTGGATAGAAGTTTTGGCTACCGTATCCGTTACCGATAATTTTAACGAATATCGGATAATATCGAACCAATAAGATTACTAAAAAAATTTAAAAATGGAACAAACAATCAGAACCAGCAGATTTTGTCAAGAAACAACAAATTTCCACATTGAAATGACAGATTTTGTCTAGAAACAGCAGATTTCTACATTAAAATATCAAAAGCAGCAGATTTTCACATTGGAACAGCAGATTTTGTCAGATATATGTGCAGATTTTCACATTGAAATATCATAAGCAGCAGATTTCCATGCATATATTGAATACATTTGCACCAAAAAATTCTCCACACAAGCACATATAACTAATAGTCCCATGCATACATTGAATATAATTTTAAATTATTAAATAATTTAAATATTATTGATTCAGATATTATTGGTCTGGATATGACACTTACTGTATCCGTATCCGATATCCGACAAATATCCGATATGATATCCGAATCCGTATCCGTATCCGAAATTTCAGATATTTTTGGTTCGAATGCGGATCGGATACGGATTTCAGATATCATGTTTGGTGAATTTTAGAAAATTTCTAATTTTCTTGAATTTAAATATTGCTTCTTACGAAAATCTATTTTCGATTAAAATGAATTTTCGGGTTTTCTTCAATTTGAAAAGTATTTTAAAACAAGTTACGTATTTTAGATGAATTACAATATTGTTAGTATTATTAATATTGATTGAGTTGTAAGCTAACTAAATGATTTATTATTATTATTATTTCTAAATGTTACTGTTAAACTTGTATAATTGATCATAGTTGCAAAGTTACTATTAGTTAACTTTTAATTATATTTTCATAATTAATTACTATGTACTAATTAGGATGTGTAACTGTCTTTAGCTGACAGTTAGCTAGCACTAAGAAGAGTTATTAACTAATTTTATTAAATAAGTAAGTTTCTGTACTGATAACTAAATTGATCTGTTTGGAGGGAGATTTGTATTTGAAAATCTGTTAACATTCAAAACTGTTTTGTTGGATATGGAAAAGCTGTTTTGGAATTTCGAATTGGTAACTACTATTGGTTGAAATCTTTTGATATTTGATTTTTGGAAAGCAGTTTGAAGGTTTGAATTTTTAAAAAAAAAACTGTAATGTTTTTAGTAAATCTTTGGAGGGAATACTTGATTTTTGGGAGAGCAATTTTGAAATTGCTTTAATTTGAAATTCTGTTACAACCTATTTTCCTATGCCCCCAGATCTGTTTATTATTACTGCTACTGCCACTATACTAATGCACCTAGATCTACACATTATTACCTACACTGCCATTACACAATACCCCCAGATCTATCCTAATTTACCTACTGTGCCACTCTCACACACACATTATTTTACTACATTTACACGATTCCCACTGCACTGATAGCACAGTACACCACTCAATTCCTCTCTGACACGTCACTCTCTCTCTCCCTCTTGTTTTCTAGGGTTTTGTGGTGGCAGGAGTCGAACCTAGGGAAGAGGAGACGGTTGAACCTAGGGTTAGGGTTATAGCGGCTGGCCATGGAGAGAAATCATTAGGGTTAGAGTTTGCTTGGCTAGGTTGAAGAGGATGGATCCTAGGGTTAGGGTTTACTCTCGAAGTCTGGGGAAGAAGACCTAGACTTAGGGTTTTCTTAGCCATGAGCTGAGGAAGACGAAGAAGTGTTAAGGTTAGGGTTTCGACCTAGGGTTTTCCTAACCAGAGGGAGAAGAAGCTAGAGCTAGGGTTTCGGGTTGGGGTTTCAGAGGAAGAAGACGAAGAAGAGGGGAAGAGACGGAGTAGGTCTCGTCGGAGTAGCCGGAGGAGACCGAGTTCTCGCCGGAGACGGAGCTCTCTCTCGAATGTTCGAGTTTCGTGTGGGCTGAAGTGAAAATGAAGAGGAGAGAGAAGATTGGGATTATATGTAGGGGTTTGGGCCGGGTTTTTGTGCCGGTCTCTAGGAGAGGATTGGGCTGAGTATTTTTTTGATACTAAGTTAAATTTTCAGTAGAAATCAGAGAGAAGGCTGGGTTTTGGACTGTGGGTTCTGGGCCAGAGCTTAGGCTGGCTTGTTCGATTTTAAGTTAAATTATTTAGTTGACAGAAACTGAGAGTGTGGGTTGGGTCCTTGGGCCAGCGGTTTGGGCTGAGATCCAGCGGGCTGTTAACTGGTTTAATAATTTTTTGGTAAAATTTAGTATCAGTGAGTTAGATTGGGCTGGAACAGTTTTTGTTTAATGTAGATAGATAATGTTGTATTTTAAATAATAGTTAGTAAATGATTAGATTTTGGTAAAGTGTTTTCAGTAATTAGTATCTAGATTTTATAGGAAATGTTTCAAAGGAAAACTATAATAGTTACTCTAGTTTTATTCAAATATTTTTTGCATAATTAGCTAGTAATGATTTTAGTTAAATAAATAAATTATTAATTTCTAGTAATTTACTAGGTACACTTTAAGTGTTTTTATAGTCATCAAATTATTACCTAAATAGTATTATATTGCTCCTTATTAATTATTATATCTAATTAGCTAAAATTGGATAATTAGTTTAAATTAGTATTTAGTTAGTAAATAGTTGGTTTAAATTTGATAATATTATTTACTAAATATCTTGATAAGCAAAACGTTCTATTATTTTCCAAATATTTTCTTTATTAAATATAGCTTAAATAATTATTTTGATAGGCTACATAGTTTCAAAAGCAGTGCTAGCTATTCTTGCCTATAAATATTAGATAGTTAATGTCACTATTTCAAACCCTAAATAACTTGTATAATATAACAGGTGATCATTGCAACCATGAAGTATTACTCTCGTGCAACCAAACCGAGGCAAGTACACTGACTTGACTTGTACCATATTTTCTGTCTTACCTTCATGTGCCATGTTCTCATATCTGACACGAATTACACACGATTGTCTTGTGTCATTGTTCATTGTTTGTGCGTCATTGTTTATTGCGGGATTGGAGGAAATATTAGCTTTTGTGTGACCACACCCAACATAGGTATTGAAGATAGCCTAATCGTACACGTCACGTACGATGAAGCCGTACCATGTAGAATTGACTCATTGATTGATTGATTGATTGCTCCTAAGCCGGTCACACATTAGTTATAATATTTCAAAATGGTCACAATTGCATATTGATTGTCGTGATTGATTGTCTTGTACATTGATAGCCGTGTTCATTGTCTAGCATCTTGATTGTCATCCATTGCCTGCAGTTTTACATTTCATTTCTGGTACCACAGTTTCAGTTTCATTACATGTTCTAGTTTTCTGGTATTCTAGTTTCACCTTGTACTCTGGATCACAGACTATATTATATATTGTCTAGTCAGGGTTGTACTTTGCTCTTTTCCTGATAGGATTGTTGCAGGTGAGTGGGAGATTACATGGAGCTGGTGATTGCTTGGACATTGCAGCTTTTTATTTCAGTTTATTTTTCTGGAGATTGTATCTTAGAGATTTTATTATTGTATATTATTTCATTGGACCGGATTTGTCTCCGGCTGAGTTTGTATTTTAAAATACTTGATGGATATTGGTGATTTCTGGGAACGTTATAAAAGCTGTATTTTGGTTTACATTACATTGTGACTGTGAGTTTTTCTTAGTATTGTACAGCTTACTTCGTCGTATCCAACTACGAAGGCTGGACGTGTCCGACTCGTATCCGATTATTCGGGAGCGGGTCGTGACAGTATGGTTTAGATTGAGTGGAGAGGAATGAATGGTGGAGATCACTTGAGCTTGTTATATAAGCCACTTTTCTCTTTCCCTCCTCATCCACCCTCATTCATTTCTTTTCCACCACCCTAGCCATTGGAGAGAGGCAAGTACACCTTGCCGAATGTTGGACTATTTCAATTTCGTTTGTTCCATTCTCTTCCTTGTTACATTCTAAGCATCTTTAGTAATTGGAGTTTTCGGTTTTACCGAGTGGATTGTTGTAGATCTAGCTTTGTGGTATTTTCGGTTTCCATGAATTTTGATCTAGCAAACTTGCCTATTTTTTTGCTAGCTGATGGTTCCATGTTGTAGAAAATTTTATTTTACCCAAATTTGACCTATGGGAGTCTGGATTTGGGGTTCCCATTGTAGTTGGTGGTGTGGAGAAGCCATGGTATTTTTCCCATGGACATCTCCTCTGTGGGGAGCCATCATTTGTATTTTTGGCTTACATGCTAGCTTGCTGGCATTTTGGAGCCGCATGCACGTATGGGCATTTTGTGTTGACCGCATATGAAATTATTCCAGTTGACCGCATGTAACTTATTAGCTTGCATAAATATTTGCATAGTAACAATGTGAGCCGCATGTGGCCTTGTTTACATTAAATGCATACTTGCATTTTTACATTCATCATGAATGAGCCGCATAGGCTATAAAGAAAACATTTAATACACTTTTCTTATAATGAAATTTTATGCTTTCTTTCTTAATGCATTTTCCATACATTTTTCCTAAGAAATCCTTGCTAGCCGCATGGTTCTGGAGCTAGCCGCATGGGTTTTGGATGCAACATTAATCCATTCTCAAAGCATTTTGTCCTTTATGCTTTAATGCTTGGTTTTTAACACTCTGGAGAAGCAGAGCCGCATGGGTATTAAATGAGTGAGTCGCATAGGCTTTTGATGACTTGATGCTTTATGCAATTGAGTCCCTAACTTTATGACTTGAAGCTTTATAAGGCTTATACCTTATATTTTTATGCTTTTAATGCATTTCAATGCATTATTATAATAAGTCAGCCGCATCACTTCTCCAGGGAAGAATGTGAAGTCATTCTTTAAAAAGGCACTTTATGCATTATAACCCTTAATAAATGCACTTTTGCATTATAGTCCATATTCAATGTATATATATATTCTACTCTATATTTTAATGCATATCTTCAATGCATTGTATTTAATACATGCATGCTTTTGCTTGCATACTTGTTTATAGCTCAGCCGCATATACCGGTTTGCCTGGCCATTTTGCCAGCCGCATGCCTTTCAACTAATTGCTGAGCCGCATGGAATTATTTGTTGACCAATCAAATGTTTGTTGGCCGCATGGCCTCTTCCCACTTGCTAGCCGCATGGCCATTGTACTTTTGGACTTTGAATTTAATATTGGATCGCATATCTTTTATTGAGCTGCCTGTACTTGCAGGATATATTTTATTATATGTCGTCATTGCTTGGCCACGTGAACCAATATTTAAATGGTTCACGTGAACTTTTCTTATTGCATTGATTGTGGGGGGTCCCACATAGCTTCTTTTAGTGACTTGCTTGCTGAAGTGGGAGTTTGCATTTAATGAGGGTCCCACTACCTTTTGTCTTATTTGATTTCATGACCTATTTATTGTTTCCTGGCCGCATGGGTGGCCTCCTACTCTCTTTGACCGCATGTTTGTTCTCCCACTTTTGGACCGCATGGGTCCCACTTTGATTGTTTAAATGTTTTATTTGCCTGAATTGTGGTCAGAATTTCTTCCCACTCCCAACATAAAAGTTATAGAGTTTCTCCTTGGCTTCAAGAATATATATATTATATATATTATTATTTAATTGTGCAAGTTTCTTCCTTATTTGATAAATGGCATGACACGACAATGACCCATAGTGGTGCACTCTTGAAATAAACTTGACATGATGAACTTGCCATGATAATTGACAGTGATAACTTGACATGATAATTCTTGATAGTGGCCCGTCGTGGCGCACTCTTGATAAGTAATAATGATAATGATAGTGGCCCGTCGTGGCGCACTCCTGACAAGAATTAATTAGTATCCTGACACCGTGGGTGATTGTGTTTGTACAAATGAACCCGTCTCGTCTTGCATCATGTCTAGGACATGAATCCCTGGTTTCCCACGGTCAGGAATTCATACTGAAATGGACTAAGGCTAATTACTAGAATAATCCAGTAGTTCATGGAGAGACTTACCCAGTTACCTGTTGCCCCTTTGATCTCGGCCTTATATATATATATACATGGGATTTGTTGCTATCCGTCGAGATGAGCGCACTTCCAGCCCGCCGTCGAGTGTGGTACCTTAGGACACATGTATCTTACTACAGTGTGTCTGCTATATCATGCTATCTTTTTCCTTTTCTTTGCTGGGGTCACTCAGGTAGCAGCAGACGGGTAACTGGACTTAGAATAATCTCATTGCATCTTGCTAGTAACTAGGCCTGTGATAACCCTAGTTAGTTAAAGTATCAAGCCGTACTTATTGCTTGGCCGTGAATGTTGGATGGAGTTCAATCTGTCTAGTCTTGTCTTGATCTTGTACATGATTGTTACATGTCCTGATTTCTTACTTTATCTTGCCGATAAATGGTGGAAGAAACCAAGTTCTGTTCAGACGAAGGGTTACAACCCCGGTCCTTGTTTAGTTTACGGGTTGTAACCTGGTTATCTGAATAGTCCCATGATTATCTCATCGTATATCACCTTCCCAGTTCTATTATTTAACATGTTCTCCAGTTTACTTTACGTCAAATGATGATTTACTTACTGTCTTCTTATGTTCGGGATAAGTGCATTGGTACTGTACGACTCTCGATCCTCCTTTACTTATTACTTTCTCTCCCTGATTGATTGCCTATGATTGCTGGTTTTAAGTTCATAGTTCGGCCTCCTTTGTGGTACTTGCTATTTGGGGTCTGACCCCACTGGTTTTGCATGGCCAGGTTCTGATAGAAGAGCCCGAAGGATCTACCGCACCATCCACTCGACGGTGACCAGCCGGAGCACCAGAGTGCCTCAGTGGGTTTCTTCTTCATTCTCCCACTGATATGTAAATTCTCCTCTTGTAACGTTTAGCACCGAGCACGTGTTTAGCTCGTGTTTTGGTATTTTCTTTGATATTGTAGCCTACGGGCGTAAACATGATATGTGTATTCTAGACTATAGCTAGTCCTTATCATGTACGACTAATACTCTAGCTAGTCATCAGCTTTGTGGTACTGGCTTCATGATCATTCATGTATATATGGTCCGGGACGCCTTACTATTGTATGTATGATGATCGTACTTTTTGCTCTTGTATAATTACCTGTAATTGAGATACCTAGGATTGTTAAACCTTAGGATTGACTGATGGCTTGTAGAGTAACCCCCATATCTTGACAGCTTATACGTGATTTTAGAGTATTAACGTACTTTGGAATTGTGTAGCTGGCTATGTCTGCCCCCGCTCTCCGGTATTCTGGTTCTGGGGCGTGACATAGCTTTAGTGGTGGCCCACGCAGGTCTCGATTTTCAGATTTGTGGGGGTTACCATGTTTAGATATCTCAATCATGATTATCCTTATTGATCTCCTTCGGATTATTCTCTGCATCTGATACTTGACTTGATATCTGTTTTGATCATTGATCATTCCTGTTCCCATGATTTGATCTTGTGTCCTTCAACTTTCAAGGGCACTGTTCTTGATCCTTTTGATTATCTTGTTCGTATTTTGCCGAGGGCAGCTCAGCATTCTTCAGCCAGGCCAGTTATGGAGGATCAGTCTCAGCATGCAGGCAGAGATGCCAGTCCATCCCGATCAGCCAATCGCTTCTGTCTTCGTATCTTGAGACAGGTGATAAAGTTCATGCATCTGTTTCAACTACGATGACACGTCCTGGGTAGAGTCATGTCTTGAACTAAGTCATTGGTACCGACTTACCTTGAGGCTTGACTTTTATCCATTTTTGGAATCAGTTTAGGCCAGCGAGGACGTTGGTTTCTACACAACTGTCTCAGGAGTCATATTGATCCAGATGCTTCCAGCCCTTCTTGACCATGATTGTATTTGTTCTTGCGCATTTATTTACACCTTACGCATTACTGATTGTTTTACCTTACTCATATGCCATGCTCGATTTATTGAGATTATTGAGTTTCCTGGAGCTTTTGTTTTGTTATTTTGCTCGACTAGCCTCAGGAAATTTCGAGGACAGAATTTTTCTAAGGTGTGGAGAGTTGTGAGACCCGTCTCACTATATCGGTATTTTATACAGATACGTGTTTAATTTGAGCCGTGTTTCGTATTTATCGATTTGCGTGATATTTTAAAATTTTCCTAAGTGTAGGATTTTTATGACTTGGTTTAACTGGATTTGGTTTTATTTGGTTCAGTTCCACTTTGACTTGGTTTGGTTTGGTTTAGTTTGGTTTCTCATGAGGTGAGGTGTATGGTTTAGATTGAGTGGAGAGGAATGAATGGTGGAGATCACTTGAGCTTGTTATATAAGCCACTTTTCTCTCTCCCTCTTCATCCACCCTCATTCATTTCTTTTCCACCAAACCCTAGCCATTGGAGAGAGGCAAGTACACCTTGTCGAATGTTGGACTATTTCAATTTCGTTTGTTCCATTCTCTTCCTTGTTACATTCTAAGCATCTTTAGTACTTGGAGTTTTCGGTTTTACCGAGTGGATTGTTGTAGATCTAGCTTTGTGGTATTTCCGGGTTCCATGAATTTTGATCTAGCAAACTTGTCTATTTTTTTGCTAGCTGATGGTTCCATGTTGTAGAAAATTTCATTTTACCCAAATTTGACCCATGGGAGTCTGGATTTGGGGTTCCCATTGTAGTTGGTGGTGTGGAGAAGCCATGGCATTTTCCCCATGGACATCTCCTCTGTGGGGAGCCATCATTTGTATTTTTGGCTTACATGCGAGCTTGCTGGCATTTTGGAGCCGCATGCACGTATGGGCATTTTGTGTTCCCCGCATATGAAATTATTCCAGTTGACCGCATGTAACTTATTAGCTTGCATAAATATTTGCATAGTAACAATGTGAGCCGCATGTGGCCTTGTTTACATTAAATGCATACTTGCATTTTTACATTCATCATGAATGAGCCGCATAGGCTTTAAAGAAAACATTTAATACACTTTCCTTATAATGAAATTTTATGCATTCTTTTTCAATGCATTTTCCATACATTTTTCCTAAGAAATCCTTGCTAGCCGCATGGTTCTGGAGCTAGTCGCATGGGTTTTGGATGCAACATTAATCCATTCTCAAAGCATTTTGTCCTTTATGCTTTAATGCTTGGTTTTTAACACTCTGGAGTGTTTGCCATTAAAATTGTTTGATTGAAAACTTTAATACAAACAGAACAGTGTTACAATGTAGGACTTAGATGTAGTCCTAGGAGTACACTTTTGTTTAAGCTGGGTCCTTAGTGCCAATGGAGCGAGTGGTAATGCGTTGACTCCGTTGACCGGCTGACGACGGTTATCGGTTCTCTGAAGGTGTGGATTGCTCTGGGTGCTGGAGCTTGCTAAGAGGAGGAAGACGTTGAGTGTCTGTGTCTACCTCTCTGGTGATTCCTTGTATGTTCGTTGTGGATTCTGTGTGTGTGTGTGAAGGAGAAGATCCCTCTATTTATAGTTTTGCAGGCTGGCTGCTCATGCGTGCATGTAGGATGCGCCGGTGTGTGGGGACGCCACGTGGAAGTTGCTGATGGGGGCGCACGGATGATGCGCCCTGATTGGGAGGTTGAACTCTTCGTACTGCTGTTGTGAGCCGGCACGTAGCAGAAGAAAAGATCTTTCTGTTGCTAAAATCTTGGACGAGTTGAGTCAAAGGACACATGTCGTCGACTCATGGCTTGAAGATCTCGGATTTGGGGGGGGTAGTGATCTGGTGAGCTGCGCCTTGGATCTGAGCGCTGGAGGAGGCTGCGGCTCATAACCTTTAGGAGTTACAAACCATTTAGGGCGCATGGCTTTTGAGGCGCATGCAGGTGACCTTCCTTCTGTCTTTCGGGATCAGAGATCAGTCTGGGGCGCATGGCTTTTGAGGCGCATGCAAAGCTTCAACTGGAGACTCTTCTTCTGTCTTTAGGGATCAGTGAAGGGTCTGAAGCGCATGACTTTTGAGGCGCATGCTGGTTTGGACGCATGACCGTAGAGGCGCATGGTGATTTGGACGCATGGCCGTAGAGGCACATGCGGATGGCCACGTGGCAGTAGCCGTCGGAATAGAGTCATGATGATGCTGACGTTGCCGACGCTTCATTCTCTGAAAAAGCTGTCAACTGTTCAGACTTTGGGAAGCATGCTGCCAACTCTGGTGTCAGTTCAGCATTTAATGTTTGTGACGTTCGATGGACAGCTGAGTGGGCACATTGGTTGGTATTCCACTCGGTATGGAGATGTGAGGGGGGGCGCATCCTCTGTGATGCACCGGGTACTGTAGGGCGCGACTGTGTGATGCGCCTGATGCTGGAGGGCGCGTCCGTGTGATGCGTTGTTTGGCTGGCGCATCTGACATGTCCTTTAATGACGCGGCTGTCTTGCTCCTCGAGTGCTATAAATAGCCGTTTGGCTGAATTCGAGGCGTTCGGTTCATCCATTTAATGCAAATTCATTGCACAGAATTTCGGAGAGTCATCCACTTGGCGCGTGGGTTTGATTTACCCGCCCTATAAATAGTGGCATGGAGAGAAGGTTTGCTCCTCATTCCCTCACGTACTTCCAACATGAACTTGGATATGTGGGTCCATTCTGTTGACGAAGTGCTCCCGAGGGTAAAGATGAGACGTCGTGTTGTCTTCGATGCATTTGAAGGTGACTGTTACATCCAAAAGACGGAGTCGAGGGCTTCTGAGGCAGGCGGAAGGTGCCTGTTGCATCCAAAGATAGGGATGTTCGGGCCTCGTCTCCGTTGTTCCGGAAGAGCCGTAGATCGGAATGGTGGTGCTAGGCTCTCTCTTCCTTCAAAGTGGGTGCCGCCTACTTTGATTGTGTTGAAAGCTCATTGTGCCATGATTTCGATCACAGTCTTCTTTGGTCTTTGGAGGCTCTTTCGAAGCCTCCCCTGGCCACAGCATTTGCGGTGCTCTTCTCTTCCTTGGTTCCAGCCAGAGGGTTAAATGCTTTGCTTGGCGAAGCACTTATCAGGTAAGCCTGGCTGGAAGAGCAGCACATAACTGGGCTCTGCTCGGCCAGGTGAGCCTGTTTGGAAGAGTTGCACATAACTGAGCTGCTGAAGGGATGCACATAACTGAGCTGGATGCACATAACTGAGCTGCTGAAGAGATGGTAGGATGCGCCTGGCTGGAGGCGCATGACATCTGCTGCGCCTGGCTGACAGCGCATGGTGACTGCTGCGCCTATCGGAAGGCGCATGGTGGTTGCTGCGCCTATCTGGAAGGCACATGGTGGTTGCTGCGCCTATCTGGAAGGCGCATGGTGGCTGTTGGCTGTAGATCTAGGATCCTTCCTTTGTAGAAATTCTTCTTTGTACAACCTTTTCTAGACATGTAATAGACTTTTATATATAAAAAGTCCTTCTTCGAATGTCTATGGCTTATTTGATTAGCTGTCTGAGTTCTGGCGCATATAATGTCTGGCGCATGGGCTTTCTGGTTGTGAAATTCCATGCTTCTACAAGACCCCCTTCAAAGTTTTCAAAACTTTTGAATAAGTTTTGGAATACTTTGAATAAGAAGCATGGAGGTCAGGGCACATGATTGTTGGGCGCATGCTTGTTCGGGCGCATGCTCCTTTCAGTGGATGATGATGACGCCTTGGTAACCCAAAAGATTAATGATAATCTTTTGGTTGTATTTGTTGTTATCTCCTCACGGAACCCGAAGCGACGGCTGAGATTACACGTCATCGGTTCACGCGTGCGACCAAGCCCTATAAATAGGTAAGGGTTGGAGAGAGAGAGAGTTCGTCTTCTCTGTGCCTTTGCTTTCTTTAGAGTTATTCTTCAAACCCTAACCTTTTCTTCTTTGAGAGAATGGCTCCCAAGACTCCTCGCGGTGGTGCCGGCAAGGGGAAGGAGAAAGCGAAGGAGCCTGCGAAAGTTGTAACGGCTGATGTTCCCCGACGGCCTGTCGAAGTTCGGCCGGAGGTGGTTGGTAAGTCTCGTTTTTCCGTACACCAACACACATAGACCTTGGGTCTTTAATGATGTTCCGCGGTCTTTGTTCGCCGACGCGCATGGATTTAGACCCTGATGATGTGCCGAGGCTGCTGACGCGCATGGGCTTAAACCCTGATGATGCGCCGAGGCTGCTGACGCGCATGGGCTTAAATCCTGATGATGCGCCGAGGCTGCTGACGCGCATGGGCTTAAACCCTGATGATGCGCCGAGGCTGCTGACGCGCATGGGTTTAAACCCTGAATGTGCCGAAGCTCTTCTTTCTCTTGTTGCTTCTAACATTTTTCTGATCTTTGCTAGTGTTAGTAGCAATCCTGCCTTTGAATGAAACGCTCATACCCGAAAGGATATTTTCGGGTAGAGGGTTGGTGCCATTACGTTTCCAAGTGGGATAAACTGACATTCTGGATCTTGTCACGGTTTCGGACCGAGCTTCGAGAGATTGGGTTGACTGCCTCGATCCGTGCTACCCAGGCGGGTGTTGATCTCAACAGGCACATGTTCCTCGCACTACTGGAGATGTTTGATGTCCATACCGGGACCTTTTTTACTCCGGTGGGGGAATTAGGGTTCGCACTTTATGAGATGTACGAGGTGTCAAAACTTCCTTGGGGGTCGAAACCCTATGAAGAGTACTTTCCCACCAACGAGGAACTTCAAGTCCTGGGGGACAGGGCTGAGGAGATGACGGCCGTCTTCAAGGAAGTGGCGAGTTATCATTACTATATGTAGAGACGGGATAGGAACGGGACGCAGCCTTATGTGACCGCTTGGAGAGATTATGTCTTTAGACAAGACAAGGAGGATCCCTCACAATTTTCTACTCCACCGGCGTTCTCTCGTAGCGAAGTGTTGTCCGAAATGAGCAGGTTAGGGGAGAAAAATTCCCGAGGAAATGAGGACCAACAGTCAGATGCACGCTCCTACAGCTGCTTCTGGCATCTTGTTTATCGGATGTCACCCAAGGCGGTGTTGGCGTCCTACCTGATGATATGGCTCCGGGATTGCGTGTTCGCGGGCGGATCCGGTGCCGTAGAGAGGGTAACCCGAAACTTAATCCTGCCAGCCGTGAAGCTGGTCTTCGGCCGGCGTTTGGCTCTTCTCTCCGCAATGGTATATAACCTGCAGCGAGGTTTGAGAGAGTTTGCTGGAAATATGATTCATGACAGAGGCCGAAACAATAACTTCCCGCGCGCCGAACTGCCGTTTTACTATTTGATGGGATGGCTGATTTTGCATCATCCCAGTGTGATGAGTCCAGGCTCGGAAGAAGATTATAAGGCTGGAGATGCACTCCTTCGTCGTTTCAATCGGAGGAGCTGGTCACATACTGGTGTCCCTGTTTGTAGAAAGGTTTTATCCCGTCTTCAGGGTTGGGAAATTACCAAAGTTGGTCCAATCTACTTGGGCTTTGAGGCCAACGAAGATCTAAGGGATCTGGGCGAAGGTACCACCACTCTGCCTCAATGGGGATTCCGCTGGTTGCAGAGTATCCGGCCATCTCATCTGGTATACCGGAATAGGAATCAGCGCTACCTGGAACCATATTTGCCAAGCCGCTTTGCGCAGCAATTTGGTTATGTCCAGATGATGTTGGATAACCCCAGTATTTCTCTGGGGTATATTAGAAGTTTGTTGGATGGTGCACGAGCTTGGCATTACTATAATGCCGGATGTACCGGGGCTCGTTTTACGTTGTCCGCCCCAGATCCGCGGCCGCCCATTCTTTACTCAGCCGCCAAATTTTACTGTGTTATGGCTGCTGCGCCCTCCGGATATGACAGGGAGACCAGTCTTATTGCAGGCACCCAGTTAGCGATGACCGGGGACGTGCCGGTGAAGGCCCGATCGCATCGTCCGTCAGGGATAGGTCACCGGAGTGCCCCTTCCGCCTCTCAAGCAGAACCCTCGGGCGATCGATCAAAGCGATGTGCAGACGAAGGGATTGAATCTCCTGTACCGAAGAAGCAGAAGAAGGCGTCGTCACCGACGGCATCATCGGATTCAACGTCCGCAGAGGTAAAGGCGTCCCACATAATCTGATTTTGGTTCCACTATTTACGAGGCTTCATCTTCTCTTGTAGGAACCGTTAAAAAGAAAACCTCGCACCCCAAAGTCAGGTGGGAGCAGGCGAGAAGGGACGGCGGGCTCGTCTGAAGTGCGTATCCCGCCGACCATGATGCCTCCCATGGAGGAAGATCCGGAGGATGCTGTTGACGTGGAGATTTCGGTATCCCCAGATTATGTCAGGAGGGAAACTGAGGGTGCAGCAGCTTCCGAGACGGCAAAGGCCAGAACGGAAGCTTCAAGTGCCGAAGGTTTAACAAGCACATCGTTTCCTGGTGGTGAAGAAGAATGGAGTTCGTCGTCTTCCGATGACGTTGCTCCAGAGCTGCAAGAGCCTGTTGCGGAGGCAACAGAAGTAGTTGAGACAGAGGAGAGGGTTGATTCCCCTCCTTATCATGACGAGGGGAGGTCGGCTGTATCATTGCCGAGTCCTACCCCGGCTTCAATCGTGGAAGTTGAGGCGGCTACCGCTCAGGAGGTAGCGACAGATTCTGTCCCTGTTGATGATGAGACCCGTCTTCCGGTCGCGACCGCTGAGACGGGTCAAGAGACAAGTGATGATCTTCCTTTTCTGCCAAGGGAGGTATCAACTGTTGATAGGACGTTGGGGGTAGAAGAGGTGGCCGTTGACATCGGTGGTTCCTCCGGGCTTGAGAATGATAAGGGTGTAGAACCCTGTGTCGCTCCTTCTACTTGGGGGACCATCTCGATGCCTGTGCCGGCCCCTTCTGTTGCTTCGGCTCCTCGGGCTAGCAGTCCAGCCCCTGTTGATGAAGAGCCCATTGATGCCAAGGTTCAAGCCTCGCTGATTGAGGTTGGCGGATCTTCTTCCGGTCCGCAAACTGTAGTATCTCCTCCAACTCCTGCGATGACGCCGCAGGTCCTGGCGGATGCAGACGAGTATATGAAATTCCTCGTCGAGGGGGTGTACAAAATGTTGCAGAAGGGTGTATCTGCTGTGATGGATGCCAATAGGAGTTTTACGACGGCAAAAGCTCTGGCAATGCCCTGCATCGAGCTGATTCGTATTCACCAAGGCCACGACCACATGGCCAAAATTTTAGAGGCTTCAGTAATTGAGCTGGATGAGCGGCTCGCGGAACTTCAACGCATCCAGCGAAACGACCTCTCTGTCCTGATAGATGCGAAGAAGGGGAAGCTGATTGCCGAGATCGAGTCTTCATACCAGGCCATCGTGGGCGTTTGGGAGCGCGAGGTGGCTGAGACTGAGGCTGCGGTAGAGCAGTTGTCTCAGTCCATGAAGACGACGGTAGAAACTCGAGCTGCATTGGAAGCTAATATCACGGATATCGACACCCAGATGCACCGCCTTGAAGACCAACGGGCCCGACTCCAGTTAGAGGTCGAGCGTGTCCGGGCTGAACATGCAGCATTCAAGAAGGATGAAGCGACTTTCACTCAGCGGACTCTTGCCTTGGCGCAGCAACGACAACAGCTTGATGAGAAGCATGCAAGTGATACTTCCGCTGGGGCCGTTGAATTGATGCGCCAGGAAGCAGAGCGACGAGTCCTGGCGACGGTGGAGGCCCGCGCAGTCGACTTAAAGCTTCGAGTCAGGGAGCTCTCAGCCCATCCTGGGGAGATTCAGGGACCATAGCTTTTTCCTTTTTCTTTTGTGTTCTTTTACAACCCTTACTGGGGGATGATGTAGCTTCTTGTACTCCTTTTTCAGAAGAATAAAGAAGTCTACAACCTTTTTTGTGATGTGTTCATCTTTTGTTGTCATGAACTTGATGATTTGTGTGGACCTATTATCTTTTGCGTACCTTGGTTTTCAGGTACAGATAATAAGTTTGAAGGAACCATTATGTTTGCTCAGAGGTAATGTGGACATGGCAATCATTGGGTTCGAAATGATAGAATCTCCCTACTCAGAGGTATTATGGACGTGGTAGGAATGATCTTGGGGGATACGCTGAACAACTCAGAGGTTATATGGACGTAGAAGTTCTGCGATCAATGTACAATAACGCAGGGGTTGTTTGTACAAGATGTTTACTCAGAGGTAATGTGGACGTGGTAAACATGAAGGGTAGCATAGGCTTATGAAGTGTAAGATTCTGCTTTGTAGGGTGTAGAGAGACAACTCAGAGGTAATATGGACATGGTTATCTTTCTACTGGAAGATGCCACAGAACAGCTGGGTTCCGGAGGCGTATGAGTTTGTGGAAAGAGGTTGTTTGGGGAAGTACATGTCTGGAGGATGTCAAGAATAGTACTTCTTTAGGAACTTGCCGTTGATGGGCATCATGAACAAGTCTCCGTTGGGTTTGGCGAGGCGGTAAGCACCGTTTGAGTATACCGTCTCTATGATGAAAGGTCCTTCCCACTTGGGCTCGAACTTTCCCGGTGTCTTGTGGGTCAACACCATTGGTCTTCTGACTGCTAAAACTAGGTCGCCAACTTGAAAAGTCCTCTGTTTGACCTTTTTATTGAAAGCCTGTGATATACGGGCTTGGTAGAGTTCGATGCGTTGTTGAGCTAGGAGACGCTTTTCGTCAAGTGCCTCCAGTTCCCGCAGACGACGACGTTGATTGTCCTCTTCTGTGAGTTTGTTTATGATTGCTACGCGGAGTGAGGGTATCTGTATCTCGAGAGGCAGTACCGCTTCGCTCTCATAGACCAGGGAGAATGGAGTGTTGCTGTTGGGGTCCGTACCGTTGTGCGGTAGGCCCAAAGGCATTTGCCAAGCTTTTCGTCCCAGTCGTGTTTGTTGGATGACACGACCTTTTTGAGCAGCCTAACGATAGTTTTGTTGAATGCCTCAGCCAATCCATTTGCTGCCGGATTGTAGGCGGTTGAGGCCATGTTCTGAATGCGATTCTTGTCACAGAACCTGCTGAAAATGTGGCTGATAAACTGAGGACCATTGTCATGGATGATCCGCCGGGGTACTCCGAAACGGTAAATGACATGGTGTTTGATAAAGCTGACCACCCTGGAGCTTTTTACTTCTGCCAGTGGGACTGCTTCCGCCCATTTGGAGAAGTAGTCGGTGATGGCCAGGATGAAACGGTGTCCTCTCGATGAAGGAGGCTTGATTGGTCCTACAATGTCCATGCCCCAAGCTTCGAAGGGCCAGGAGGCGACTGTAGGATGTAGCGGTTCCGATGGTGTATGTATGAAGTCTGCATGAAGTTGGCACGCGTGGCACTTCTTAGCATATTCAACAGCATCGACGGCCATGGTTGGCCAGCAGTAGCCCATACGTTGCAGTCGATCTTGCAACTTAGCACCGGGTTGATGAGCTCCACAAGTCCCGTCATGAGCTTCTTGAAGAGCTTCGGCTGCTTCTTCGTTGGACAGGCATCGAAGGAGGAGCCCGTCGAAGGAGCGTCGGTACAGCGTTTTGGTAGCTGTATCGTAGTAGAATCGAAGGGAGCGTCTCCTGACTGAGACAGCTTCTTTCGGGTCCTCTGGAAGGATTCCATAGACAGCGAAGTCGATGAACGGGAACCTCCAGTCTCGGATATTAACACCAGTATTTGTCGGCATGGCGTGAGCCACCCGCAAGCATAGGTTGTTTCTGGGACAAATCAGATCTCGTCCTGTTACCGTGATATAGTATTGAGTCCCAAAGGGTGCTGCTAATGAGGCTGCGAGGCCGGCCAGAGCATCGGCCTCCAAGTTTTGTAAACGGGGGACATGTTCAATGAAGAACCCGGTGAAGGTTGAAATGATGTTCAACGCGACTTCATGATAAGGGATTAAATCTTCATGGCGAACTTCGTATTGTCCCCGAACCTGGTTTACGACGAGTTTTGAGTCGCCGTAAGCTTCCAGATGGTCGACCCCCAGCTGTTGTGCGAGCTGGAGTCCCATGACGAGTGCGTTGTACTCGGCAACGTTGTTGGAGCACGACTTCGAAAGAGAGTACGCACGCTGGATGACCAGCTGATCGGGGGAGACTAAGACTACCCCCACTCCTGCGATGATTTGGCCTTTGGGGCCTGTTCTCGAAGCGCCGTCGAAGAACATCCGCCAAACGGAGCTTCCTTCCGTGACGTTGGATTCTTGGACCTCATCCGGGATATCTTCATAGAGTTTTGAGAATTCTGGGATGGGGTGTGCAGCTAAAAAGTCAGCCAGAGCTTGACCCTTAACAGCTTTTTGCGGCACAAATACCATGTTGTACGGTGTTAGCAAGATCACCCATGTAGCCAGCCGGGAGTTCAATGATACTGGCTTCGTCATGAGGACTCTGAGCAGATTGACTCGAGAAATGACATGAATTGTCTGACCCGAGACATAATGACGAGTCTTCTGGATGGCAAACACCAAAGCCAAGCACTCCTTTTCGACGGGGTTGTACCGGTGTTCGGCCCCGATGAGTGTTCGACTGAGGTAGTAGATTGCTTGCTCGTAGCTTGTATCGATGTTTTGAGCCAGCAGAGCGCCAAGAGAATGATCCATGGCACGGACGTAGAGGAGAAATGGTTTGCCGATGACTGGCGCTACCAGGACTGGTGGGCTTGTTAAGTAAGCCTTGATGTCGTCGAAAGCCTTTTGGCACTCCTTGGTCCAGACGTAAGAGACTCCCTTCTTCATGAGCTGAGTAAAGGGTTGACATCTACCGGAGAGGTTCGCTATGAACCTCCGGATATATGCCAGACGTTCCTGTAAGCCCCGAAGTTCTCGAAGGTTCTTCGGAGGGTCCATGTTGAGGATGGCTTTGGTCTTCTCAGGATCAACATGAATGCCTTTCGCTGTGATGACAAAGCCCAAGAATTTGTCGCTAGAAACTCCCAGAAAGGATTTAGCGGGGTTCATTTTGAGTTGATGTGCCCGCATGAGATCGAAGACCGTCTTCAGGTCCTGTAGGTGATCTCCTTTGAGGCGGCTCTTGACTGCGATGTCGTCAACATAGCATTCGACCGTCTTGCGAAGATGTTGACGGAAGATGGTGCTTATAGCTCGCTGGTATGTCGCACCGGCGTTCTTTAAGCCGAAGGGCATTACTGTGTAGCAGAAAACACCCTTTGGAGTCCTGAATGACGTGTGTTTTGCGTCATCGGGGAACATCTTGATTTGATTGTAGCCTGAATACCCGTCCATGAAGGACATGCGCTCAAAGCCACATGTATTGTCGATCATCACATCAGTGATTGGAAGCAGGAATTCGTCCTTCGGGCAAGCAGAGTTGAGATCCCTGAAGTCGATACAGACTCATATCTTCCCGTTCTTCTTGGTGACAGGAACGACGTTGGCTACCCAATCCGGGTGTTGTTCCTCACGGATGAAGCCGCTGGTCAAGAGTTTGTCTACCTCCTGATCGATGGCATTCATGATGTCCGGACGAAAGCGTCGCTGCTGTTGTTTGATAGGTTTGGCATCAGGTAAGATATTCAACCTATGCATTGTGATCTGTGGATCGAGTCCCGGCATGTCTTCATAGCTCCAGGCGAAGACGTCGATATACTCTTTAGCCAGTTGGATTAAAGATTCTCGATCTTCTCCTTCCAGGCTTTTACTGATGAAGATGGGTTTGGAAGAAGACCCCTCCCCGAGGTCGATCTGCTCGACTTCGTCTTCGGTGGGAGGTTCACGAAGCTCAAAACGAGATTCCTATTGTTCCCCTAGGCGTTGGGCCCAGGGTTATTCTTCGAAGGGTTCTGGCGCTTGGTCTTCGCCTTCACCTTTTTGAGGTTGTGCTGACGTCATGTTAGCTGACAGTACTTTTCTGAAGACTGATCTGATACTGGTATCGGAATCCCAAGTCGATGCTTCGGACGAGTGGGAATGTTCTATGTCTTCTGCATCTGAACTCTCTGGGGTTGATGGCGGCGTGACATAGCCTAACCCTCGTCCAGTTCGATTATAATAGTCCTGTGGCTTTCCATTGGGCATCGAAAGCCGGACAGGGAGATGCCGACCCTTGCCGTAGTTTAAGCCTTTGTTGCTTTTCAGGTCGTAGCCCATCTTTTGGATGATGTGCTTTGCCGTATCCGTGTACCGATAGACTTGTACTCTGCCGGTATCAGGTTCGGGCTCGATTGACGGGAGGTCCCGATGACGCTCGACTTTGCCCGAGATGATGGTGCCTTGGTCTCAGCTCCGTGGAGGGACTATGAAGACTCCTTGAGACGGGACTACTCGATTATGGTAGACGGTCGTTATTTGTGTTTGCAACGACCGTAGAGCGTTGTCTAATGTATACATGGCATTCCAGTGTGGAAGACAAGAATAATTAAAAGACACTCTATTATTGATAAAATACGAGATCTTATCCCGTGGGATTACATTGTCAAAGGAGGGTGCCTCTACGTCAGCCGAGATATAATCACCAAGCTCCTCGTCTGTAAGAACTGGGGGCGGACTAGGAGAGTCCAACACAGCTTTGGGGTCTGAGAGGGTTATATGAGCCTTCTCTGACACCTTGGATGACCGCGGCGGCTTGCTCTTGAGACGTACCTTGAGAGGCGCCTCGGCTGCGCCTCCGGTGAGTGGTGCCTTCCCTTGTAATTTTGCCACCAGAGGAGCCGATGTTTGAGGTGGATTTCCCTTGAGGCGTATCTTCAGGGGTGCTTCGCGAGCCGACGCTTTCCCTGATAGCTTGATACTCATTGGAGGCGCCTTCTGGGGTGGTTTCCCCTTCAGTCGGATTTTCAAGGGGGCGTCGGGAGTCGTCTCAGGCTCCATGTCCGGCTCTGTTGCCGTCTCTGCCTCATCATCAGCATCGTTGGCTTCCTCCTCGTCAATGGGCTTGTACAAGTCGGAATCGGTGAAGTAGGCTTCAATCCCTTTGAAATGATCGATGTCTGCAAACTCCGTCCGGATGACGCCATTGGTGGATACATACTTCATGCACTGGTGGAGCGTGGAGGGCACCACCATGTACTCATGCAGCCATGGTCGACCGAGCAGGATGTTGTAGTTGACCTCGGCATCTACCACATAACAAGTCACCTTAGTTTTGAGGCTGCCAATGTGACACTTCAGAAGGATCTTGCCCAATGGCTCGCTCTTGCTAGCATTGAAGCCACTGATGGTTGTATTGGAGGGCGCCAGCCGGTACATCGGGATCCCCAGCTTAGATAGCAGCGCCTTCGGGATGATGCTTAGGGAAGACCCAGGATCGATCTGAATCTGGCTCACCTTGACCAAGCCAATGTACCCTGTATAATACAGCGGTCGGTTATGTCGGTGATGCTTGAGCAGCATGTCTTGTTGGGTGAAAGTTATGTTTGGGACAACTTCATCCGCACAATGACAGTGCGCACAAGTAGTTGGAAGGTCTTCAGGCTGCTTGACCTGACTGAGAAAGGATTCAGCGTCCTTCAGAGCTTCGCAGAGAGCTTCTCGGGAATCTTTTGAAAGACGCAGGAGCTCGAACAAAGACAGGCGCGCAGGTGTACTGGCTAATTGTGCCAGAATGTCGAAGTTGTGAGGCTTGGACAGCCCCGAAGCATTCTCCTTCCGTAGAGGTCTGTCAAAACGGGCCTCCACCTGCTTCTGCTTATTGGCTGCTGAGGGCTTAGATGGACCCTCCTCAGGGATGGTGCTAGGAGGCACCACCTCGGCGGCGGCTTCGTCGGATTGGGAGTTCTGTTGTGCACGTGTTTGCACTAGAAGTGCCTCTTCTGTTGAAGAAGAGACTGTGCGGCAAGACTTGATCTTCCTGCCTTTTGATTTGGAGGTAGGGCGTACCTCCGATTGAGTCACCTCGGAGACGAGGTCGGGGTGAACCCAGAGGACCTCTCCTCGAGATGTGGTGAGCGGGGTGAGTCCACTCACATTGTCACGGGTAGGTGGTAAGTTTACCACCTCCATTGTCGCCTTAGGGATGGGGACGACGCCATCTTGTGTGGTAGTTGGCGGCAAGGTGCCGAACTGAAGCAAAACCACATTGGCCGACACCGTCTTCTCTTCATAGTCGACGGAGATTACATCCGCATTGATCATGCACTGGATGTAATTCTTGAGGACGTAGCAGTCCTTGGTCGGGTGTCCGACAAATCGATGGTAGTGACAGTACCTTGGGTTGTCCACTTTCCCAACTTCATCGGGCCGCTTTGGGTCCGGTAGCTTGATCTTATCACCCTGCTTCAGTATCTCGAAAAGTTGCAGGGTGTCGTCATCATTGAATGAATAAACCTCCTTGGGTCTCGGTGCCAGTGAAGGCTTCTGAGTAGGCGCATATGCGCCTTTTGAGGCATTAACAGTCGATGCCTGTTTCCCCTTTGCTTCTCGTCCGGAGCTGTTAGCTGCGAACTTTTTCCCCTTATCGTCAAAGGCGGGGAAGCTGATACCCAGAAGACGTGCATTGGCCGCCTTCTTTTCTGCAGCTTCAGCTTCGATGATCAGGGAGCTCCAGTCAGGAGGGGGAGTAGAGTTGAGCCAGAGCTTTACTGCAGGCAACATGTTCATGCTGCAAGCGGAGAGGAGCGCATATTCTGGCATGCCTGGAGGTAGCCTGAAGCAAGCCTGTCGGAAGCGTTCGATGAACGCCCGAACCGTTTCCTTCTCCTTCTGACGTATCTCTATGAGAGACGCCATCGTCATGTCCTTCCCGCCGTCGTAGAAGCGGTCGAGGAAGAGGCGCGTCAGGTCGTCGAAGGACGATATGGAATTGTCGGGGAGGCTGCAGTACCAGTCATACGCCACTCCTTTCAGGGCCCCGACAAAGATACTGGTGAGGAGCGCGTCCTCCTTCGGAAGATGCCCTGTCTGTGACTGGAAGTACATCAGGTACCGTCGCGGAGAGTCCTTCCCGTCGTATGGGGTGAGTGTTTGTGGTTTATACTTCGGGGGATAAACCACCTTGTTCCACTCGAGGAGATAAGGCTGGGGAATGCCCATTTTTTGGCGTTCCTCTTGCCTGTTCTTGGACTCGAAGCGCTCCCGCAGGTCTTTGATCATTTCGACCACATCCTCCGTAGAGCTAGGAGTCGGGGAAGGAGGTACCATCTGGATTAGAGTGTTTGAGGGCTCCGAGGTCTGAGGTGCTTCTGTATCTGAGGGCGCCCGTTGGAGGGGCACACTCGACTCCCCATTAGCTCCTGGGTCAGGACCAGTTGAAGGTGTCCTGATCAAGGCTGACCGCATCTCAAACACTGCTTGGGTCAGTGCTTGCATAGAGGCAGAGAGGGTTTTGAGTCCTCCCTCCAATGAGTCTATGCGCTGGACTATGTCCTGTGACGGCGCATCAGACTCGACATAATCCCCAGCCATGTATACTGTCCTGACACGGCCAGGAGTGGATGGATTGGTTGAGGCTTCGCTTTCGGCCTCACTCTCATGCGGGGGAGTCACTTCTCCTGGTGTTGGGCCACCCCCAGCCACATTCTGGAGTTCATCTCCAATAGGCGCATCTGCAAGGGTCTGCTTGCCCTCAGCTCCGTCTTGAAGGACCTCTTCGTTTTCAGAACTACCCCCGGCAGTG
Source organism: Iris pallida (assembly GCA_029216955.1). Lineage (NCBI taxonomy): Eukaryota > Viridiplantae > Streptophyta > Magnoliopsida > Asparagales > Iridaceae > Iris > Iris pallida. The sequence continues at coordinate 5,471,497 of JANAVB010006399.1, forward strand.
TCCTGGAGGACATCCTCATTTTGAGGAGCTTCAGGGAGAGTAATCTCGCCTTGATGATGAAGATCCGCCGCAGCTGTGCTTTGGACATCTTCGTCTTCGGAAGGAGGCTCAACAAGGGTCTGGCTACCCCCAGCTTCCTCCAAGGACTTCTTCCTCGACCGAGTGCCTTCAAACACTCCAGAGGTCGAGACAGCTGCCTTGGTTTTCCTCGGCTGGCTTTTGGATGAAGACGAGGAATTGGCAGTCGTCTTCCGGATTGATGAGGAGTTGGAGACCATGTTGCATGAAGCAACCTTTGGCTCCTCTTCAGCTGACACCTTCGTCCCAAGGCGACGTCGGAGAGGTGTCGATGATTGCAGTCGTTGGAAGACCGACTGTCTTGGTGGAGCTGCCGCCTTGCAACAGGAGTTGATGGTGACCAGCGCACAAGTATGCCCCGTAAGAGGCGCATCGTGCTTGTTGGTCGACTCTCCTGACCGGCGCTTGTGAGTGATCACGTTGCACAGGTCGTTGGAGGAGAGTGGTGCCTTCACACCCCCTTCAGACGTATGGCAAGGCCAAACGCCGGGGTGGTCAGGTGAGTGCTGCGCCCCCTGATCTAATACCAAGCAGGCATCACGATCAGTAGTGGAGCAACCACAACATTTGAAGTGACTTGAACGGACCTCAAACGCACAACCAGAGGAGGCGCGGGAGTTCAAGACCACTGAGTTTGCCTCTCTCGACTTGGTTGTGCACACAGTAGATGCGCCCAAGCGAGATGAGGACTTTGAAGATCGACTCGTTGTTGGTGCAGAAGCACTTGAGTTAACCTTGTACAGCTTGCCATCGACAGCGCGCATGATGATGAGCGCGTGCCTCTGGCCGGCTGCTGGCATAGCACGTTTGTGGCGCATGGCCCGTGCCGCCTTAGATTTCTTCGTACCAGCCCGCTGGGGCGCATAGTACTCAGCATCCAAATTCTCCTCGCCATTACAGCGAGTGAGTCTGTCAAAGACAGAGGCTTTTTGTGACGCATCAGAGGTGATGCGCGGGGCATTGGCTGCGCCCCTGCTCCGTCGACGTATCTTTCTCGCCTGAGAGGGAGATAGCTGGAGAACGTGGTCGGCCGCACGCTTCCCCAAGAGATGCGCTGCATCGGCGGGCGTACCTTGGTTGCTGAGAATGTCAGCAGAAAGGGAAGGCTAGATTGCTGTATCCCCTTCAGTGGTGGTGCCCGAAGCGTTGACCTTGCGCACCCAGGCCGTGCGGATCTTCTTCGGCTTTGGTAGCCGCTTCGAAGGACTCGTACTTCCTTCAGAAATGAACTCCTCGTACGCCTGTTGATTGAGGCTCACGACCAGCGTCTTGTGGGAGGAGCCCACCTTCACGTCGTCGGCCTGTGACACGACTTTCTCGGAAGAGGAGAAAGAAGTCCCCAGCAGGGTCGCCAGCTTGTTTGCCATTAAAATTGTTTGATTGAAAACTTTAATACAAACAGAACAGTGTTACAATGTAGGACTTAGATGTAGTCCTAGGAGTACACTTTTGTTTAAGCTGGGTCCTTAGTGCCAATGGAGCGAGTGGTAATGCGTTGACTCCGTTGACCGGCTGACGACGGTTATCGGTTCTCTGAAGGTGTGGATTGCTCTGGGTGCTGGAGCTTGCTGAGAGGAGGAAGACGTTGAGTGTCTGTGTCTGCCTCTCTGGTGATTCCTTGTATGTTCGTTGTGGATTCTGTGTGTGTGTATGAAGGAGAAGATCCCTCTATTTATAGTTTTGCAGGCTGGCTGCTCATGCGCGCATGTAGGATGCGCCGGTGTGTGGGGACGCCACGTGGAAGTTGCTGATGGGGGCACACGGATGATGCGCCCTGATTGGGAGGTTGAACTCTTCATACTGCTGTTGTGAGCCGGCACGTAGCAGAAGAGAAGATCTTTCTGTTGCTGAAATCTTGGACGAGTTGAGTCAAAGGACACATGTCGTCGACTCATGGCTTGAAGATCTCGGATTTAGGGGGGGTAGTGATCTGGTGAGCTGCGCCTTGGATCTGGGCGCAGGAGGAGGCTGCGGCTCATAACCTTTAGGAGTTACAAACCATTTAGGGCGCATGGCTTTTGAGGCGCATGCAGGTGACCTTCCTTCTGTCTTTCGGGATCAGAGATCAGTCTGGGGCACATGGCTTTTGAGGCGCATGCAAAGCTTCAACTGGAGACTCTTCTTCTGTCTTTAGGGATCAGTGAAGGGTCTGAGGCGCATGGCTTTTGAGGCGTATGCTAGTTTGGACGCATGGCCGTAGAGGCGCATGGTGATTTGGACGCATGGCCGTAGAGGCGCATGCGGATGGCCACGTGGCAGTAGCCGTCGGAATAGAGTCATGATGATGCTGACGTTGCCGACGCTTCGTTCTCTGAAAAAGCTGTCAACTGTTCAGACTTTGGGAAGCGTGCTGCCAACTCTGGTGTCAGTTCAGCATTTAATGTTTGTGACGTTCGATGGACAGCTGAGTGGGCACATTGGTTGGTGTTCCACTCGGCATGGAGATGTGAGGGGGGCGCGTCCTCTGTGATGCGTCGGGTACTGTAGGGCGCGTCTGTGTGATACGCCTGATGCTGGAGGGCGCGTCCGTGTGATGCGCTGTTTGGCTGGCGCATCTGACATGTCCTTTAATGACGCGGCTGTCTCGCTCCTCGAGTGCTATAAATAGCCGTTTGGCTGAATTCGAGGCGTCCGGTTCATCCATTTAATGTAAATTCATTGCACAGAATTTCGGAGAGTCATCCACTTGGCGCGTGGGTTTGATTTGCCCGGCCTATAAATAGTGGCATGGAGAGAAGGTTTGCTCCTCATTCCCTCACGTACTTCCAACATGAACTTGGATATGTGGGTGCATTCTGTTGACGAAGTGCTCCCGAGGGTAAAGATGAGACGTCGTGTTGTCTTCGATGCACTTGAAGGTGACTGTTACATCCAAAAGATGGAGTCGAGGGCTTCTGAGGCAGGCGAAAGGTGCCTGTTGCATCCAAAGATAGGGATGTTCGGGCCTCGTCTCCGTTGTTCCGGAAGAGCCGTAGATCGGAATGGTGGTGCTATGCTCTCTCTTCCTTCAAAGTGGGTGCCGCCCACTTTGATTGTGTTGAAAGCTCCTTGTGCCATGATTTCGATCACAGTCTTCCTTGGTCTTTAGAGGCTCTTTCGAAGCCTCCCCTGGCCACAGCATTTGCGGTGCTCTTCTCTTCCTTGGTTCCAGCCAGAGGGTTAAATGCTTTGCTTGGCGAAGCACTTATCAGGTGAGCCTGGCTAGAAGAGTGGCACATAACTGGGCTCTGCTCGGCCAGGTGAGCCTGGTTGGAAGAGTTGCACATAACTGAGCTGCTGAAGGGATGCACATAACTGAGTTGGATGCACATAACTGAGCTGCTGAAGAGATGGTAGGATGCGCCTGGCTGGAGGCGCATGACATCTGCTGCGTCTGGCTGACAGCGCATGGTGACTGCTGCGCCGATCGGAAGGCGCATGGTGGTTGCTGCGCCTAACTGGAAGACGCATGGTGGTTGCTGTGCCTATCTGGAAGGCGCATGGTGGCTGTTGGCTGTAGATCTAGGATCCTTCCTTTGTAGAAATTCTCCTTTGTACAACCTTTTCTAGACATGTAATAGACTTTTATATATAAAAAGTCCTTCTTCGAATGTCTATGGCTTATTTGATTAGCTGTCTGAGTTCTGGCGCATATAATGCCTAGCGTATGGGCTTTCTGGTTGTGAAATTCCATGCTTCTACATGGAGAAGCAGAGCCGCATGGGTATTAAATGAGTGAGCCGCATAGGCTTTTGATGACTTGATGCTTTATGCAATTGAGTCCCTAACTTTATGACTTGAAGCTTTATAAGGCTTATACCTTATATTTTTATGCTTTTAATGCATTTCAATGCATTATTATAATAAGTCAGCCGCATCACTTCTCCAGGGAAGAATGTGAAGTCATTCTTTAAAAAGGCACTTTATGCATTATAACCCTTAATAAATGCACTTTTGCATTATAGCCCATATTCAATGTATATATATATTCTACTCTATATTTTAATGCATATCTTCAATGCATTGTATTTAATACATGCATGCTTTTGCTTGCATACTTGTTTATAGCTCAGCCGCATATACCGGTTTGCCTGGCCATTTTGCCAGCCGCATGCCTTTCAACTAATTGCTGAGCCGCATGGAATTATTTGTTGACCAATCAAATGTTTGTTGGCCGCATGGCCTCTTCTCACTCGCTGGCCGCATGGCCATTGTACTTTTGGACTTTGAATTTAATATTGAATCGCATAGCTTTTATTGAGCTGCCTGTACTTGCAGGATATATTTTATTATATGTCGTCATTGCTTGGCCACGTGAACCAATATTTAAATGGTTCACGTGAACTTTTCTTATTGCATTGATTGTGGGGGGTCCCACATAGCTTCTTTTAGTGACTTGCTTGCTGAAGTGGGAGTTTGCATTTAATGAGGGTCCCACTACCTTTTGTCTTATTTGATTTCATGACCTATTTATTGTTTCCTGGCCGCATGGGTGGCCTCCTACTCTCTTTGACCGCATGTTTGTTCTCCCACTTTTGGACCACATGGGTCCCACTTTGATTGTTTAAATGTTTTATTTGCCTGAATTGTGGTCAGAATTTCTTCCCACTCCCAACATGAAAGTTGTAGAGTTTCTCCTTGGCTTCAAGAATATATATATTATATATATATTATTATTTAATTGTGCAAGTTTCTTCCTTCTTTGATAAATGGCATGACACGACAATGACCCATAGTGGTGCACTCTTGAAATAGACTTGACATGATGAACTTGCCATGATAATTGACAGTGATAACTTGACATGATAATTCTTAATAGTGGCCCGTCGTGGCGCACTCTTGATAAGTAATAATGATAATGATAGTGGCCCGTCGTGGCGCACTCCTGACAAGAATTAATTAGTATCCTGACACCGTGGGTGATTATGTTTGTACAAATGAACCCGTCTCGTCTTGCATCATGTCTAGGACATGAATCCCTGATTTCCCACGGTCAGGGATTCATACTGAAATGGACTAAGGCTAATTACTAGAATAATCCAGTAGTTCATGGAGAGACTTTCCCAGTTACCTGTTGCCCCTTTGATCCCGGCCTTATATATATATATATATATATATATATATATATATATATATATATATATATATATATATATATATATATATATATATATATACATGGGATTTGTTGCTATCCGTCGAGATGAGCGCATTTCCAGCCCGTCGTCGAGTGTGGTACCTTAGGACACATGTATCTTACTACAGTGTGTCTGCTATATCATGCTATCTTTTTTCTTTTCTTTGCTGGGGTCACTCAGGTAGCAGCAGGCGGGTAACTGGACTTGGAATAATCTCATTGCATCTTGCTAGTAACTAGGCCTGTGATAACCCTAGTTAGTTAAAGTATCAAGCGTACTTATTGCTTGGCCGTGAATGTTGGATGGAGTTCAATCTGTCTAGTCTTGTCTTGATCTTGTACATGATTGTTACATGTCCTGATTTCTTATTTTATCTTGCTGATAAATGGTGGGAGAAACCAAGTTCTGTTCAGACGAAGGGTTACAACCCCGGTCCTTGTTTGGTTTACGAGTTGTAACCTGGTTATCTCATCGTATATCACCTTTCCAGTTCTATTTATTTAACATGTTCTCCAGTTTACTTTACGTCAAATGATGATTTACTTACTGTCTTCTTATGTTCGGGATAAGTGCATTGGTACTGCACGACTCTCGATCCTCCTTTACTTATTACTTTCTCTCCCTGATTGATTGCCTATGATTGCTGGTTTTAAGTTCATAGTTCGGCCTCCTTTGTGGTACTTGCTATTTGGGGTCTGACCCTACTGATTTTGCATGGCCAGGTTCTGATAGAAGAGTCCGAAGGATCTACCGCACCATCCACTCGACGGTGACCAGCCGGAGCACCAGAGTGCCTCAGTGGGTTTCTTCTTCATTCTCCCACTGATATGTAAATTCTCCTCTTGTAACGTTTAGCACCGAGCACGTGTTTAGCTCGTTTTTTGGTATTTTCTTTGATATTGTAGCATACGGGCGTAAACATGATATGTGTATTCTAGACTATAGCTAGTCCTTATCATGTACGACTAATACTCTAGCTAGTCATTAGCTTTGTGGTACTGGCTTCATGATCATTCATGTATATATGGTCCGGGACGCCTTACTATTGTATGTATGATGATCGTACTCTTTGCTCTTGTATAATTACCTGTGATTGAGATACCTAGGATTGTTAAACCTTAGGATTGACTGATGGCTTGTAGAGTAACCCCCATGTCTTGACAGCTTATACGTGATTTCAGAGTATTAACGTACTTTGGAATTGTGTAGCTGGTTATGTCTGCCCCCGCTCTCCGGTATTCTGGTTCTGGGGCGTGACAGAAACTTACTCAAATCTTGTGCACAAGATGTCCATGAATATACAAATGCACATCCGACTCAACAGTAACACAATTCGCATAGTAGGAAATATACCGATAGTAATAAAACTAGAATTTCATATTTATTATCACATGAAACAATTGGTTATAGTGTTTGTTGTTGCCTTGTACAAATACAATTTAGACTTGTACGTCGTCACGCCCAATGATGACTTTTGATTATATGGAACTTGGATGTGACTTAATGGTATATATCAGAGCGCTACTAGCTTCCTTGGTGTAACACCCAATTTTCCAAATGAGGGTATTTTGGTCATTTTCAAAATTTTAGACTTTAATTTGAATTATTATTATTATTTATAATTAATGTGATTTTTAGAGATTTTTTAGTATAATTGATTTTAGTGTTTTAGTTGACTTGACTTATGTTGACTTTGGAGACTAACCTAGTGGCTAACCTAGGTCATGACTAAGTGGTTAGGATATGAAAACCTAGGTTGACTTAAGTTAGTGAGGTTTGACTCATTGGGATTAGTATGGTGAAAATAGGAGCTAGTTTGATTATGAAATGGCTTGTGAAGTCACAAGTCATTTTATGACTAATAGGCTTAATGGCCAATAGCCCACACCCATTGAACCAAGCCCTAACCCTAGAAAATCTGACCAGCCCCTATGGTCAGCCCCCCCTATTTATATGCTCCTAAAACTAGGGTTGCCTCTTTAGGAAACTTTGCCATATGGAAGAGGTGAGTCCCCATCTTGTAAATTCTTAGAAAATCCATTTCTTCTCCAAATTCCTTCAAAAAAATTGCATTAGGACCTAATGTTAGTTTTCTTGCGGTTATTAATGAGTATTTGCAGGAAGAACACAATTTGAGGAAGTTTGGTGGTTTGTGGAGCTCTTCCCATTTGGGGATTTTTGACCTATTGTTCACCTATAGGTATAATTCCTTCCATTGCTTTTAAATTCTGTTAAAAATCATTTCTAGGTTGTTCTAACCCTAACCTAACATTAGGATAGGCTAACCCTAGAATTTGGACCCATTTCGTATCCGTATCGGACGCGTATCAATGTGTCTAGGTTAGTGTTCGACGAAATGCCTCAAAGGGCATTTCGTTCGATTTTTGTGATTATGTTTGAATGGAAAAATCCATTTTAGGCTCGCTTATGCTAATCTAGGACACTGAGCACGTTTTTATGTCGGGTTGGGCCGATACGAGCGCGTGGACACGCGGTCGTGCACACACGCGCGCGGACAGATTTTCTTCCCTGCTGCTCGTGCACGTTTTCTCTGTGCACAGAAGGTTTCGACGCTTGAAACTCAACATAGGAGTTGTGTCAATGACTGACACGAGGCTCGTGAAGTTTCACGAGTCCTCGTGTCGTGTCGGACACGTATTTACGCGTGCACAGTACGTGTACTGTGTGTGTGCAGTGTATTTGGTGTTCACTATTATTTTTAGTTAATTAATGTTTTAATTCATGATTTTATTTTGCTAATTGGATCCTAAATATCATGAGTAATTCCTGTTTACATTGGGTTACTTGTTAGTTTAAGTTTTGTTTAGAAAATTTGTTTTCGAGCATGGGTTTTGGGGTTATTTCTGATACATACACAGACACTGTTATTTCCAGAGATTCAGCCCATTTTAATTCCCTGTATAAAGTTTGTTCTTCACTTAATTGGATCCCCACATGTTACATTTCATTTTAGCTAAGCTTTTACTTTCGATTATAGGTTTGTAGTTGTGAGTTTGAGCTTTTGACTATTGGTTTCATATTCGAAATTGTTGAACTGGGTTGTGTTCAGTTTGAACCTGAGATTTCCAAATCTTCCTATATTGAACTGTTGTTAACTGGTTACCTGATATATGAGATTTAGTTCCCAGTTTTGTACAAAACCTGATATGGATGTGTTTTAACTATAATTAGGTTCAATGTTAATTTGTGATGGGATGTTCCTGTCATTTAAAACCTGAGTTATGAATGTTCATTTTTGTAGTTAACTGAGAATAGATTTAACCATCTCGATTTGATCTGTAAACTGAGTTTTAGTTCATAAAACCTGAGAATGCCACTATACATTGTTCCCTTTTAATTTCGATAATCTGGGATTTCTTGGCTCAAACTGATATGGTTTTCCCCTCAAAATCCTGAGAATGCATTTACTATGGACTGATTTGGAGTTAGTTGAACCTGAGATGTAATTTCAGTTGGCTTTCATTTATTTCCAGGATACATGGTTACCTACTATTTTTTTTCCTATTCCTATTGTACTACACTGTCATGTTCCCTTCACTAAATTCCTGTTTTGCCATTTCACTGATTCTCTTTCATTATTTTAATGTTTGTTAACTGTTTTATTGAGATGGGTTAGAGTAAATGAACCTGGGTTTCGAATGGTTCTTTCTTCATTAACCTGAGAATGTGTAATTCTGATTTATAGATTGTTTAAACTTGAGATTGGTTTGTATTTTCAGTACTTTGATAACCTGAGTTTCTCATTCATTCGAATTTCTGAACCTGAGAAGTCATTTGCTAAATAACTGAGAGGGGATGGTTTTCCAGTTAAGGTTTTATTTACCTGAGTTTAGTTAAACCATTTTCTGAAATGTGTAACCTGAATTTGAATGTGGAAATTCATGTTTATTGATTTCAAATATCATTCTTCTTAAACTATTGTTCAGTCCCTTTTTATTGGTTTTAAACTGAGATTGAGATTCATTCATAAACCTGAAATGGTTTTGAACCACATTGTTTACTGCAAACTGAATTCTTTCCCTTCCTTTACTGTCACACACACACCCACAATTGTTCACTGTTCAGGAGTGTATTTCCTGTTATTTCCAGTTTCCACTTGAACATCACACACACTCTAGTGATAGCTCACACTCTCACCCTCTAGTCTATGATACACACACATCCACTTGTACATTACACTTTTGTGTTCCCTCTTTTCCTTCCCTATAGATACATGCTTTGTGTTCCTATATAATATATATTAGTATTGTACCTATATACATATTAGTTACATGCATAGGAATGTGTGATAATGTGTATATATATGATACTTGTGATATGATTTGGATATATATAAATATGGGTTATCTTTGGACATATCATGATATGTGGGTTTGTGTTATGATATGGTATAGAGTATGGATACCATATGTAATAATGCATTACATATATGTGGTTGTGTGGGTGTAATGTATAGATAGCCAATATGGGTATATTCTAACTAGATTATAATGTATACCAATATGTGTTTGTCTAGCTATAGAGAATAACATGTGTAGAGATGTGTATTGGTAGGCTTGACATGGTATAACCTAGAATAGTTTGGTTAGACCTAGATTAGACTATTTGACTAGGTTTGACTTTAGGGTTGACCAGAGTTGACCAAGAGTTGACTTTGGTCTAGATTGACCTAGATTCATGTAGAACGCATTGTAGTGCATCTTATTACCATTCTGGACTTGTTGTGACTTGTGCTGTTCTATAGGAGACAGACACCACTCCTCGGACAGTCTATATTCTCTCAGATTCATCGGTTACAGGCGAGTACATTCTCTGATCATTTCATATCTTGTTTAGGATTATATTCCTGCTTTAGATTACTTTACATGATGCTGACACGTTGGAAACACGGATTAGTACTATATGGATCTGGTTGTGCGATGTTATCCTCCTTAGCGGATATATCGGGTATTCGTGTTCGTGTACTTTATCGGGAACATCGTGTACTCTTTGTATTTGTTACATTCGTGTAGGAAAATTGTGAATCGTGTATAATCATGTATTCACATGACCTTCGTGTACAATAACATAACGTAACTGGATCCTTGTGTATTGATTGGGACGGAGGAGTAGAAGTGGTTATGTATTTAACCCAGTAGATTACTCGTGTACAATCTCTGTAGATTACTCGTGTATAACATCGTGTCGTCTACATAACCATCTTGTGCTCTGAATCACTAGCACTATTAGTTTTCTATATATTGTAGCTATTTACTTACAGTCTCTCTCTTTTATCATATTATTTCTTCAGATCCTGTATCTTACTCTCTAGCATGTTTATATTTTCTAACCGGTTATGATTTGTTGAGATGTACTGTACTCGCTCATGTCCTGACTTGACATGTTAAAAATTTTACAGTGAATGATGAGGCTCTGGTGTCTATCCCTCTTGGTGCAGCATTAGACATCATTAGTGACTTGGACCTGCTAGCAGTGGATGATACTTCTCTAGATTATGGTTGTTTTTACTTTCTGGATAACTGTATTAGACTTTGAGATATTCTGAGAAGTATTTATTTTAGTCACTTAGAATTCTGGATTTGTATCTCTGTGATGTTATATTTCTGGATGTTATCTATCTTTATCTTTCTATCTCATTCCTGTTCTATCCTAGATGTGGTTGAGTTATATTCTGTTATGTCACCCCCATATTAGGGGAGTATAACTGTATATTACCCTTATCTGTTAGATGTTATGACCTAGGACAGCGTTCTACCGCCGACACTGCGGCGTAGGCTGGACGTACCCACGTCACGTGCCCTTATTCTAGGGTGCGGGTCGTGACACGTTTTTAGTGGTGGCCCATACAGGTCGAGTTATGTAGTGGTATTCGAACTAGAGTATCACTACAGCCTGCAGTAGGATTAGGATATGCTTTGAGGAAACTCAATCACAGTTAGGATTCCTTGAGAGATTCCTGGGATGACCCTTGTGAATCTTATTTAAACTTCAATTTGAAATCCTTCCCCTTGTTTTGTTCGCTCTCACTCCTTGATTATTGAATTGGATTTTGATGAATCGTTGTTGATTTTGATTTTTCCATCGAGATGAATTTTATGGCCTGAGTTACGGTACCTTCTGATAACATATGTTGACGGAATAACGGGGATAATAAACGTCTACTTGGTTATGGAACCTAGAGTTTATCGCAGCTATATTAGCTGGCGTGGCGGAAACATAGAGACCGACTTCGGATGTACGTATCTTGGTTATGAGATTTGGAATTTCTCGCAGCTATACTAGTCGGCATAGCGAGAATTCCAGACGACATGATTATAGGGGTGCATGCCCCTGTTATGGACTCTACCGTTTATCGCAGCCTGCTTACTAGCGTGGCGAGGATTCTGAGTATCATGATTTTGGACAGACGCATATGACTATCAGATTGTATCTTGGAAAGGTTCTTAAATATATCGTCTCTATCTTCATTCCAGTTATTATAAATTGTTTCCATCATCATTTAACTTAGGAGTAGGAGTATGAGTAGGAGTAGCTTAGCTGTTCTTATGAACCTTGTGTAACTTTTGCTATAAATTTCTTCCTAATACAATGAATCAATAATTTTGCTAGACTTTGATTTAGATTTGATATTGTAACGCTGGTTTCAAAATAGTTCCTTCTTTTAAACAGATAGGCAGAACAGATTTTATCATTATTTTCTTCTTGCCATTGATTCTTGTATTACCCTAATATATATATATAGTGGACACAGATACTTGCCTGACACGTATGCATACTACACTTGTTTACCAACCTATTAAATGCATGTTAATATGATTGATGTTAAGTTCTCAAATCCTAGTATTCTAATATAGTGCAGTATCAGTGACTAGTTCTCTGTTTCTCCATATTAAACTCGTAATTTAAATTTAAATTTCATGTTATTAGTTTGGCTTACATCACTACACATGTATATTATATACAGGGCTTTATTTCTAAAAAAATTTGGTTGAGTTTTGTTGTGAATTGTCAAATCTGAGACTGTGTACATAGTAAACCCTTAACCTTGGATTCTAAGTGTTTAGTTCAAATTACAGTTTTAAATTGTAATGTTTTGAGCCGTATACATGGTTGTGTGCAGGTATATAATGTTAGGTTCAAACTCTTACATGTTAGGTTGTGGTTGTGGTAAACATTGAGTTGGTTTTGATGTTCGAATTTCTCCAAAATTTGAAAACTGAATACATGATAGCATTTTTACACTGCTTCCAATATGTGTAGTTCAATTTCAGATCTAATATGTAATGTTGATCTAAACTGAATGATTGAACCCTTTATTTCAAGTTTTAACCCATGTACACTTGACACTCTACACTAATGTTCACAACTGCCATGAAAACCTAACCCTTCATCTCTATGTTATGTTCATGTAGCCATATAGATATACTTATATATATGGTTAGCCATGCATGTTATGAGTAAATAGCTTGTGCCTTGTAGACTGCTTAACCAATATGCCATGAATAGTGTAACTCGATAGCTACAGTTGAGACTCAAATCCTCCTATACACTTTTATGTATATTTCACACTAACCACATCACCTTTACATAATGTTAGCTTTTCCCTCTAACACTCTCTCTTCTATATATATTAGATTGTGATTGGATTCAATGCTATTGACTTTCGTTCATTAAACTTGTGGTTCTGGTTTTCTTAAAATAATACCTCTTTATAGATGATTAGTAGTTGGCTTATTTTATTTTTGATAATTACCGGTTTTCAGATAGGATGGTAGGCTGCTCTATAGCCTTAATGATTGTTGTGTTTTTATCCTTTCCAGTATGGCACCCATGACCCGAGCCTGTCGCCTGAGAGCAGCTGCAGCTACTGACAGTGTGCTTCCACCTCCTATTGCTCAGGAGGTAGTGACCCCTCAGGCTGACCCAAGGGTAGTGGCACCTCCCGCCATCGAGGAGGTGTTAGCATCCTTACCAGAGAATTTCCCTCCACCACCTGTTACTCAGGAGAGAATGGCAGTCTCATCTGAGACAAAGAGTTCTTCCCCATCTCCTCCTCTGCCTCCAGGAGCAGTACCCCATACCATACCCTCGGCAGGTTTGTTTTCTGACGGAGCTCAGATATCCAGACTTCTCCGGGATGTGTTGGAGACACAGAGAGTTCAGGCTGAGATCCTGAAGGAGCAGGGCCGTGGAATCCAACTGCTGTGAGATTTGGTACATTCAGGAGGAGAGCCTAGTTCTAAGAGGCCGAGGAGCAGTGTATACCCAGAGCCCTGTGAGCACCCAGACTATCAGTCTAGACCAGCTAATCCAGTCCAGACTCCTGTTCAGCAGAGGCCAGCTGAGAGGGTGCCTACCTGTACCTTCTGTAAGAAGCCTGGACATGTGTGGGACATCTGTAGGAAGAGAAGAGGAGTGTGCCAGTTATGTGGGTCAGCTGCACACAGGCTGCGAGACTGTCCTGCTGCACTTATCCCAGCCAGGACTCCGCCTTCGGGAGGGAATTCCAGCCACCAGACTTAGTTGGAGGTGAGTCCTTGACCTATATCTTTGCCAGTCTTTAAATTTTTGATGCATCCCTTGCTTGTATGTTTTGATACCTTATGATTACCTAGTACTGTAGCATGTTGGTGTAACTAGATGAGACCCCAGACCGATATTACATGCCATGACCCCATAGGTTACATTTTCCAACTGAATGATTTAAATAGGTTTCTGAGCTTTGATTGTGGGGGGTTTGACCTAGAAGGGGTACGATCATCTTAATTTCGAGGACGAAATTTTTCTAAGGTGGGTAGGATTGTAACACCCAGTTTTCCAAATGAGAGTATTTTGGTCATTTTCAAAATTTTAGAATTTAATTTGAATTATTATTATTATTTATAATTGATGTGATTTTTAGAGATTTTTTAGTATAATTGATTTTAGTGTTTTAGTTGACTTGACTTATGTTGACTTTGGAGACTAACCTAGTGGCTAACCTAGGTCATGACTAAGTGGTTAGGATATGAAAACCTAGGTTGACTTAAGTTAGTGAGGTTTGACTCATTGGGATTAGTTTGGTGAAAATAGGAGCTAGTTTGATTAAGAAATGACTTGTGAAGTCACAAGTCATTTTATGACTAATAGGCTTAATGGTCCATAGCCCACACCCATTAAACCAAGCCCTAACCCTAGAAAATCTGACCAGCCCCTATGGTCAGCCCCCCTATTTATATGCTCCTAAACCTAGGGTTGCCTCTTTCGGAAACTTTGCCATTTGGAAGAGGTGAGTCCCCATCTTGTAAATCCTTAGAAAATTCATTTCTTCTCCAAATTCCTTCAAACAAATTACATTAGGACCTAACGTTAGTTTTCTTGCTGTTATTAATGAGTATTTGCAGGAAGAACACAATTTGAGGAAGTTTGGTGATTTGTGGAGCTCTTCCTATTTGGGAATTTTGACCCATTGTTCACCTATAGGTTTAATTCCTTCCATTTCTTTTAAATTCTGTTAAAAATTATTTCTAGGTTGTCCTAACCCTAACCTAACATTAGGATAGGCTAACCCTAGAATTTGGACCCATTTCGTGTCCGTATCGGACACGTATCAATGTGTCTAGGTTAGTGTTCGACGAAATGCCTTAAAGGGCATTTCGTTCGATTTTTGTGATTGTGTTTGAATGGAAAAATCCATTTTAGGCTCGCTTATGCTAATCTAGGACACTGAGCACGTTTTCGTGTCGGGTTGGGCCAACACGAGCGCGTGGACACGCAGTCGTGCACACGCGCGTGCGGGCAGATTTTCTCCCCTGCTGCTCGTGCACGTTTTCTCTGTGCACAAAGGGTTTCGATGCTTGAAACTCAACATAGGAGTTGTGTCAATGACTGACATGAGGCTCGTAAAGTTTCACGAGTCCTCGTGTCGTGTCGGATATGTATTTACGCGTGCACAGTGCGTGTACTGTGTGTGTGCAGTACATTTGGTGTTCACTGTTATTTTCAGTTAATTAATGTTTTAATTCATGATTTTATTTTGCTAATTAGATCCTAAATATCATGAGTAATTCCTGTTTACATTGGGTTACTTGTTAGTTTAAGTTTTGTTTAGAAAATTTGTTTTCGAGCATGGGTTTTGGGGTTATTTCTGATACATACACAGACACTGTTATTTCCAGAGATTCAGCCCATTTTAATTCCCAGTATAAAGTTTGTTCTTCACTTAATTGGATCCCCACATGTTACATTTCATTTTAGCTAAGCTTTTACTTTCGATTATAGGTTTGTAGTTGTGAGTTTGAGCTTTTGACTATTGGTTTCATATTCGAAATTGTTGAACTGGGTTGTGTTCAGTTTGAACCTGAGATTTCCAAATCTTCCTATATTGAACTGTTGTTAACTGGTTACCTGATATATGAGATTTAGTTCCCAGTTTTGTACAAAACCTGATATGGATGTGTTTTAACTATAATTAGGTTCAATGTTAATTTGTGATGGGATGTTCCTGTCATTTAAAACCTGAGTTATGAATGTTCATTTCTGTAGTTAACTGAGAATAGTTTTAACCATCTCGATTTGATCTGTAAACTGAGTTTTAGTTCATAAAACCTGAGAATGCCACTATACATTATTCCCTTTCAATTTTGATAATCTAGGATTTCTTGGTTCAAACTGATATGGTTTTTCCCTCAAAATCCTGAGAATGCATTTACTATGGACTGATTTGGAGTTAGTTGAACCTGAGATGTAATTTCAGTTGGCTTTCATTTGTTTCCAGGATACATGGTTACCGTCCTATTCCTATTGTACTATACTGTCATGTTCCCTTCACTAAATTCCTGTTTTGCCATTTTACTGATTCCCTTTCATTATTTCAATGTTTGTTAACTGTTTTATTGAGATGGGTTAGAGTAAATGAACCTGGGTTTCGAATGGTTCTTTCTTCATTAACCTGAGAATGTGTAATTCTGATTTATAGACTGTTTAAACTTGAGATTGGTTTGTATTTTCAGTACTTTGATAACCTGAGTTTCTCATTCATTCGAATTTCTGAACCTGAGAAGTCATTTGCTAAATAACTGAAAGGGGATGGTTTTCCAGTTAAGGTTTTATTTACCTGAGTTTAGTTAAACCAATTTCTAAAATGTGTAACCTGAATTTGAATGTGGAAATTCATGTTTATTGATTTCAAACATCATTCTTCTTAAACTATTGTTCAGTCCCTTTTTATTGGTTTTAAACTGAGATTGAGATTCATTCATAAACCTGAAATGGTTTTGAACCACATTGTTTACTGCAAACTGAATTCTTTCCCTTCCTTTACTGTCACACACACACCCACAATTGCTCACTGTTCAGGAGTGTATTCCCTGTTATTTCCAGTTTCCACTTGAACATCACACACACTCTAGTGATAGCTCACACTCTCACCCTCTAGTCTATGATACACACACATCCACTTGTACATTACACTTTTGTGTTCCCTCTTTTCCTTCCCTATAGATACATGCTTTGTGTTCCTATATAATATATATTAGTATTGTACCTATATACATATTAGTTACATGCATAGGAATGTGTGATAATGTGTATATATATGATACTTGTGATATGATTTGGATATATATAAATATGGGTTATCTTTTGACATATCATGATATGTGGGTTTGTGTTATGATATGGTATAGAGTATGGATACCATATGTAATAATGCATTACATATATGTGGTTGTGAGGGTGTAATGTATAGATAGACAATATGAGTATATTCTAACTAGATTGTAATGTATACCAATATGTGTTTGTCTAGCTATAGAGAATAACATGTGTAGAGATGTGTATTGGTAGGCTTGACATGGTATAACCTAGAATAGTTTGGTTAGACCTAGATTAGACTATTTGACTAGGTTTGACTTTGGGGTTGACCAGAGTTGACCAAGAGTTGACTTTGGTCTAGATTGACCTAGATTCATGTAGAACGCATTGTAGTGTATCTTATTACCATTATGGACTTGTTGTGACTTGTGATGTTCTATAGGAGACAGACACCACTCCTTGGACAGTCTATATTCTCTCAGATTCATCGGTTACAGGCGAGTATATTCTCTGATCATTTCATATCTTGTTTAGGATTATATTCCTGCTTTAGATTACTTTACATGATGCTGACACGTTGGAAACACGGATTAGTACTATATGGATCTGGTTGTGCGATGTTATCCTCCTTAGCGGATACATCGGGTATTCGTGTTCGTGTACTTTATCGAGAACATCGTGTACTCATTGTATTTATTACATTCGTGTACGAAACGTGTGAATCGTGTATAATCATGTATTCACATGACCTTCGTGTACAATAACATAACGTAACTGGATCCTTGTGTATTGATTGGGGCGGAAGAGTAGAAGTGGTTATGTATTCAAGCCAGTAGATTACTCGTGTACAACCTCTGTAGATTACTCGTGTATAACATCGTGCCGTCTACATAACCATCTTGTGCTCTGAATCACTAGCATTGTTAGTTCTCTATATATTGTAGCTATTTACTTACAGTCTCTCTCTTTTATCATATTATTTCTTCAGATCCTGTATCTTACTCTCTAGCATGTTTATATTTCCTAACCGGTTATGATTTGTTGAGATGTACTGTACTCGCTCCTGTCCTGACTGGACCTGTTGAAAATTTTACAGTGAATGATGAGGCTCTGGTGTCTATCCTTCTTGGTGCAGCATTAGACATCACTAGTGACTTGGACCTGCTAGCAGTGGATGATACTTCTCTAGATTATGGTTGTCTTTACTTTCTGGATCACTGTATTAGACTTTGAGATATTCTGAGAAGTATTTATTTTAGTCACTTAGAATTCTGGATTTGTATCTCTGTGATGTTACATTCCTGGATGTTATCTATCTTTATCTTTCTATCTCATTCCTGTTCTATCCTAGATGTGGTTGAGTTATATTCTGTTATGTCACCCCCATTAGGGGAGTATAACTGTATATTACCCTTATCTGTTAGATGTTATGACCTAGGACAGCGTTCTACCGCCGACACTGCGGCGTAGGCTGGACGTACCCACGTCACGTGCCCTTATTCTAGGGTGCGGGTCGTGACACTTGGACCCTCAATTGATTCTCTTCAACTATAAGTTGCTTCTGTGATCAAAAGTCTTTTGACCCTCCATGATGTTCTACTGAAAGTTTTATATAATAAGTCTATATAGGTTATGATTCTAATGTGAGTGTTTTGTACATAAGAGATGGCTTCGAAGAGCAACAAAAAATAATTTGAGACGACTGTAAGAACATGATATTTGGAAGATGATAATTAAAAAATATGACGAACATAATGACGGTAGAGGTACTATAGTGAGTTGTAAGTATTATTATCGCACTATATGGAGGAAGTATACCTAAACTTTAACGAATGAAAATGAGTTAAGTTGTTCACGTGAAATTATTATAATTTAATTTCAAGTGATTGCCAAGTGGCAAGGGTATGGATGTGATATTTGTGGTCGTTGGTGTCACGCCCTGGTTCCGCAAAACCGATCGTCCTCGCTAGGGTGTGATGTCGCGCAAGCCCAGATTGCTCTCGCGCAAGGCGAGTTCCATAACGGTCGATTACAGCAGCTTACAACGGGGTCGTCGTATAGAAGTCCCAAGCTGAGAAGTTGAATAACACAAAATGTATAAGAAATAAAATCTTCTTTATTGATAATACAATAGAATTACAAAGGGGCAAGGTTACATTCGCTCAAGCTCACAATCTCTCTGAATACAATCACTCAACTCTCTCTCATCTCTCAACACAATAAGATACTATCTTGAGGCACACAACTCAACTAGAAGAAGATGTCTATACATTATATCCCGTATAGGTAAAGTCTTCAATGCGACCGCACGTCTCGAAATGCCAAGGGACTCCATGCCTCAACGTGTCAAAGCGAGCTTCGCCTCAAACGAGCAAGTACCTGTAATCTGTGTATGAAAACTGGAGGGTTGTCAATATACAACCATACTGGTGAGTGAGCTTCTCACCCACCATACAAAACTTACACATTATTTTAGTGAGTGGATGTTGTTCTTTTGTAGTCTTTCTAATATTGTCTTAGGATTAGTTTTATTCTAGAACTATAATACTAATTCGTGTTGCAACATCGTGATCGTGCTCCAAATTCTTTGAGACCGTTCTACAAAGCTCAGTTGTGCAACATAGTGTAACCCATTCACACTTACCTTACGGTCTTTTCTGTTTCGACATACAACCGACTCAAACCATACTCGTAAACTTGTGTCGATGACTTAAACAACCGACACCACATCTCGTGCCAAAGCACATGTCTCTACTATAGCTAAATCTTAGGCTACATATTTGTGTTACAAACCGTGCACACATTTCTTTGATTCATTCATGCCATGCTTGCACTTTCTGTGACTCAACCGATACCGTGCGCTCAGTATACCGACTCATTTATATGAATGGTCACTGACAATTCAAGTCATCTTGGACATTGATGGATTAGACGACGATCATTCAGTAGCAAGGTAGCTAGCCTCACTGAACGTCCCGAATCACCAAGCATTTTGAAGTCATCATTCAGTCAAACTACATGAACCACTTCGCAATGTCCCGTGCAAGTACGTCGGACACGATGAACTTGTTCTTCCTAGTTACGAATCAATCTCGGTGCCCCAAAAATTATTCGGAGAATGAAACCTTGTACACAAGTTGTCCATGATCATGCAAGACTCTACTCAATTTAACGTACTTATAAGACCATTTCTCATCTCATCTTTTACCATTTCTCATCTCTATGCAGATCCCAAAACCAAAGACTGCCTCGACAACTATCGGTCCCGAGAACTTCTATATTACCATATCTGTAACGCCCAGAACCAGAATACTGGAGAGCGGAGAATACATAGCCAGCTACGTATAATGAAATGGAATCCACCCTACTATACGATCACGGCTGTCTAGATATATGAGGGTTTAACTACAATCCATCAGTCTCCTATGGTAAATAACAAGCCTAATTGTCTCAATCTCAAGCAAGCTAGTAAATTTACAAGATGTAAGATCACCAAATATACAATAGTAAGGCGTCCCAAATATTACATATCCAGCTGATCATGAAACTATTCGTTACAAAATATGAGGACTAGCAAAAGTTTAGTCATACATGATCAACCCTAGGATCTGTCAATCATGTTACAGCCCGTAGGTAGGCAATAATAAGGTATACAATACGAGCTAACAGGTGCTCGCCGGCTAAACGCCTCAAAATGAAATATTTATAATAGAGTAGGAGAGCAAAAATAAACCCACTCGTTGTCCTGGTCACGCCTGATGGTCACCATCGGGCTGGAAGGTCGGTAGATCCTCTGAGGTAGCTCCAAAATCTGGCCACACAAAACCAGCTGGGTCAGATCCCAGAAAGAGCAAGTGCCACAAAGGAGGCTTCACTTAAGAACTAAAACCAGCACATCAGAAAATAATATCAAAGCTGTTAAAAGAACTGGAATGTAAAAGAATAACAACCGTCAAAATGGAGCACGAGGGAACCATTCAAGTAGCCAGGTCATAACCCTTAAACCAAACAAGGATCGGGGTTGTAACCCTTCACCTGAATGGAACTCCGTCTCCAATTCCTGTTGGTAAGGTAAAACATAACAAGCATGACGTGGGGTGCAATAATACAATAACGAAGAGAGGACTCAGAACTGCTCCGGGAGCCAGGTTACAACCCTTAAACCAAACAAGGACCGGAGTTGTAACCCTTCACCTGAACAAAACTTAGCCCCTGATCTTTATTGTTAAACGTGACAATCATGCGATCAAGCTTGCAATAATCGAGCACTGAAAACCATACCATAATCGCTTTCGGCCAATCAGTGACTACGACTTTCTACATTAGCTAACTAGGGTTATCACAACATTCAGTGAGATATTCCTCCAGCCACAAGCCCTGCAGCTAATCCAGGTTATCCAGGCGACTTGGGTTCATTTAAGCAGTGCATCATTCTTTCCATATATCAATGAGTTTGGACTTGTGCCCTACTCGTCGGCAGGCTGCAAGTCCCACAATAGTGGCCGGGATAACGGGATCGCCTGTAGCTGGGGAAATCTCTCATGACTACTGAATTATTCTAGTTATTAGCCTTAGCCATTTACAGTAGGTACCCCTGACCGTGGTACTCAGGGATCCCTGTCCTAGAGATAATGCAAACATTATCGGTTTAATTGTACACACGCAATCATCCACGGTGTCCAGGCCATTCAATCTTGTCATGTTATGTTCACTGTTAGGAGTACGTCGCGTCGGGCCACTATCATGTCATGACAAAAGTGCACTACAACGGGTCACCATCATGTCAGGGAACAATTAATTTAGCACAAGTACACATTTAGTAATTAAATATTAGAAGGGACAAGGGCTGTGGGGGACTCATGCGGCTCGAGAAAAATTTTCATGCGGCCAGCAGTCACTTGGCCATATGCGGCTAAGCCTGCGACATAACGCATTAAATACCATTAATATAATACATTAATACATTAAATATATTATATTAATATAATGCCTCATATTAATATATATTATATTAATATACATTAAACGTATGCTTGCGTGTATTAGTAAAATGCATTAATATACATGCAGCTGATATCGTTCCCATATGCGGCTCATTATTGACAATGCCACAAAGCATACATTAATATGCATGCAAACAAGCCACGTAAGCTTGTAACAAGCATGCAACAAAGCATGCGTGCCTTCATGCAAACAAGGCCACGTGGGTTACAAATGCAAGCACGCATTAATATAATGCAAGCAAGGCCTGCATTTCATGCGGCCAGCAAGGATTCTTGAGCCATATGCGGCTAGCTTAGGGAAATGCATTAAGAAAATGGATTAAAAGTGTATTTAAGAATTTATCAAAGAATGAAAGGAATGAAATGCATGAAAAATATGCATTTAAGAATGAATGCATTAAATGCTTTCTCCAATGCCTATGCGGCTAGCTCAGGATATGTCTTAGGAAAATGCATTAAAAAATGCATTTAAGAAAGAATGCATTAATGCTTCTTTCAATGCCTATGCGGCTGGAGGAAAATGCATGAAAAAATGTATTTAAGAGTTGTTAAAGTATGCATTAATAGCATTCTTAGGTGCCTATACGGCTGGGCTTGGAGTTCCGAAAAAATGCACAAGCTAATGCATTTTTGCATGTTGCATGTGTTAATGCCTTCATTAGCATATATATTAAATTAATACATGCATTGGATCATGCATTTAAAGTGGCATGCGGCTGCTACTGAACATGTGCAGTCTTTATGCATTAAATTATGATGCCCATGCGGTTGAGTGCTAACAATGCCCATGCGGCTTAGCAAAATTCCATAGGCCAAATTGGACCAAACAAAATTCTCTGCAACATGGGATCATCAACTAGCAAAATATGCAAGTTTGATAGATCAAAACTCCCGAAAACCGAAAATACCACAAAACTAGATTTACAAGAATTTAACCATGGAAATAAAAAATGCCAAGTACTAAAGTGGGTTAGAAACACATGAGGAAGACAATGGAACAATAAAAATGGACTTCCTCCATGAAGCAAGGTGCACTTGCCTAAGCTCTCTCTCTCTCTCTCTCTCTTTCTTTCCTGGTGGTTGAAGAAGTAATGGTGGAGAAGAAGAAGTAATGAAGAGAGAGAAATGTGTGGTGAAATATTTAATGAAGGTGGTGGTGGTAGGTGGAATATTTAATGAAGGGGGTAGGTGGGAGTGGTTTGGTTCACATTAAGATCAAGCAAAATCGAACCATGCAAAACCAAGCCGAACCAAGTCAAGTTGGGCCGAATCCAAACAAGGAGACAAGCCACACGGGTCTAAATACGTACACGTATACCGAGATACGTAATACGAACAATGGTCATTACAATATCAAAGTCTTCTGTATCAAACCCAGAAATGACTATTTGATAGCCTTCTTGCTTAACTTGACCCAGTCATGTTTCGCATTATGCCACCAACCAAGTCATGCCCTGTATGATAAGCTTTGATACCATGGGAAACGTGGTAATGAAACCATAGGAATTTTGCTTTGAAGCCGTAGGAATATATAGAATATAACATCAGTCGATAGTCTAAGTGACAACATAAAACTCCTTACTTGACCCAAATCGTGGGATCGAAAGATCGAGTGCCAATATTGAAAAACTCAACGTGAAGTGCAATCTAGGCATCAAGTTTAATACTTTCATGTTCTACAAAATCTGATTCAGAGCAGGATTATTCCCTTTAGCTTTGTGGGTTCGACTCTTTTATTAGCATACCTACTCAGTACAATAAAAAATATTCATTTATTAGTGTGAAGGCCAAGCTGATGTAAGTTCATCGAAGCCACCCACCTGAGTGAGGAGTCGCCTCGACCGAGCGAGAATTCGAACAAGCCGTTGCATAGCTAAGTCTAAACGTCGTTGCATTTGGATTTCTTCGGTTGACCTGAGTGGGACGAGACACTACAGTTGGGGCCACTGTGGTAAGAATTGTATGGTACAAGAGCGTGTAAAAAAAAATTATGCTAAGTGACTTAGTTCCTTGGGTGGTATATTATTTATCTATAGTGTTATATACTTCATTTGTGATATTGATATCGATAAGCCTATTAGTATTAGATGGGTAGTACGAGATCTCAGTTGGATTTGAATTTCCTTTGTTAAATTGGTTCAGATGATTAAGGATAGTTTTAGCAAATTAAAATAATATTGGATAAGGATTCAAATTTATGAAATGAATGGCTTGGTTAAAAAATTAATGTGGAATGTGTATTAAATTGTGGCTTGAATCGATTGAGATGTGTTTTGAGTTAGTGCAAAAAATTGAGAGTGTAATTGGAAGTTTATTTGGAGTGTATACGAATGACTAAGGATTTAAGAATTTTAGCGCTGATCGACCTAAGATAGTCTAAAGCTAATTTGACCTTAGGTATGGGATACTTGCTCTTATATCTAGTTAAACGAATAACATTAGTTGAAATAAATTTGAGTTTAATGAATGGATCGATATATTTCCTAGTTACACATATAATTAATGGGACTCATGCTTAGCGAAGATCGACAGATGTTGACCCTGGATATTGTGGATGGACGAATGATGATTGTGTAGCATATTGAATCGTTAAATTGTATTGTCTTGCTTAATTCTAGCTATATAGACTATAGATTGATTAAATGGTAGTATTTGAGTTTCCTATGACTTGATTTGGTAAAGCATGGCATAAATGAGTATTAGTTAAACTCGACTTAGTGAATATTAAAATTTCTTGTGATTAATTTAATAAATTTGAAGTGGAAAAATTGATGGCTTAGGAGAAATTTTTAGTCGACATATAATTTGGCTAGAATAGATTTGTAAGTTTGAAGCATTTTTTGCCACATGCATGTGTTAGCTGAGTTCTGAGAGGTGGTTCTTGCCTACAGACAACCAGATCATGTATGTAGACTACATCCATGTATATTATCCCATAGTATTTTATATATTGCTAGTTTACTATTTTGTATTATTACCTTCATGATATTGTGTGTTATAGCGTTTGTGACGCCTTACTATTATTCATGCTCGTGACTATTCTTATTGTTTCTTGCTTGTAATGGATTGAGTATATGATTATGTGGACCTTAGGAGGCCGTTGGTACGTACCTAACCCCATTGTCTTTATAATCATATTCGTATCATGGGATGCATGTGTACTCCGTAATACATAGTTGGCCGAATTATGTCCCCACGTTCTGTATTTTGGATCCAGGGCGTGACATATAGCTCAAGCCTCGACTTGTATCTTCCTTTATGTCTTTGAAGCATTCTCATCATTGTGTTTGAATCAATCAGTCGGCATCTCAAAGTCCTCGACTTGGTTTGATCTTTGCCATGATGTTTAGAGCCCTTGACCAAACCATTTGGACACTCAAGGGACATTTGATAGTTTTTTCTAAGGACTCAAATCCATCTTTAAGCTTAGCCTTGACTTGGAACTCAACTATGAGCCCAACCCCTTTTGCTTGAAGCATAGTCTCGACTTCAGCCTCCTTGATACAAAGCTCGAGTCTCATCTCATCAATAACAACATAAAAGCATGCCTTGGTAATATGGGATACTATCTCATGAGAAAACTTACTATTGTCCTTATTAGTAAAACCTACCTATTGGGAGAACCACTCAACGGATTTAATTTCCAACTGGTGCACTCTCCTTGAGTACGCTCCCTTTCCTAGAAACACTAAGGTCATGCTCAAGGCCTCTCTCCTTCGTTGCGACGAGCACAATTATAAGTTACCTCGTCCTCCGAAGTAGTCACAGAGAGATCGAGGGTATGTCTTCATTCAATGTTGATGGCTCGCAATTGAGCTCTCCAGCACCTCGATTAAGAATCACATGAGGCAAGGGAGTTGACCC
Organism: Iris pallida; assembly: GCA_029216955.1. Classification (NCBI taxonomy): domain Eukaryota; kingdom Viridiplantae; phylum Streptophyta; class Magnoliopsida; order Asparagales; family Iridaceae; genus Iris; species Iris pallida. The sequence goes on from JANAVB010006399.1 coordinate 5,497,154, forward strand.
TCAATGCATGGACATACCACTTAAGTTGCATAGGTCCCATCGATATAGTTATCTACAATTCCAAAAGGGATGAAGATAAACCACTTGTACTGAACTGAGGCTTAATGCCAAAGGGATAATTACCCGGGGTTGAAATTTGCGCCTCCAAAAGTCTCTCGGATAAATCTAATAATGCATGCATCAAGACCGAGCTTTGAACTCTTGCCCTCGCTCTTCCAATTGTTGATGTCTATCACAAAACAAGCATATTTCTAAGAAAATTCGAGCCCTGAACTCTTGCCCCCACCCTTCTGATTGTTGATATGCCTACCAAAAAGCGAGCATATTTCTAAAAGAAGTCATAAACCGAACTCACCACTCGACTTTGATGAAAGACTTGAGGGCTTGTAATGATATATATGTCTAGGCCTAGGCCTGAGCCTACAAACTTCCTCAATAGATGCATATCCGAGCTTGGTCCAAACCCGAATTTTTCTGATACATAAATCATGGAGTATCTCGTTAAGGAAATAGTCAAATATTCATAAAGATTACATGATATCTCATTAATCCTACCAATTCTACAAACCCCATCCAAATATGGTGTTTTAATTATACTTTACCTTAAAGTACAAGCCAAAAATATTTGATAAGATTACATCTTATCATAAATCATAACTTAACAAGCAAGAAACACAAAGCCTATATGTTGTATAATTTGAGAAAAAACCGACTTCCTTCTTCCTCACTTCAATGTCATTTTATTTTCTATTCAATATTTTTAACCTTTTTTTGTGTTGTTTAAATTTTGACCGTTTCAATATTTATTTTATATTCATTGGTATTTTATGGGCTTAATGATCAAATGACTACATAACTAGCCATAAAATTCTATTAAAATCTATTAAATTTGTAGGAATAGGGGTTGCCTATATATGTATCCATATTGTTAGTATTGAGAATATACTTGAGAAGAAAAAAATGACAACCATATGATTCCTCCTCCTCCTCCTTCACAAACATGTATTCTTTCTTTCCTTTTCATTCCAATCTTTTCTGCTCTGGGCAAGAGCTAAGTCAGGGTCAATCTTCCTGAGTTGTGTGCGACGACGGAATACCGGTAGAGCGGAAGTTTTACCACTAGGAGAATTCAGAACAAGTCTGCACATAGACCCGAATCAACTCTTAGGACAGTGCTTCGTGTGCGACTTCCCCGGAGGCCGGTAACTTTAATTTGATTTGTTTTATTTATAGGTTTTTTTTAAGAAGCAATATTTCTAACAATCTAAGAGTTGATTTATATGATTTGTTTAATTGATCTTCGAAATTAGCATTCGGCTAGTGACAGAAAAAATTATGTAAGTTGCTCAATTGATCTCCACAATTTGCATGATTAAACTAGTGTATCCAAGAATTTAAGATATAAAATTGTTCTGACATGTTACTAAGAAAGCACTAGCATATATGTGTTAGTATGTATTCTTCTTGTCAAAGTTGTGATTTTTAGTTCACTGGAATTATCGAATAGTTCTCATATGTTGTATATCTCGTTGTCCACATGAATGGTTATTTGTCTTTTCATTAAATATTGTTGCATTTTACTTGCCAGTCGTGGATCTACTCTAGCTAAGTATACTAAATTTTATGTGTTGATAACAAATACTCTATATCTCTCCACCTTGGTCCTTAAATTTTATTTCATTGAAATGTGATAATTTGTAGAAAGAAATGCTTATAAACATGCATACTTGTGCATGTATGTTTGGAATATGTTATGTTGATGTGCAATATATATTTGTTTTATAAATTATCTAATTGTATTTAGATGATATTTAATCTAGGATTGTTATTACTGACATGATACTATAATATGTTCACAAAATTGTAGACTCAGCATGTGATCTCGCTAGAATTTTTTTCTTGGTAATTGATCATATATTTTTTGCAAACTTCATCAATCCTATAAATTTTACAAACTTGTTCTAATGAATTAATTTTTGAACTAGTGAATTCATTTTAAATGCATGATTTATGTTATATTATAATTGATCATTTAAACTTTTGAAGGAGCAATTAATAATAAAGTTGTAAAATAGATGTTTGTAATGATGGCAATGCGGGGGTTGTGGTCTTATAAGTTTATGCTTTAGCATAATTTACCATTGTTGGAGACACTATAATTCTATACATGCTGAAATTATTCGGCACAAATTTTTTATTTTGTAATGTTCATAAAGTTCTTTTAATGATATGTAAATATTTTCTTTTAATGACATGTAATGTTCATGATTAGAATTTTTTTCTTTTCTCTTTTGCGATTAAAATCAAATTTATTTGTCAGGACCAAGTGTACCTAATCATATCTCATGCATCATATAAAATGGAAATGCACGCGGCATAGAATTAAGTTTTTTTTCTCCTATGTAAAATTCCTTGGTATATCAGCTTGAAGAATTTTGATAATTGTTTTATTTAGACTAATATTACTATTTTCTGAATGGTGGAGTCATTCTCATGGTTAGAATAAATAAATAAATAAATATATATATATATATATATATATATATATATATATATATATATATATATATATATATATATATATATATATATATATATATAAAAATTGTTGCCAAGATGCAACTCATGGTTTGAAGTGTATATTACTTGCTTATTGTATACTGAAAATTATAGAAATGTATCCTTTTGATTTGAAAAGATATTGCCAATCATTGATAGTTATTAGTATAAACTTCTTAAAGGATATAAATATTGTCAACTATCCATATATTCTTCTAGTACTATTCTTTATGACATTTGTGGTAATTTAATATTGTAATTAACTTGTATCATATGCATAAAAGCTGATAATGAGAAGATAAATATGACAATTAAAGTGTGTGCATGGCTAGAGTTATTTATATTTGGTTTTATTGACTCTTATGAAATTAATTGATATCTTATATTTATTTTTAAATTTTTTGGTTGACACTAACAATTAGTAATGATCTAAATCAATATTTTTTTAACTACCACCTACTTTTTAGTATATAATATTTTTTTTGCATTCAAAGACCCATATAGAAACACAACATACATATACATGCTTATATGAAATGTTGGGAGCTATCATTCTTATATTCTCCCTCTTTTGTGAATGGTTAAATAATCATTCCCCATACTAATGGTTTACATGATACATATAAATATGTAGTCTACTATAGTTTTTATATTGTTTTAACATAATATTTTACATGTTGTCCTGACTAAGAAAATAAATGTTAATATGTTTACAAAATATTAGACACATCAGTAATGAATGACATATCAGTTATTCTTGTATCTTTCATCTTCCCTACTAATGGAGAACTCTTAAATGTCACCATTCAGCTTTAAAGTTTGGTCAAAGAATATTTTTCACTAAAGGATTCTTGCAATTTCAATTGTTATGAAATATTATTGTCATTTCTTGACTTGGAATACAAATATGTTTAAACCGGTCTGAATGGCATAATATGATATGTTCCCTTATAGAATCCGTGGAGTAATATTAGTTCAAATTTTATTTTTATATCTATTAGTTTTATTTATTATTTCTTGTCTAACAATAAATATTATTTTTATACTATTGTCTTGACATTGTTATAGTTAATATTAGCAACAATAAGCGTATTCTTCTTTTACTGGTTATATCTTGTGACTGTCATTGTCTAGAATACAATATTAACTTAACATCATAACCCTTGGTGGATATTTGGTTGGACTTTTACTGTTAGGTAGAACACTTTGCACAAACAGAAAAATTCTTCCTTTCTTAGTCCACTAGTTTAACACAATATATTATTGACATTTTGTCAAATATAAAAATATATGCTATTTTTCAAATCTTGCATATTAAAACTTTGTAAAATTATTGTTGAAAAAGTTTGTGCATAGTTTCAAGTATATATTTCTTGTTAATATGCAAACTAACCCCTATACTCTTGAAAGTAGAATCCTTAGAGATATTTTTAATTTTGGAAAAGAGCAACATATTATTGGTGACGATACTAAAAATTTGTTTGTACTCACTCATTCTTAACATGATCTTTGTAAAGTTATATTTCTAAATCAGAAGAATTAGAGATTGTGACTTGTTAGTCCATCTCTAACATGTCAAGGGTGAAGTGAGAATAATGGAATTATCTAAAATGATGGGGAAAATGACATCTTCTGAAGTGTTATTAGTAAGCCAAAATCAAGAGGTACAAAATTGTTCTGATCACGTGGAAAGGTAATTTTTTATATTTATAATTCACGTATTCTACTCGTTTTGATTACTAAATTTAATTGGAAAAATATATTGTTGAAATCTATGAGCCAATTATCTTGGTTTATACATATGGTTCTGTATATTGTTGTATAAAAGCGATATTCTTCGCATGTTAGTTTTATATATTTGAACCTTAAATGAATATATTATCACAATATTAGAATTTCTAGTCAGAAAGAAATCACAATATTGTTCTATCACAATAGTTATACAAACTTTGTTTTTGCTTATATTTCGTGACGCTATATAAAATTCTTTGATTCATTCAAACAATTTTGTCACAAGAAAATAGTTAGTGAAATTGCAAATTCCTTTAAATCTAAAGTTTTAAAAGTTAAGATCAGTTTGGGTAAAAGCCGAAAGGGTCCTTCTGTTAACCGAGCGTAAATAGCTCTAAGCGACACGGTATTTAATCGTCCCCTTGTGGACCTCCGCTAGCTGAGAACCGGCCCCTACAACTAACCCAAGTTGATCAAAACTTGATAAACTAAAGATTTGATAAGGCCAATTAGCAAAATTCACTTATTATTCTAATAATTTAGACAATCATTCTTGTAAAAATGGCTTGTAAAGATAAATCTTTAGAGCCAAGACTGAAAGTTACTGTATCTTACTTTAAGAGATGATAGAATCAGCTGAGTTTTTGCTCACTGTCCTAATGTTTATATCAGCAATTAGTGAAATCACATACTTGTTAAATAGTTGTGATGTCACCAAATCCGATTTAGAAAATAACTAAATCAGTCAAACCAGTTTTAGAATATATTTTTAAAGAAATTCTAGATTGTAAAATTGTATCATATTAGATAATCTTATGTCATAGAAAGTCATTTTAATACAAACTGGGTAACTGACTTATATGACATCTAATCTATTTATGGATATATATATTTTTCTACCCTATGCAGAGTTGTCATCTCTTGAGTTTATGTAAGAATCATAGCTAAGAGTACTATATACTCAGAAATGTTATCTCCAGTTACATCTTGTACTGAAGATGTATGGCTTAGACATTTTATACTTTACGTGATCAACATATTTCTTACCTGTCATTTATTTTAAAATTATGCTAAAAGCATGATCTTGTGAATTCTAAGATGGACAGGTACCTGCAACTACGTTTCAAGACATTAAAAGATCTTAAAAAGCAAAAATGTAGTTCTTGACTATAAAGTTATAAAGAACTTTACAGATCTTTTGACGAAGAGTTTGTTTACTCTTGACGAAGAGTTTGTCTAGGAAATTAATCCTAGAATCATCGAGGAGGATGGGGTTGAGCCCATAAGTAAGTCACCAACAGTGGCAACCCAACCGAGTCTGACTGGAGATCCCAAGAAGCCGGTTCAATGGATAGAAACAAGTTGGACTTAGGTAACTTTATGGAACACTGACCCGAGATTAAAATCTTATTAAAATAATGCCCAAGTGGCTGTACATGTGTACAATGATTTTCCATCCCTATGGTGACAGTGTTCCGGTGTGGTTAGGTTAGGATGAGTTTTAAACTCTTAATAGGTCCAAGCATGATTATGCAGGGTTGACTCCGATCACCAACCCTTTGAGGACTTACCTATGTGAGAGGTCGTGAAGGCCGCGACTATGGGACATGGCGATCCCAGACAACTCTCATGAATATGGAAAAAGTGCGCATGGCCATTCTAACGCGCCACCCGATAGACCCAAGTACCTCTAGCGTACTATGTGTGCTATTTTCTGAATCTGGTTCAAGAAGTCTGATTCAAGGCGTAGTCCATCAAGTACTTCTTCAGATAAAGACAATAGTCACTAAGTGAGATTCAAGGCTGTAGTCCATCTCATCTATGCGTAGTATATAATTGCTCAGAGTTCTTTTTTCCCCTCCTTTCTGCTGTTTGGAACTTGGTTTTTTGGGGGCGATTGTTGTATAATTTGAGAAAAAACCAACTTCCTTCTTCCTCACTTCGATGTCATTTTATTTTCTATTCAATACTTTCAACCTTTTTTGTGTTGTTTAAATTTTGACCGTTTCAATATTTATTTTATATTCATTGGTATTTTATGGACTTAATGATCAAATGACTACATAACTAGTCATAAAATCCTATTAAAATATATTAAATTTGTAGGAAGAGGGGTTGCCTATATATGTATCCATATTGTTAGAATTGAGAATATACTTGAGAAGAAAAAATGGCAATCATGTGATTCCTCCTCCTCCTTCACAAACATGTATTCTTTCTTTCCTTTCCATTCCAATCTTTTCTGCTCTGGACAAGAGCTAAGTCAGGGTCAATCTTCCTGAGTTGTGTGCGACGACGGGATACCGGTAGAGCGGAGATTTTACCACTAGGAGAATTCGGAACAAGTCTGCACATAGACCCAAATCAACTCTTAGGGCAGTGCTTCGTGCGCGACATCCCCGGAGGTCGATAACTTTAATTTGATTTGTTTTGTTTATAGGTTTTTTTTAAGAAGCAATATTTCTCACACTATATACAATGTCTCGTTATTCTCCGAAGTCACTTTTTCACTAAAACTCAACCAATTTACATACCCACTTCAATCTTACTTTGATTTGAGCATTGGAGGACACCGTGGGAGCTATTCTGTCTCTCCTACGTATGTTCGTGTACGAAGAAAAACATGAAGACGAGCACGTATAAAGAGTTCTTGCAATCCCAAAGTGGAATTAGGCCCTTTAATTCGATCCTCAACGTTTTTTGAGGGCCCTAATCTTAGTTCATAAATATTAGGCAAATATTGGAATCTCATATTACTAGATAACATTCGTGTGAACTAGACAACTTCAATGTATATATGTAATTAGATAAAAGCGTTATTTCCTCCCATGCTGTTCCCCACATTTCTTTTGAGGTGTAAATCAAACTACATGAACACAATCCAAAATTTATATGTAAAGTGAAAACTTTTACATAAACTCCAAAATCTTCATTTGCAATTGTTTTTCAGACACTGACGTACCTTTCAAAATAGCATATAAATGAAAAGACGAGTCTCTATTGTATTCTTATTCTTAGAAAAATGTTGCTTACGAATTCAAAGAATATTACTGTCATCCTACAAAATAAAAAAATGAATAAATAATAAAGTCATGACCAACAACAACTTTAAAAAAAATGTGAAAGAACCAAGAAAGGTCAACTAACCCACTGTCGTTATAAACAAAACCACATCCAGGGGCACTTTGGTCATTGCCACCTCACCATACTCACGCCCCTGAGAAAATTCTTTCCATAACGAGGGACAAAATTTGAAAGCAAGCGGCTCCAATAATAACAGCTAAAACCTTGTCTGAACTGAAAGCTCCACTTCCACCCCCACTTCCCTATTTCTTTTCACCACTTACTGAGCTTCTCTCTCTCTAGAAAAAGAGTAGAGAGAGAAAGTGAGGATTCTAGAGGGAGAAGAGGAACGCTCGTTGCCGAAATCGAAGATCGAATTCATGAGCATCGGCGCCTGGATCGAGTTTCTTGATTTGGTTCGAGTCCGATTGGTCCAGAAGTTAGGGTTCTCAGAGGTAAATTCCTTTTAATCGCTAAAGGTTCGAGCTTTCGATCCGCATTGCGCAGTTTTTTTTGGGGAAATGGGAGGGTTTTGGTTCGGTAGATCTGAAATTTGTTCGATAATTTGCAGGATTCGTGAGCTCGATCGGTGGGACTCGAGAAGATGGACGCCGGAACCCTCCTCGACTGCGCCCGGTTCCAGCTCTCGCCGTGCCGGACACGGTGAGATTGAGAAACTTTTTGTTGGATCTGGAGTTGGGGTTTGGTTTTTGTTTGTAATCTCTCGTAAAGATCGAAACTTGCTGCATTATGTGATTTTGTCTGTATTTGAGAAAAAAAAGATTGGTTCTTTGCAGGTGTGAGTTGTTTGTTTCGGGCGAAGGGAGGACGGAGAAGCTGGCGTCCGGCTTCTTGAAACCCTTTTTGACCCATTTGAGGGTTGCGGAAGAGCAGGCTTCGAACGGGGTCCAGTCGATCAAGCTGGAAATAGAGAAAAGGAAGAATGATGGCACTTGGTTCAACAAAGGAACTCTGGAAAGGTTTGATATATTTATATATTGACTATAAAATGGTGTGAGCTTGCACGATGGCTGAGTGGGACGAGGAGGAGGACGAAGAGCTCGAGCTTTGGGGTTTGTTGGGTTGAGGCATGGAGGGTTTGGGAGGAGCAGGGAGGTTGCGTGACGGCAGTATAGCTAAAGGAGTCGGGTTCGATGGTCTGTGATGATGGCGAGCAGGCTGGTGATGATGGTCTGGAATTGGGATGATGAGGGTTGTCGGGGATGACTAGCAGTGGATTGCAGGTTGTAGCCTGTAGGGGATGATTGACAAAGCAGTTGTCTGAGCAGATTCGAGATCGGGGACAGGGGTGGTGGTCGGAGAAGTGGGTGGCTGTGGTGGAGATGGTGGTTGGGATTCTGGTTAGTATTAGGATGGTGGTGGTGACGACCGGGATTTGGGTTACTTAGGATAGTTATGTTGGTGGCGGGGAGGAATACCAGATCTAGGGTTTCAGGAAGACATGAGCTAGGGTTTCGGTGGCGGTGTCTAGGGTTAGAGAGGGGAAGAGGAAGAGAAAAGTAAGAGAGATCCTGGGAATAGAGCCTAAGGTTCTGATACCATGAAGATAGAGATTACATTGGAACTAAATGGGATTGATTTCATTAGGTTCTTGGCTTGCAATGTAGAACAACAATTGAAAATACATAAAGCAATAAATGTGCTTGAATTTGAAAATAATATATTTAATCTACTCTTCAACAATGCAGTAGATTTCTTATAGTGTTACCTTGATTGTTCCTAATTTAGGTGATGGTTGTTTGTAGTTGCTTGCCGGTATAGGTTTCACGGATAGTTCTCCAGGGGACTGTATCTGTCTCTCGCTTTTCTACACGATATTTCCTTGATCTTCATGTCGGATACTGCCTATCCATGGCTAAGTTCCAAAGGGACTCAAACCATGCTCTGTTGATTCAAAACATCTCTCAACCTGCCAATTGATGCTAGGCTATACGAGAAGCCTTTCTCGCACCTGTAATTTCGTTATCCACTAACTCACTTGTAGTGCACTAATATTAGGTTAAACAATTAGTCGTTTTGGCCAATCTTTGTATTTACTTTCTAAGTCTGAAATTTTGCTACATAATATATATCTTAGCCCATTTCAAAGTGTAAAAGGTCAGCTATGTATAGGAGAGCATGTGACTTGAATGCACTTGATTGCAGATTTGTTCGGTTTGTCAGTACACCTGAAGTGTTGGAGTTGGTAAATACATTTGATGCAGAGATGTCGCAGTTGGAAGGAGCCAGAAAAATATATTCTCAGGTACATTATTTATCTTAAGTTATTTAATGGGATTTGGATCTATACGAAACTTCACCAATATTCTCTGAAAAAAATTGGCTTTGTTATTTAGGGGGCTGGAGACCGGCTTTCTGGTCGAGAAGGTATGCATGAGTTGTTACTGTTGCATTTGCTCTTTGTAATGTTTAATGTTTAGCTCACATGGTAAAAGCATAATGGTCAGCTCACATGGAAACATCAAAACTCTAAGCTCTTTAACCTATTATTTTTATATATTATAAATGATTAAATTTTCTGTATGCCTACTTTTTTGTATCTGTATTTGGGGATCACACTTGCAAGAAACATACAAGATACTGCAATGTGTGGCTTGATTCTGTTATGACCAGCAGTAGGGACAGGGAACAACTGTGGACTGACCACTGGTAGTCTGGTAATAGTGGAACGAGCATGAAACTGGTAGACCTGGGTAATCCGAGTACGTCCTGGTGGAGCATGTGACAAATCAGATGGAGAATGAGAGGTCTCGATATCAAGAATGACGAGCTTCTATGACACAGATAGTGGTAATGGAATCGAGGACAAGGTGCATAATATGGAGTTTTCTCGAGAAAAGTAACAATGACAAGATATGTGAAGATGTCGGGCAATCAGGTCTTAACATGTATATCTTATATGATGAGTACTATATAAAAATACTCGTGTATTGGATCGAGATGATAACTTGTTTCTTCTATTGAAGGTAGCATAACAAAATAAGTGCATCAAAACACACAAAGCATAGAGGAATCAAGAGAATAATCATGAAGTCTCTGATAAGGAGACCATCAAGAGCATGAGTGGGTATCCTATTCATAAGAAACACACCTGCAAGTATAGCTTCTTGTCATATACATAGTGTTTTCCCCTACACTTCCATCCGTGCGGCGCACAAGCTTCCTCATCGAAGACCAGTGCAAGCTTTTTCCGAATGAACTTAGCTAGATTGCTAAGAAGAGAAGAGAGTAATGGAGTAAGAGTGGAACTTGAAAGACTTCACTATACTGGAAGAAGCTTACAAGATTCTGTGGTGATGAGCAAATGAGGCTCCTACTTATTTATAGGCTCGCAAAGGCCTTACAAGAAATGTCTAGTCCTTTACAAGAAACTTCTAGGTTCTATATATTTATATGAAAGATTCCATAACTTCTAGAAAGATAGGGAGTCTTCATGATACTTTAAGAAGACTTCACCACACTCTGGAGAATTCTAGGACTTCCAACTAAATTCTTGCCTGGTGAGGGTTATGTAGGGCATTCTCGGTGGGGTGGAAAGTAAAGTGCGTGGCATTCTCCCCCACATATTGTGTTGATGCTCTCGTTACATGTTCGCTGAAAAATTAAATTCTTGAATCTTGTCCTCGAACTGATATAGCATGTCGACGCGCTCCCAGATGGAATTGTTGTTTGGTATTTCCTTTCATTTGATAAGATGCTCCACATATGAGGAAACGTCTCGTCGACGAATGGTCCTGAATTAAGTACAATTAAGTACGGTTTTTCTTTGTCGAACGACGTAGTCATTGTCGTCGTGGGTCGTTTCGAAACTCCTCGTTGAGGGTCGTCCAAGTCAGCGTGATATGACTTGAGGCAATGGAAGACGTGATGAATCTTCTGCTTGGCGTGGAACTCGAGTTTGTAGCCAACTTTGGCCACTTTCTTAAGGACCGGGTATGAGCCTTCGTACTTGCGAATTAATCCCTTGTGCATCATGCGGAACACCTTGAATTAATGTGGTTGAAGCTTGATCATCACTAAGTCCCCTTTCTTGTACTCGATATACCTTTGCTTGGCGTCAGCCTATTTCTTCATCTTATGTGCGACTTTCTCCAGAAATGTCCTAACAATGTCCGCTTTCTCCTTGAAGTCTTTGACAAACTTGTGAGTCGTATGACTTATGCCTAATGTTCCTGTACTCAGCATGTGCGGGCGAGCGGTTGACATATTACCAACTCGAACGGGCTGTCATGTGCCGACTCTCTTCCAAGGTAGTCAAAGGCGCAAGACGCACTTGAGGCGCAAATGGTCTATATCGTCCGATGCACAAGACGCACTTAAGGTGCGCGCCTGAGCGAAGCGAGGCACAAAATTAAAAAATAAAAAAAAATACATACAAAATATAAATATTAGTAATGCAAAAAATAAAACTAAATAACATATAAAAATCAACAAAAACAAGTTAAAATATAACCAAAGTGAACTAATAGAGTAGCAGTAGCAATAACAACCAACAAAACTAACAAGAGCTTGTATTCTTTCTACCACGTTTTTAGTAAATTTTATTTTATTTATGTTCAACTATAACCAACTTTGGCAACCGTGGAGAGGGCTACCTCCCTCCCACTTGTATAAGGTAAGGGCCATCTCCGTACCTCGAAATTATATATATATATATATATATATATATATATATATATATATATATATATTTGGAATAAGGGTAAAATTTTATTCCACGAACATCACAGAAAAAGTATTACAGTACACTTTCTCCCATCTCTCCTATCCCGGTTAAGGGGCCATTACAGATACATCGAATTATAAATTATGTAGAATTCCTACAGGGGGTTATCAGTCCCTCGAAGATACGTCTGTTACGTTCTCGCCAAACGTGCCAGACCGACGCTGCAAGGCGGACTCTGGCTGTCTTGGCCCAACCATGTTCCATTCCTCGCCGTTTCCTGATCCAGGCGATGATCCCCAGGAGATATATATATATATATATATATATATATATATATATATATATATATATATATATATATGGTCTGGATCCGGAGCCCGCGGGAGGCCCCTCGTCCGTTGGATCGAGCGGGCGCGCACGCGCGCAGGGCCCACGCGCGCCCCCGATCCGATGGTGCCGGGGTGGGGGGCTTTGGCGTGGCTCCTGATCCGCCCCGAGCCCCGCCCCTCCTGCACGTTGGATCGAGCGGGCCGCGTCGGGCCCGTGCGCGTGCCCGCTTGATCCGACGGTCGAGGGCGACAGGGCTCCCGCAGAGCTCCCGATCCCCTCCATATATATATATATATATATATATATATATATATATATATAGAATAAAAAAAATCCATAAGGTGCGTCTTTTCTTGGTCGCGCCTTACTGAAAGGTGCACCTTATCCCAGAGAAAAGTGCCTCACCTTGTGAGGTGCGAGACGCAACTGCTACGCCTTCTGCGATGTGCACCTTTGACTACCATGCTCTTTCCTTTCGAGATTGTAGCAGAACTGGTCAATGTCTAGGTGATGCACCCACACGCAATCATGCTGGTTGGCACTCACAAAATGTCGCAAGTACTCATCTAGTAAAGAATTGACCCGCTCTGTCTGTCCATCCGTTTGCGGGTGGAAACTAGTCGAGAAGTGTAGATCCGACCCTAGGATCTTGAATACCTCCGTCCATAACTTTTTCGTGAAGTGTGGGTCTCGGTCGTTGATAATGCTCTCTTGGATGCCCTAAAACTTCATAATGTGGGATATCAATAATCATGCTGCCTCCTATGCGGTACAGTCCGTCGATGAAACTATAAAGGTCTCGTACTTGGAGAATCGATCTACCACCACAAGGAAAGACCCGCGTGTCTCCACCTTGGACAAGACGGAGCTAAAGTCCATTGGGATGCTTTCCCACGGTCGATGGTGACCCACCTTGTTTTGACCTACCTTGTCTTGCTGGCACACAAGGCAAGTGCGCACATAGTCCTTCTTGCCCTCACGTATGTGAGGACAATAGTAACCTCTAGTAACGCCAATGCCATCTTTTGATCTGGGTGTCCAGCCTACTTAATGTCGTGGCATTCTTTGAGTAGCCCTCTGCGCAAGACACCCCACTTGGACACGACTACCTTGTCGCCCTTAGCGTAGAGAAGGCCGTCCCTTAGCAAAAACCTTTGCGTCTTGCCTTCGCGGACGAGCTTCACTAAACTGTGTCAATGGGTCCTCAACCATACCTATTTTGGTACATTCGAATATGTCTCCCTTGAGCAACGGTCGTTGCTATCTCGACCTTCGTGCAATAAGTCTGTGAGAGGTGAGGCTATGGCGGAATATCCTCAAATGAACTGTTTAGAGTAGTTTATCAGACTTAGGAATGATCGCAACTCCGTTGGCCTGGTGGGAGTCTTCTACTATATGGTCTGGACCTTTGTCTCGTTCATCCATATCTTGTCATGCCTTTTCCAATATCTCAGAAAGTACACATTTTCTTGACATTCATTTAGTTTTTCCTTAACACTCAAAAAATCGTCTTTGAGTGCTCAATATGCTCGTCCAACGTGTTTGAGTACACGATGATATCGTTGAGATATGCCACGACGAATGGATCGAGATAGGGATGGAAGAGCTTGTTCATCAAAGTAAAAAAAACGTCGTAGGAGCGTTTGTTAGTACAAAAGGTATGATTAAAAACTCATAAGCTCCATTTCATGTGACGTACGCATTCTTGGTCTCGTCCCTCGACTATCCACACATGATAATATTCCAAGCGCAAATCTAGCTTGGAGAAGTATATCGCTCCTCCCAATTGATTGAACAAGTCCGCCACCAACGAGATAGAATATTTGTTCTTGATGGTTACCTTATTAAGTACATGATAGTCGATGCACAAACGGAGGCTTCTATACTTTGAAACAACACCAGTGCCCCAAATGGGAACTTGGACAGCATAATAAATCCTATATCGAGTAGTTCTTTTAGTTGTTTCTTCAACTCATCAAGCTCCGGCAGGACCATGCAGTATGAGGTCATAGCGGGCGGTTTTGTGTCAGACTTTAACTCAATGGCATGGTCCACCTTCCTCTGTGGAGGTCTCATCAGAAGTTCTTGCGACATGATTTTTCCGAACTCCGTAAGGACGCCACTAATCTCCGGTGGAATGTCCCCTCTGCGGACGACTCTTCCGTCTTAAGTATTACCAAGTACGTCGTCTCTTCGTGTTTGACACCTTTCTTGACTTAGATGGCGGAGAGCACTTTCCCTTCCGTAGACTCGCCTTATGTAACACTCATCATATATAGCGAGTCCTCTTCCATAATCCCGACGACTCCTAAATATGACATTGGTATTGCTTTTGCTTAAGTAAGAAAATCTATACCTATGATCATCTTGAAGTCGTCGAGTGGTGCGGCCGTGAGAATGGTGACTCCTGACCTGTTTCCCACCTTCCTTTGGCTACCCCTGCATGGGGTGAGCCGCCGAGTTGATCGCCTTCATCTTGCTCGAGTCATTCTCTAGCACCGACCCAAGCGTTGGACATTCACATCCGAGATGAAGTTGTGTGTTGCCTTTGTGTTTACCATCGCCCTTTTACTTTTGCGGTTGATCTTCACATCCACGTACATGAGTTCTTGACTTGGGACCTTAGACATAACAAGCTTACTCTTCAAGGCATCGATCAAGCGTATGGCTCCATTATAAGCCCCAAATTTGTGGCTCCTCGTCCTTCTCGTCTTGGACCGTGTTCACTTGCTTTCCTTTGTTTTTGCAGTCTCGTACAAAGTGATTACCTTTCGCACATAAAGCACTCCACTTTGTGCTCCGTTGAGGCTTTGCTTGCTACTTGTCCTTCGACAGTCTCCTTTACGTTGTCTTTCCTCTCTCCTCCCATCGTTGGCTTTGGTGGTGGTCTTTGGCTTGGACGTATTGCTCCGTTGATACTCCATAAGCTTTTCGGCCGCTGAGACAACAATGTTCAGGTCCTGAATACGTTGCCTCTGCAACTTTGTGTCGTCCACGGTTGCAATCCGTCAAGGAAGAAGAACATGTGATCTTCTTTGCCCATATTGGTGATAAAAAGCATGAGACGAGTGAATCTGCAATATAATCCTTGATTGTTCGAGTGTACTTGAGTTGTCACAAGCTCCTTCTTGTAACGAACTCGACGTTCTCCGGGTAGAATTGGACTTTGATCTCCTTATTGAGATCTGCTCAAGTCTCGATTGAGCACAACTCTTTTTTTTTTCATGCACCCGTGACGTCACCAACATAGCATTATCGGTAAAGTAAAGAGACGTATTGTTTACCTTATCATTCTCGATGCGAAGCGCCTTAAGGTATCGCTCGATGTTCCACAAGAAATTATCAACTTCCTTCGCGTCTCGAACACCGTTGAAGGATTTTGGCTCGAGGTACTTCACCTTTGGTGTTGCCTCTCTACTCGAAGGTTTATCATTGGCGTAACCTTATCAAGAATTGCGGTCTTGATCTTGAATTCTTCGTGCAATTTTGCGATTTTCGCACGAGACGCCTTGCGTTCTCCTCTTCGAACTCGGACCGTAACTCACTAAGTTGCTCCCGGAACAATATCATGGCATTAACAACATCAGTTTCCAATCCATTAGAGAACTCCTCGTTAGTCGTTTAATTTTGCTTCACTTGTATAACTCCACGTTCGTCATACCCTTTTCCAAGAGCTCAGTACAGGACACCAACTTGCCAAGAGCACGCTCCCTCCAACATTGGATCCTTGCTTTTGTCCCTCTTAGTATTTTTGGGCCTCTTCTTGGGCGATCTGGGATGCTCCTTGATATGTCGGCGATCGACCTTCACTCTGATGCCACTTATTACGGACTTAGTATTTTTTTCTGCACTTCGACTGATGTGGCGCACAAGCTTCCTTCTCGAAATTTCGTGCAAGCCTTCCCCGAATGAACTTAACTAGATTGCTAAGAACAAAAGAGAGTAGTGGAGCAAGAGTGTAACTTGAAAGACTTCATTATTTTGAAAAAATCTTACAAGATTCAGTGGTGAGGAGCAAGTGAGGCTCCCACTTATTTATAGGCTCCCAAAGACCTTAAAAGAAAGATCTTGTCAAGGTTGTAAAAGGTGCTAGGCGGGCGGCATGAGACGCCTAACGCCTAGCCTGCATAGCTCTAAGTGGTTTATAACAATGTTCTAAATTTCGGCCTAGGCGGCGTCTAGGCGCCAGGCGGCTGCCGGCCGCACCGAAAACCACCAAGTCGGCGGTATTAGGCGTTGTTCGCCCTAGCCGGGACTAGGCAGCGCCTAGTCGCCCCTATTCGGCCGGTTTGGTCCATTTGAATTCAAAATTTCCCCCAAAAAATCAAAAAAAAAGATTTAGGGTTGAAATTTCAAAAATTTCAAATAAAATCAACAATTACAAAACTTATCTGCGATTGTGCTACTGCTTCTGCTGACGAGGTTGGGCGCGTCGTAGCACCGTCCGCCGCTGCATCTCCCTCCTCTCCGGCAAGCCGAAGCTCATCCGCCTCGAGAATGGGCTGAAGCTCCACCTCTACCTCGTTCTCGACCTCCTTCCTGGCGGAACTCTCCCAGAAGATCACCACCGTCTCCTCCCCCTTCCGTCGAGCTCGAGCCCCTTCTTTGGCTACGGTTTGGCTGCGATTTGTGTCTCTCTCTCCTCTAAAATGTATTTTAGGACTACGGTTTGGGTAACGGGTCGGATTTGAAACCCGACCCGAATGTAAGTTAAAAAATGTTTGCTGAGCCAACGAAGGATTCGAACCCATGATCACCAACCAGGAAGTACATCTACAATCCCACTTACTAACCAAAATGTCCAAGAGCTTTTGTGTTTTCATTTGGATATACATAGTATATATAGAAGTGACATATACATAAAAGAAAAAAAAAATCAGTTCGGCGTCTAGGCACCGCCTAGGCGGCCCTCCGACGCAACGATTCCGCCTAGACAGAAGTCGGAAGTCGGGGCAATTTTTTTTTTTTAGAACATTAGTTTATAAAAAATAAAAAAAACCATGTTGAAAATTACGAAAATTGACCATAAAACCAAAAAAACATGCATAGTCAGAAGTCGGGGCGCCTAGGCGGGCACCAGGCGTCTAGGCGCCGCCTAGGTCGATTTTTAGAATAATGGGTATGGTCCTTTACAAGAAACTTCTAGGTTCTAGATATTTACATGAAAGATTCCAGAACTTCTAGAAATATATGGAGACTTCATTAGACTTCAAGAAGACTCCACCACACTCTCTAGAATTCTAGAGGCTTCCAACTAAACCACCCTCTGGTGAGGGTTATGCAGACAAGTCTCGATGGGACGAAATACAGACAAAAATACAATGCATGTCATTTTGGCTAGAATTGAACAAGTACATGCAGAAAGAAAATATTAGTAACATCAAGAATGTGTGTGTCGCGATGACATCTCTGGGCAACCCCATTATGCTGATGAGTATAAGGGGCAAGAGAATTGAGCTAGTCCCTTGAGAAATAAGAAAATCACTAGACTAATAAGATGTGTGCTCCCTCTAAATCAAGAGGAGTATCTTGAATTTGCACGGAAATTGTGTCTCAATCTTTTGTGCAAAATGAAGATACTGCGAATATACATAGGACTTTAGGGACAACAAATAAATCCAAGTAAAAACAATAGTTAACACTTATCACGAAATATATGTTCCCTCCCTTTGAAAAGCTGGGGGAAGGTCTCCGTACATCAGAATGTACATGTCCAAAAGAAGAATTAATATGCTCACTGGTAGGAGAAGAACTCGCTACATGCTTTTCCAGGTTACATCTAACACATGATTAGAGACCGAACAAAGTTCCCTAATACACCAGCAGTAGAAAGAAAACAAAGTCAAGGGATAAATGTCCTAAAGCCAGTGCCATATGTCACAAGTAGAAGGCAATGTGGTAACGTCAAGGCAAGTAGTTACAGCAGAGGGAAGCCAAAGTGTAAGGTGGTCCATATAATACAATTCTCCATGCCATGTCTTGTCCCAATCTCCCTCCCCATGTGAGGATTTTGTTCAAAGCAGGAAGTGGAAGTGAATGCAACAGTGTACTGTATATCAATCAACTGAGTGACAGAAAAGACAGTCATTATGTGAACATGACACATACGTGGCTGGAAAACTAGGTAAATCAGACAAATAAAACTAGCAAGAATAGGTAGAAGTACCATCAACAGTACGATTTGAAGAAGATGAACTGCCGATGAAGTAGTAATAGGAAGCATCACTAGTCAGATAGTAAAAAGGTCAACGATCTAGATCTAGATCTAGATGAAGGAGGTATACTTGAGCGAGGAGCAAAGGCGGAAGTACCAAGTGTAGTGCCCTGTGGTGAACTGCCAAAAATACCACAAAGCTGTAATAACAAAGGAGCTGCTGAACATGCTCAGTGGTAACCTGTCAAGGCTGATCAAAGTTAACAGAGTTTGCAGGTGGCCAGTCGATGGCAAGGTTCGAAATATCGGTATCGGAATCGGTATCGGACCATTCCTATGAGTATCGGGATCGGCGGTATCGGAGTATCGGATTTTGTGATATTGGAAAGCAAATAATTTTTAATAAATATTAACATTTTAGAAAATATATTTTATACATCTAGGCATAATTTTAATATTTCCGGTGTTGTTTCTTAGTAGTTTTGAAATTGAATGAAATAGTAGTCACCCTTACCGATTGATTTACATACGACAGATAAGTTTTCTTCTTTTACATGCTTTTATAACCTTTCTATGCTTTTACACCCTTGTTGATTGATATTTTTCGTTCAATTTACTTTGCCCAATTGACCGGAAAAGAGACCTCCAATGTCGGTATCGGTCAGTATCGGGTATCGATCGGTATCGGACGGGACATGTCAAACCGTATCGGTATCGGCCAATACTGTGAAGTGTGAACCATGGATGCAACAGTCAGAACATTAGCTACAACAGCCTGACGCTTAGGGCGCATATAAGGATGATGAGAAGTAGTCTCCTGACCCTTGCACGGAGCAAATACCTGACACTCTTGAGTAATATGATGTCCATATCACTTGTGTCAAGCACACCACTTCTGGCCAGAGCTAGAAGGACCTATAAAAGCATTAGGTCCAGTAGGATGTTGAGGACCCTGTCGTGCAGGCGGAGGTCAAGCAGTAGCAAGTACAAAACTTGTAGGTGTCGATGAACCAAGAGAATACATGCAAGTCTCCTGTCTGACCAACTCATCCACAACCACATGCAGAGATGGCTTTGGCGAGTGATGAATCAGAAGTGCTTTCAGCAACATAAGAAATTCTTGCTTGTGGGATAACAAAATCAGATTTTGTGAACTGCGGCTAACGGCTTTGGCTTTCTGAAAAAGCCTTCACTAAGTCTGCTACTAAACACACTATTTTTACAACAGGGCTTATTTTGCTTTAAAGGTCACAAAAGGTTTTTCTTAAGCTATGCCAAACAAGCCTAACATTATGTTATTATTAGGACATACTTTGATCATCAAACTCAAATTATCTTTATCAGGGCATCCTTTTTGAACTTGAGTGATCTGGAGCTCTCCATTTCTGCCAAGTCAGTTTCTTCTTTATTCAACTTCACTTGATTTTTTGCATCCTGAAATGTTGTTATTGCTAAGTTTTGGATACAAACAGCAATGATATTCTGGTTGCATCATTTCACTGAGAGTTTGCTAAGTCACTTTAGGCTTGTCAAAGAGACTAGAACAGCCATGTCGAAGCAATAAGTTAAAAAAAAAAATCCTAAAAGTGGTTTTGACTTTATAAATAGTTAACTAATGTCCTCAAAAAGTAGAGAAAATATATAGCTATTTATTTTGGCCAAGAATAAAGTGTCATTTGGGGGGCTTGTGTATTTCTTCTCATTTTTACCCTATAACATTGATACGTTCTCATATATACAACATTAGTTCCACCTTACATTGTACATATGTATGAATTGAGTACCAAATGACATTTTCTTGAAGCATAATTAGCAATAAGAGTCATCTTGATCCAGTCAATAGAATTTCACCTACTGTGCGAATTTACTTGATGGTCATCCTTTCATTTGGTGGATAGTTTTTAGAACTAATAGCCTTATTTCATAATTTTAGAGAGGATAAAACTTAATCTATTCTTAGGAAGTTGGAGGTGGTGCCAATTGAGGGCGCGATGGGAGAAATAGTCTCAGGTGACCCGTACACCAGAGAACATAGATGCAGCAGTTAAGAGCAGTAAGATATAGTTAAAGGAGCTGCTAGAACTAGGGGACACCTAATTGAACCTGGACTAAGGCCGTAAAGGAGGACACGTTTTTTTGCTAATGTTACAAGCGACTTGATCCATAGTGGAGTTGAATGGAAGAAAGGATTCAAATACCCATCATAAAAACCAAACGGGGGTGAAGGCATAGTTATTGTTTTACAACTCCATCTCTTAGGTTATTATTTCGATCTGTGGATTGCTGAATTGTTAATGACCTAGTTATTGGATCTTTCTCTTCTCTGGGTAATTTTAAAGACCAGATTCTGTAAAAAGTAAAAACCTCTGTGGGCAATCTGATGTTATAGGACAATCTCAGGTTAATAGGACATTTTCAATAATACATGTGATGATGGTTGATAATACATGGATCCCTTATTTCCTAACAATACAATGTGGACATGCTATGACATCTCGTAGTTCAAAGATGTAAGTTAAACTCCTTGAAACTCAAATGTGACAGTGGTCTTTGGCTTTGAATCCAAGAGTTACTTCTAAACAAAACTAACCTATCTAATGCACTTGCGGTGATAGAAACGTGGGTCCCAGAACATTTACTTGTCTGTTCAAAAGCATGAAGCTTTGTTTGCTAACTCGTCTGGACCACCAGATCAATAATCTCTTCAATCCTTCCGTGTTTCTCAGTTATAACTTTCCTCCATCTTAGAATTGTCGTTTTTGGGAATAGCATTCCTATCTGCTCTTTGGTTTGCATCATAGAAGTAAATGCAATTCCCTATAGCAAATTTTATCCTCTTACCTCTTCATCTAGACTTTTTCTAGGAGAACTTTTAGCTGTTTTCTATTCTAGGAGAATTAATAGTGTTCCTTGGTTGCATGAGCTTATACAGAAAAATGAAGGTAGTCTACCCTACCTGTCAACTTGACTTTTAGGTTATGTCAAGGCCCTCTTTTTCCAAGTTGCTCTTAGCTAACTTGGCTAGAACGTTGGTGCTAGCACAAAGAGTTGACATCAGGCTGGCAGCGGGTCATAAAAACTATTTTAATTCTTTTATGGAGCTTTGTTGTGTTCTATAGCTGGCACCACTTTACGGGAGAACGCTTTATGATGGTGGTGATGAAATTATAATTGTTGCTTTATTTTGACGTATACATTTATTTAAATCCTTAAGAAAATATGTAGTACTCCTATAAGGAATTACTTACTCTGCTCAATCATTATCCCTGCATCATTTTCTATTAGCCACAATAAATCCATAGATTAGATCATCTCTGACACTATTATAACCAAATTTAATTCAGGAGATGCTGAAACAACAGCTGCAGCCACTGCAGATGTAACAAAGTATGCTCTCTTTATCACTTTATTGGCTTATAATTGAAACAGCTTTACAGTTCAAACTAGTAATTTAAGTATTTTGCTATTAATGCTACATATGAATTACTATTTTTATGCTGGGATTATCGACTCAATCTTCTTCACTTGCTTAGTTTAATGGCTGAGTGCATTGCTGAAACTAATGGTATAGAAGCTTCTTTTGTTCATTCTGTATTGAAACATGAAACTGACACATGGTGAATATGTGTCTTTGAGGAGATACTTGACTTTAGGAGTTGGAAACATACATTTCTTTTCCGTATCATCTATGCTAATAGATTTATCAATTTTGGTATTTCAAATCTGACACATGGTGGATATGCATTTTTGAGAAGATACTTCAGGAGTTGGAAATCTACATTTCTTTTACGCATCACATATGCTGATGTATTTAATAATTTTGGCATTTCATCTCCTCCGGATAAAGGGTTTTTTGTTGTTGCATCTCTGTCAATCTTCAAAGCAGTTATGGAATGTATTTAGTTAACTGTAGCTCCAGGGATCAGTAAATTGCCTTCTTATTTCTCAACAGCTGTAAATTAATTCATATTATATTCTTACACTTCTGCTATTATCCACTTAATTGGTTTATAGAAATGACCCTTTGACACATTTCACAAGTGTTTTGGTGATCCTTCCTCTCTCGATCTCTCCTATCCTTATACGGCCATCCTACATCTGTATCCATTCTGATTTTGGTAAACTAAACTCTCTCTCTCTCTCCAAACCGATCCGAGCTCTTTGGAACCTCTCCAGACGCTCAAGAAAACAATCTCAGTCCTTTGCGATTCACATTTCTACATATTACCTACACAAGAACACAACTAGCAACTGATGTAGGAATTAAATTTGACTGCTACCTCACCTTTTTGAGTTGGACCGTATTATCAGTTGAGAAGCAGTTGGAAGGGTTTGTCGCACATGAGATATGAAAACTTTTCATATTTATGTACGGATATTTTTTGAGAGTACAATTACGTTCTTTAGATGTTCCTGTAAGCAGCGATAAGATGGTAGTCAAAATAGCCACTAGGGCTAGAGGTAGGCCTAATGGCCCTAAACGATCATGGATTTAAAGTTTAAAGGATATGGTTTTTGTTAGTCTTGCAGATAATATGACCCTTAACATAATTGAATGGAAGAAAATAATTCAAACAACTGACCCAAAAATTTGTTACGTGTAATTATGGTCTTTGAATTGGAGGAAAATCGCTAATTAAATGTATGCTTCTTATCACAATTTACGGAACAGGCAAACACCTTGATTTGTAAAAGTACTTTTACATCCTTTTTTTAAAATGATGTTCTTCTTAGATGGAACACTTCTGAGAGTAAAACCACTGCCAAAAAGGTTTATTGATCTTCTTTTTGTTTCCATAAGCTTCATGCTGGATTGGAGCCCATCCAAAAATTTCAGGACCAAAGTCACAACTTCGAGTTTGGCAATAATTCAGCAAGCACTACCGGTTCAGAATTCAGGATAATTCCGCGAAATTTGGCTAAGATCCGTAAATAGTGTTGGGAAAAACAAGACTTTTTCCGTCTTTGTGATGAGATGGGAATAAAAAAATAGAAATTGGAAGAGAAGAGAAAACTAAAAGATTGCACACACAAGATTTACCGAGGTTCGGCTCAATGTGAGCCTACGTCCTCCGTCCACCCCCTTCTCCGCCGTTTTCACTATAATCAAATGAAAAATTACAAGGGCATTCTCTCAAGTTGGTACAACTTAACTTGAGGATCGCTATCTCTCTCACAAACTCACTTTGAGTAGATTACAAGTGTGAGGATTGCAAGTTGTGTTGTTCTTCTACTTGTTGTGTGTTTCAACCTTCACCATCTCCCCTCTATTTATAGGGAGGATATGCCTTTTGGGTACAGCACATTTATGGCATGGAGAAGTCCAAAGGTCAGTCCTTCCATCTCCCAAGATTCGTTCTTCCATTCCCCCCAGTGCATGGAGAAAGGCAATACATTAATATTGCATGCAAGCTGAATGCATGCAGAATATTAATAGATAGGCTACTTCAGATGGTCATAACTTCTTCAATACACCTTCAAATGACCTGGTTCAAAGCTTGAATGAAAGATAAAACTTTTCTCAACAAATTTCGTATTGAAGACCGAGCCAAGAAATGACTGCAACCTATCCAAAACAGCCTCCCAAAACTGAATCTTGTCACAAAAAACTGCACCCAAAAAAATGGCTAAGTACTTGGCCAAACCCAACCATGAGTGACCGATTAACATGGATCAAATCCATATTGTTTCATCATGAGGATGGACCCCGTTCCCATCAATCTCCCCCTCCATCCTCATGAGAAATTTTTCAAATAATAGTCATACCTGCCTTCCTACGGTAGAAGTCATGCTTCTCTTTTGGTAGAGGCTTCGTCATCATGTCAGACGGATTTTGTCTTGTATCAATCTTCTTAATGTGCATCAGGCGATTCTCCAAAGCATCTCGGATCCAGTGATGTCGTACATCGATGTGCTTTGTCCTTGAGTGATAGGTAGCATTTTTACTCAAGTCAATGACGCTCTGACTGTCATAATATAACATGTACTTCTCTTGCTTGAGAGATAATTCCTTCAAAAAAATTTCATCCACAAGAGCTCCTTGCTAGCTTCTGTAGCAGCAATATATTTAGCTTCTATGGTGGATAGAGCGATACACTTTTGCAGCTTTGATTGCCATGATACGGCTCCCCCTGCAAAGGTAAATAAGTATCCTGATGTGGACTTTCTTTTGTCCATGTCACCTGCCATGTCAGAATCAGTGTAACCTTCCAAGATAGGTTTTCCATCTCCAAAACATAAAGAATATTTAGAGGTTTCTCTAAGATATCTTAGAATCCACTTTACTGCTTCCCAATGTGCTTTATCAGGATTGGCAAGAAAACGACTTACCACTCCAACTGCATGTGCTATGTCGGGTCTTGTACATACCATGGAGTACATCAAACTTCCGACGGCTGAGGCAAATAGAATGCTCTTCATTTCCCCCTTCTCCTTCTCACTTGAAGGGCTTTGTCTTGTACTTGGCTTAAAGTGAGCTGCTAGCGGTGTGCTGACTGGCTTAGAGTTCTCCATATTAAACCTCTCCAGAACACGTTCAATGTATCTTTCTTGTGATAGCTACAACTTTCTCGCACTTCTGTCCGAGAGATCTTCATTCCCAATATATGTTGTGCTGCTCCTAAGTCCTTCATGTCAAAGGACTTGCTCAACTCTTTCTTCAATCTGTCAATCTTAGACATATCTTTTCCAACAACAAGCATATTATCAACATATAAAGAAAGAATAATGAAATCATCATCCGAGAACTTCTGGACATAAACATAGTGATCTACAGATGTTCTCTTGTACCCATGGTCAAGCATAAAAGAATAAAACCTTTTATACCACTGTCGCGGTGCCTGCTTGAGCCCATACAAGCTCTTCTTCAATTTGCAAACCAATTGTTCTTTGCCCTTTACCTTGAAACCCTCTGGTTGCTCCATATAAATTTTCTCTGCCAAGTCACCATGGAGGAATGCAGTCTTCACATCTAACTGCTCCACTTCAAGATCTTGGGAAGCAACAAGACCAAGAATAACCCGAATAGAAGACATCTTGACAACAGGAGAAAAAATTTCTTCATAGTCAATACCTTGCCTTTGACTCAAACCTTTCACCATGAGGCGAGCTTTGTACTTGGTCATTTCCTTCATTCTTGATTTTGAACACCCATTTGTTCTTTAAGGCTTTTCTGTTCTTTGGTAGCTCCACCAAGTCATAAGTGTGGTTCTTATGCAAAGAATCCATCTCCTCTTGCATAGCTTTCTTCCACTTTGCACGATCAAAATGTACTTGTGCTTCATGGAAACTTTCTGGTTCATCTGCATCTCTCACCAAAGTATACTCTGAAGCAGGATATCTAGTTGAGGGTTGTCTTTCTCTCTTCGACCGTCTCAACTGAGGTGCTGGTGGTTGATCCATATCTAGTGGCTCTGCATGTTCATGCTCCCCCTGATCAATACTTGGGGATCCTGCAATTTCTTCTTCTTATTTCTTCGTCTTCCTGCACATCTTGAAAATCATTATTTTCTGGCATAGGAGAAGGAACAACAATCGGTGTAGAAATTGAATCTGGAACGATGTGAGTGTTTTGTGGCTCTTTTTTTTTTTTTAAAATCAGCAAGTGTTTGATCTTCACAAAATACAACGTCCTTGCTTCTCATAATTTTCTTGTTTATAGGATCCCACAACCTATATCCAAATTCATCATTTCCATATCCTAAGAAGATGCATGAAATGGCTTTATCGTCAAGTTTTGTTCTTTTCTCTTTAGGTACATGCACAAATGCCTTGCACCCGAACACGCGCAAGTGGGAATAGAAAATGTCCTTTCCA
The DNA here is from genome assembly GCA_029216955.1 of Iris pallida. Classification (NCBI taxonomy): domain Eukaryota; kingdom Viridiplantae; phylum Streptophyta; class Magnoliopsida; order Asparagales; family Iridaceae; genus Iris; species Iris pallida. The sequence continues at coordinate 5,523,493 of JANAVB010006399.1, forward strand.
CTCCAAACCCTTTCTGGAATATCTCCATCCAAAGGAACTGAGGGGGACAAGTTTATCAAGTAGCAGGCGGTTCGTACTGCTTCTCCCCAAAATATTTTTGGTAATTTAGCTAAGGATAGCATACTCCTTATCCTTTCTACAATTGTGCGGTTTAACCTTTCTGCAACCCTATTGTGTTGTGGCGTGTGAGGGACCGTCTTTTGGTGTCTAATACCATGTTTAGAACAATAATCTTCAAACATTCTTGAAGTATATTCACCACCATTGTCCGTGCGAATACATTTCAAGAGTTTCCCAGTTTCTCTTTCAACTTTGGTATGGAAGTCTTTGAAAACTTCAAGGACTTTATCTTTGGCTTTTATGACATATACCCACACCTTTCTAGATGCATCATCTATGAAGGTCACAAAGTAAGAGGCACCACTAAAGATTTTTACATTTATGGGTCCACACACATCCGAATAGACTAAGTCCAATACGTCGGTTTGCTTTTTGTTATAATTTTTAACAAAAGCTACCCGGTGTTGTTTTCCAATTAAGCAATGATCACAGTGAGATAATGTTGTACCTTGTATGGATAGAAGTAGTTGTCGCCTTGCGAGAGTTTGTAGTCCTTTCTCGCTCATGTGACCAAGTCGCTTGTGCCACAAATCCATAGAGGTACCTTCCACTGTTCCAAGTGCATCATTCTCTAAGTGGAATTGAGTCTTGTAGAGAGTGCAACACTTCTTTCCTCTCGCCAGTACAAGTGATCCTTTGGTAAGCTTCCAACATCCTTTACCAAAGCTGCTTGCGTATCCTTCTTCATCAAGCTTGCCGGTGGAGAGAAGATTGAGACGAAGATCGGGCACAAATCTAACATCTTTGTTCCAAGGTTAGTGGTAACACAAATATTTCCGATGCCAAGAATTTGAGAAGAGTCTTTGTTACCCATTTTTACCGTTCCAAGGTTACCTTCATAAAGCGAAGTGAAGTAGTCCTTCCGGGGAGTAGCATGGTAGGAGGCACCAGAATCAATCACCCATTCTGAGTCTTGGCAAGTGAGATTTGCACATTCTTCTTCACATGCCGAGAAAAGTACAATTTCATTGTCAGTGGCAACGGCTGCACTTTCATTCTTTTCTTGCTTCTCATTGGTCCTTCCTTTTGTTCTCGTTTGAGCTTGCGACATTCCCGTTTTATGTGTCCATTCTTTTCGCAGTGATAGCAACTAATATCCTTTCTGGCCTTCGATTTTCCTCTCGACTTGTCTCGGTTTTGAGGTTGTCGGCTTTTGCTCCTTCTCCTATTCTCGGTGACAAGGGCATGAGAATGGGAGGACCCGGATGACTTTCTTCGAATTTCTTCATTCAGAAGGCTACTTGTAACTTGGTTCATGGATACAACTCCGTCAGGTGCGGAGTTACTAAGAGACACCACCAGAGTCTTCCAACTATCCGGTAACGAGCTAAGTAGAAGAAGGGCTCGAAGCTCGTCGTCCAATACCATCTTCATGGCTGCAAGTTGATTTACAATACTTTGAATTTCATTCAGATGTTCAGATATGGAATCACCTTTCTTGAACTTGAGATTGACAAGCTTTCGGATCAAGAAAGCTTTGTTGCCGGTAGTCTTCCTCTCGTAGAGATCTTCAAGTTTCTTCCACAAGCTGTTTGCCGAAGTCTCATTTGACACATGGTGGAATACAATGTCATCCACCCATTGTCGAATGGTACCGATGGTCTTCCGGTCGAGCTTCTTCCACTCTTCCGCCGTCATGGACTCCGGCTTGGAAGATTCACCTTCAACCGGTGCATAGAGGTCCTTGCAATAAAGAATGTCCATCATCTTCGCCTTCCATATCATCCAGTTGCGGCCATTCAAGCTGATCATACGAATGCCCCCAATGGGAGTCTCCATCTCAACACAAGAAGATTAGCAACCTGGCTCTGATACCACTGTTGGAAAAAATAAGACCTTTTCCGTCTTTGTGATGAGATGAGAATAAAAAAATAGAAATTGGAAGAGAAGAGAAAACTAAAAGATTGCACACACAAGATTTACCGAGGTTCGGCTCAATGTGAGCCTACGTCCTCCGTCCGTCCCTTCTCCGCCGTTTTCACTATAATCAAATGAAAGATTACAAGGACATTCTCTCAAGTTGGTACAACTTAACTTGAGAATCACTATCTCTCTCACAAACTCACTTTGAGTGGATAACAAGTGTGAGGATTATAAGTTGTGTTTTTCTTCTACTTGTTATGTGTTTCAACCTTCACCACCTCCCCTCTATTTATAGGGAGGATATGCCTCTTGGGTACACCACATTTATTGCATGGAGAATTCCAAAGGTCAGCCCTTCCATCTCCCAAGATTCGTTCTTCCATTCCCCCCAATGCATGGAGAAAGGCAATACATTAATATTGCATGCAAGTTGAATGAATGCAGAATATTAATAGATAGGCTACTTCAGATGGTCATAACGTCTTCAATACTCCTTTAAATGACTTGGTTCAAAGCTTGAATGAAAGATAAAACTTTTCTCAACAAATTTCGTATTGAAGACCGAGCCAAGAAATGACTGCAACATATCCAAAACAGCCTCCCAAAACTGAATCTTGTCACAAAAAACTGCACCCAGAAAAATGGCTAAGTACTTGGCCAAACCCAACCATGAGTGACCGATCTCCATGGATCAAATCCATATTGTTTCATCATGGGGATGGACCCCGTTCCCATCAAATAGTTCGATTTAGTTAACATAATAAAAAAAAACTAACATTCAATGGATTCTAACTTTCTACATTTATATTATGTAAAAGACAAAATGCCAAGTTTTACTTATAAGACCCACAAACAATTTCAAAGACAAAATGCTAAGTTTTACTCATAAGACACAGACAACTTCCAGATTCTTATGAATAAATTAGTAATAGGACACTCGTTTGGGCCCAAATTATTGCATGTTTATCCCTTAATAAATTTGCTATTTGTTTGTGAATTTTTGCATAACTCAATATCATGATTATGTCAGGAAGCTCTTTAAATATGATTACTATAACTGCCATTTTCTGCCCTAATCTTGGTTCAACGGGATTATTAGTGTTAGTAACTTAGTATGGCATGGAAAGTATGTCTTCTGTGGCTAAAGGGAGGGAAGAGAACGTAGACATGCCTGCTAAGCTTTTTGATTTCCATCAACAGGCATGCTCCCTAAGGTTTTAAATTCCTGTTATCCAGTGTTATCCAAGTATTCAGAGGTCTTCTATCGGGTACCTTAATGTGAAACTATGTTCGAAGTTGATTAGAAAAATGTTAAGGTAGGATAGCTTCAGCTTGAATAATTGGGAGCTTTAAGAAACTTTGTATCTTTCATTAATCATCTTTTATTAATTAATGCATTTTTCATTTCATAATCATGTTTAACTGGAAATTATTTTGAACTTTAATTTTGTGGCATAAATATACAGATCTTGAATTGTGGTTGCAGTATCTTTATTAAGCTAACTTGTTTAATAGTCAACCTCACCAACAGATGCACACAATCGTCCATATTTCTCCTTTTTGTGACCAAACAGAAAGAGGATTAGGAGCCTTTTCTGAAACTAGTCTGACAATTGTCCACTATTCTGATGCAAATATGCATGGCTTTGGTTGACTTTGCAGGAAAGAGCTCCTCAGGGCCATTGACGTGCGACTTTCTGCTTTAAAGCAGGACTTGGTGACAGCTTGTGCCCGGGCCTCAGCTGCTGGTTTCACCCTTGACACCGTTTCTGACCTTGTCCTCTTTGCAGATCGATTCGGTGCAATTCGCTTACAGTAATTTCCATTCTCAAATGTCATACTTTTTATTATTAATTTGGCCCTTCTAGGATGTGTCTTACAACTCAAACCATTCATATCACTTTATCCTGCTTGAGTGCGTATTATAGTTAGCACAATATAACTTAAGTGCACAAGGTTACTGATAGTTCACTGCCTCTGGTGACATTCACTCTATATGTGTTGCATATTGTTGGAAACTTGACTATAGATAGCACAGGTTTTGCAGTGTTCTTCAAAAATGAAAAGGTCATAATGGCTATGGATTTCCCGCTTAGAGACTTTTTTCTTTGCTCAAAGAAAAGTAGGGAGAAAAGCATAAAGAGGTCCATATATCTATACATGCTAACTATGGAGTCTTTTGGGAGATCATGGCTGCTTATGAGCCCAAAGAGCTCATTCAATGTCGTCCTCCAGATGATCCCATCTATTAATGGTGGCATTCCTCTCATGATGTAGACTAGAAAACTAATTGCCTAGTGTAAATGGCCCTTCATAATCCTCAATCCAAGGTGGCTTGTTGGAAAGGCCAACCTGAAAATCTGTCAATTTACTTGATCTTTGGAATGGACAATAAGTGAAGACCAATTTCATCTCGTGGTTTTATTCTGATTCATTGCCCATGGCTACCACTTCTGATGGATTTATTGTCTTACAGTACAGTGTGTTCTAGGACCATCCATAGATGTTGGCACTGACAGAATATTTATCTAAAGTCTGTACTAGCTTCAAAGTAAACTTGCTGATGTACTGTGAATGATATTGACATTGCAGTGAAGCATGCACCAAGTTCATCTCACTGTGCAAGCAACGGCCGGAGCTGTTATGCCATCTGCAATCATTGCCACCACAATGGAAGGGATTTGATGATGCCAATATTCGCTCCTCTGGCTCTGATATGTCAATTGATGAACTAGAGACAAATTCTTACGAGCAATTGAAAGCACCTACCAGTGGTAGTCTTGACTCCCACAAGCCCAGTAGTGGAGGATTGCCACAAAAAAGTACAGCTGAGGCCAAGGCCAGTGCTCGGTTCCTTGCAGAAAAGGCCTTGGACAAGGACAAAGAGGAACTAACTCCTGTATTGTCAGATGAGCCAGCTCAACCGGCTGGAAAAGGGTCAAGGCGACTGAGTGTTCAAGACCGAATCAATCTGTTTGAGAGCAAGCAAAAAGAACAATCAGTGAGTACGAGTGTCACCAGCAGCAGCTCTGGAGCTGGTGGAATCAACAAGGTGATAGCAGGGAAGGGGGAGCATCGGAGGCTGCCTTCTGATGCCTCCATGGAGAAGTCAGTGTTGAGGAGATGGAGTGGTGCCAGTGACATGAGTATCGATCTCAACAATAACAGTTTTACTAGTGAGAGAAAGGAGTGTGGAAGTGTTGCTGGGACTCCGACTTCAACTGTCAATTCACATGACCAATCTGGGTGTAAAGCTGAAGAGATTGGGCTGAAAGACACTGCCACATCTCGGCCCCAGATGAATCCTAAAGGCAATGGAACAAGCATTTCTTCCTCTTTGTCTCAGGAACAAGTCAAAACTTTTCCCAAGGATAGGGTCCTATCCGATGATGTCATAATGACAGACGATATTACTACAACCAACAAGGCACAATCTGAAGATTCTTTAGAGGAGCAAGGGAACTTCCAGGCCGAATTTGATTCTTCCCTTGGCGGAGCACTGCAAAATACATCGATTGCTCCTGCTGCTTTTCAGTTCATATCAAAACGTGTTTCAGATTCAGAGGGATCTGAAGCAAAAGATCAGGCTGTGTCTCTGACACACTTTAAAGCCAGATCAGATACAAATGTTGGATCGAAGAATCAAGAAGCTGTGCAAATTCAACAAATAACAGTTCCAGCAACATTTGTCCAGGGTGAATACAATGATCGAGCAGTAGAAAGCACCCTTGAAGTAAAGAGACAAGCAACCTCAGGGACCAAATTCAGAACATTTGCAGAAAAACCAAATGCCGGAGCAAAGGCAAAAGCATCATTGGATTGTCAGATTCAATCCAAAACTTCGTTGGGCAAGGCCGAAGGAAGCACCCCAAAGAATGATCTGCCTTCTGAAGCTCAGTGGAAAACACTTCCTGGAAACAAGGTGGAAGCGAGAAGGAAAGAGGTGGTTGCTTCTTCTCAGGAGCCACTGAGAGTTTCTTCAGTTGAAATGGAAGAAAAAGAGTTTGGTTCCCAGTTACATGGCAATTCAGCTGCTTCAGATCAGATCAAAAAGGTTAAAGGAAGGAGAGAAGAAATAATGACTAATCATGGCACTAGAGTGCCAGCTACTTCAGGAAAGAAGGCTAGGGAAGGTGTGCATGTGCTTCAACCTCCTTCCACGCCTTCTGTTGAGCAGACTCAAGTGGCAAGGCCATCCAAAGGAAATCAGGAATTGAATGATGAGCTGCAGATTAAGGCTAATGAATTGGAAAGGCTTTTCGCTGCACACAAACTCAGGGGTCATGGTGATCAAATGGCTTCCTCAAGGAGAAACAAGCATGTAGATGATCATGCACTGATGTCAGCGGAGAAAGTACTGCCAGAATCTCTTCCCGACCAATTACTGGAGCAAAAACTACCAAGGGACAGTTTGAGGAATGGGGTGCAATTTGATGCTAATCAGCTGAGGTTGGTCGACAATTTGAACTGCAGCCAAGACATGAAGCAGAAGCTTGGTGATCTTAGCCCATCAGATGATTTCAGGGGGTTACTCTATGAAAAATATATGCAAAAACGGGATGAGAAGCTTAGGGAAGACTGGGGGACAAAGAGGGCTCAAAAAGAAGCAAAATTGAAAGCAATGCATGACAGCCTTGTGCGCAGTCAGGCTGAGATGAAGGCCAAGTTTACAGGGTTTGCCGATAACCAACATTCTGCTTTTGCTCAGCATCGAGCAGAGAGATTGAGGTCTTTCAATGTCCGCTCAGGCAGAAAAACCAATGGGCAGGTATTGATCTCTCCTCGATTTTCTTGCCATGATTCCTGTTTTTCCATGAGCTTGTCCTGAACCTCCAAGTTCTTTCATGTGTATTATGTATATAGCTAACTCTGCATCAGGCTTTCTAACATCTAGGCAGTTATGAGGATACTGTGAGGAATACATGACTAAGAATACTGAGTGTTGTATGGCTACTCTTGATGTGCATTATAGATTACGAGCAAAATGACACTGGTCATGCGAGCATTTGAGGTTTTAGGCTTATGATCTTGCATGCCATGCGTTAGACGAGAATAGTTGCATAGCCAAATAGACAAACATTGTTGTCTATATGCTCAAACAATTACACATATTGAATTAAAACTTAGTCCATACCAGATTTTTAAATTATTAACAACGTGCAAAATCAGCTTTCTTGGAAAGCAAGGATTTTATCCATCCTTCAAGCTTTTTTGTCAACCACATGAGCCATCATTTACTCGATTGAATGTTGCAGTCTTCAGATTAAGATTCTTAACCTATCTTACGATTTTGAAGGTTGTAGGCTTGGGATTAGTTTAGTTTCTAAACGAGTTTTTTTTGTCTAATCGACTTCATGTTGACTTATAAAATTAACATTTAGTTTTAACTCATCATTTTGGCAGCAGAAATTAGAGCTACTCCAGGTTGAGGGTGAAGAAGATCTACAAGGACGTGAAAATAATCTTTACGGCCAAGATAGATCTCATAGTGATGCTCCATCAGGCAATGAATCTTCTACTAGTTCTAAAAAGCTTGTATCCAGTAAAAGCTTGTCATCCTCCACCTCCAGAACATCAATAAACCCAATTCCTAGGCCATCTGCCAAGGCTACCAACTCCAGTACGTTTCAGCGCAGAGCCCAACCTGAAAATTCTCTTGCTCAATCAGTTCCCAACTTTTCTGATTTCAGAAAAGAGAACACAAAGCCTTCAACAAGACTTAGCAAGGTCACTTCCTCTGAACAACCAAGAGTTTATGCTCGAAGCAAGAGCACCATTGAAGAGGCAAACCTTGTGAAGGATGAGAAATCACACAGGTCCCATTCCATGAGGAAAAGATCAAACAATTCCGGCGAGTTGAAGAACCTCACACCTCTCAGTTCTTATGCTGCTAACCAAACACCATTCAGGATTTCAAAGGACCGTATGGATCAGGGAGTTAGTAAAAGCATGAAAAGTGGTGATTCAAAATCATTCCTCATGAAGGGCAATGGTATAGGTCCAGGCGCTGCGGGCGGTGTATCTAAATTGAAAGCTTTCATGAACCCTGAGACACTAAAAGATGGTGAAGAATCTGATGAGTTGGTGGACCTGCGAGATGATTCCCCTTGTGTGGTTAAAGATGAGGAAGAAGAATTCTACAGAACGTCTTCAGAAGGAAATCTTCAGGACACAGAGTTTCCTGTAGACTTGGATAGTGAGGATGATGATTCTGAATCAAGGAATGGTGATGTTCTAAGATCACTTTCTCATGTTGGAGATGACTTTGCTGCTGTTCCCTTCAAGTTCGGTCCTTCTGTAGGAACTATGCACGAGTCACCTGGAGAAAGCCCAGGATCATGGAACTCGAATACTCATCACTCATTTTCTTATGCACATGAAGCATCAGATTTTGATGCTTCCGTGGAGTCTCCTACAGGAAGCCCAACATCATGGAATTCTTTTCCATTGAACCAAATGATGGAGGCTGATGCTGCTAGAATGAGAAAAAAATGGGGGAGTGCTCAGATACCTGTTCTTGTTGCCAATGCCTCCAATCAATCCTGCAAAGATACGACAAAAGGCTTCAAAAAGTTTCTGAAATTTGGGAGGAAAAGCCGGGGAGTGGATTATCTAGTAAATGATTGGGTATCTGCCTCAACAGCTTCTGAAGGTGATGATGACACAGAGGACGGACGAGAGGCTGGGAGTCGTTCATCTGAAGACTTACGGAAGTCAAGAATGGGCTACTCGATTCCTACTTCCTATGGCTTCAATGAGGGTGATGCCTTCCCTGAACAAGGCATGTTCTTTATCTTTACTTGGTTCGTTGTTTCCTAGTTACTAAATTTCTACTACTATATTTTAATTGTCTTCTGTTCCTATTGTTTCTATATACATCTTCTAAACCACTTATGAAGCAGTAGTGGAAGTCAGTGGTGTATTATCAATATGATCTTGATCAGTTGTTTTAGTTGGGATTACCCGTCTAGATGGTCATGCAGCATTTCAGAAAATTATTAGAAGAAATGGATATGATAGTTATCGTGCATACGATTGTAACTGGCAAGCTAATGGTTTTAATCTGATAGGTGCACAGCCTTCAAGGAACATCAGCATCGCAAATATTCCTTTCTTGCATTTTATATTAGTGCATATTTTATTGAGCAAATTCTGTGAGTTATCAGATGATTTTGGTGTCACACAGGTAAGAAAGTAATATAATTATAAATGTCTCCTATTCTTACCCCTTGATGCTGCCAACTTTAAACTTTAAAGGTTTAGATAATTGAATTAGGGTCTATTTCCTGTTGAATGCTATCTTTCAAACACATAAATGATAATTCCCCAATTTTGGTCAAACCTTCAAAATTCCGTCTCCTACCACTTCTGGATGATTCCTAGATTTTTTTTGTGTTCGATGGAACTGGGTACATATAACTCCCAATTCCTGAGATAAAGCGTGGCACTGGAAATTGACCATAATTCCTGGTCCTGACTAGCATACGACAGGAAGTAGTGTAGAATTCAAAATCAGGACAATTTTTTTAAGGAATTAGGTAGTTCCTTCTTTAGTTCTCTGATCTGCATGGAAACGGTGCCTAAACGTCCAAAGTTGATTGCCTATGACAACTCTAACCAAAACGTCTTCATCATTATATTTGATTTGTTCTTATCACTTGTATTTCATTAATTTGTTTAACTATCTCCTTCAATCACACCAAATATGATTTGAAGTTCGAAAATGATATTTGGCCCACTGCTGGGGGTGACTGCGCTGGCCCGTGCCTGCGTGGGGCCAGCCATTGCCCCCCCCCCCCCCCCCCTCCTCCGCTAGCACGGGCCAACCCCGGACTCAAGGCGTGACTTGGGCCGGGCCGGGCTGACCCGGACCCGGTTTTGACCGGGCCTGGCCGGGTCGGCTCAGCCTGGATTTGGGGGCGGTCCGGGCCGGCCCGGTTCACATGAACCCCGAACCCAACCTGGACCCACGGCCCGGTTTTCATTGGGCCGGGCTGAGCTGGGCCAGTTCAGGGTTGGTCCGGCCGGCCCAGTTTGGTTTAATAAAATCAATTTTTTTATATTGTTTCAAAAAAAAAAACTTTAAAAATGAAAAAAATTGGAAAAAAAGAAAAATTGAAGAACTAAAAAAACTGAACGAAAATGAAAAAAGTTTATAAAAAGAAAAATAAAACTTAAAAAACTTAAAAGAAAAGAAAAAAAAAAGTTAAAAAGATGAAAATAAACTTAAAGAACTTAACAAACTAAAAAAATGAAAAAAAAATCAAAAAATTAAAAAAATGAAAAAACTAAAAAGCTTAAAATAATGTTATAAAAATACATGAACTAAAAAAAAGTATTTTCTTCCATAAAATTTGTAATAAAATATACAAGTATTTTCTTCCATAAAATTTGTAAAAAAATGTACAAGTATTTTCTTTCATAAAATTTGTAATAAAAAGTACAAGTTGTAAATTGATATTTTATTTGTAAATGAATTGTAAAAAAATTGTATCCGTTGTCCTTCGTCCGTCTCTATTGCTCGGCTCCTCCTTCAGTAGTATCCTACAAGATAAGAGACTGAAAGTCCAGCTTACTGATGTCGGCACTTTCATGTCTTGAGTTTTGGGTTCGTTCTTCCGCATTAGCTCAATCTTGAACGCAGACGCAAGCTTCCAAGATATCCGATAACATTCTGCTCCTCTTCTTGCTCAGCATCCTTGAACCTTTGCAGTACGCAGGCAGCATGTGATAATTTAAAGAGCTACTACTACCAACATGAACGGTCGTACCGGATCGGGCCGATACAACTCGTTCTTCATACAAAGTAATTAAAGAATCTAAAACATTTCTAATCTCTACTTTTAAGTTACTTATATCAACATTCATATTTTTATAAAAATCATCTAACAATATGAATACACCATCTAATTTAATTTTCGGATAAAAAATCGAAGCCAAACAATATAAAAGAGGTATTTCATCCTATATTTTTGAAATTTTGTTTCCATTTTGGAAACAATATAATCAAAACCATGTACATTTCTATATTTTCAAAATAAATGAGACATGTTAATAATTTCTGTTAGTTCTAGAGGAGAAGTTGGATAATAAACTCCAGATAAAATACAGGTAGCATTGTAAAATAATTCTAAAAATTCATAAATAGAAATAACAATTAATCAATCATTTTCAGTAACTTGATAATCAAAAATGGGATTAACATTACAATAATGAATAATGACATCTTTAAATCTAATGCAAGATTTCAACATTAAATAAGTTGAATTCCATGTATGTGGTGCATTCTTAACAAATCTCCTAAAAGTTTACCATATTGTGCACGTAAAGTTTTAAAAGCTTGTTGTCTACTTGCAGAAGTGTTCAAGCTTTGTAGACATAATCTAAGAGTTTCTAAATTTACATGAAAAAATTGAAGACATTCTTGTACAACTAAATTAATAATATGACAAGCACATCTAACATGAAAAAGTCGTCCTTCTACTATAGGCAAAAATTGTGAACTTAAAATACTAAAAAAAGAAGTGTTTTTACTAGCATTATCTAAAGAAATAGAAATTTTTTATTGTGAATATCATATTCACGTAAAAATTGCATGATATCGCTACCGATTACAGAACCAGTATGTGAAAATTCCAAAGGACGTAGACAAATAATACATTTTTGCAACATCCACTTTGGATCTATTTAATGTATCGTGATACAAATAAAAGCATAGTTTTGTTTTGTAGTCCATATATCAAAAGTTAAAGCCAACTTACTAACATTTACGAAGCTTTGCTTGAAAGCTGTCATTTCCTTTCAAAAGATTTTGATAGCCTCCGATCTACTAGTCGATCTAGAAACTTTAGTAAAACATGGGTTAAGAGTACTACTTGCATACTTATAATACCGATCACTCTTACGGAATGTGAAAGGTTGTTCATCACAAATAAGAAATTTGGTTAACTCAGTTTTGTTACGAGTATCAGAATAAGTAAAATTACCTACAGAAGATCCTTGAGGACCGATACTTATCTGTGACTGTCTAGCTTGCAGTGTGTCCTTATCATAACAAGTGTCATAGTGTCTTTTTGTTGAGAATCAATAAGGGACTTTTAGTCCCACATCGGAATATGTTATATGTAGAGGAGCTAGACTCCCTATAAGTAGTGAAGTAGTCCATCAATAAAATCATCCAACCATTATTTTCTACATGGTATCAGAGCCATAATCCTCTCTCTCTCTCCACAAAAAAAAAATTCTTTTTTTTCCCTTCCTAGCCGCCCCCCCCCCCCCCCCCCCGCCGTACCCCCCCCCTCTCCCTCGCCGACCCCCCCCTAACCCCCCGTCGACTCCAGCATCCTCCCGCCCACCACCTCCTGCGGAACCCCCCCACCCACTAGGACCCCCCCCCCCCCCGGACCAGAACACCCCCGACCCCCCCCCCCCCCCCCCCCCCCCCGACCAGAACCCCCTCGACCCCCCCGACCAGAACCCAACCCCCCCCCCCCCCCCCCGACCCCCCCCCCCCCCCCCCCCCGACCAGAACCCCCCCCCCCCCCCCCGACCAGCACCCCCATTTTGTGCCGGAGTATAAGCACATGAAGTTTGATGTAGTATTCCATGGGTGGAAAAATACTCAGCAACCTGCTTATTAGTATACTCCGTCCCATTGTCAGACCGGAAACACTTAATTTTAGCGCCATATTGTGTTTCCACCCGGCGATGAAAGTCCCGAAAAGCCTCAAGGACGTCACTTTTATTCTTCAGAAGGTAGACCCATGTCACGCGGGTATAACAGTCAATGAAGGTGACGAACCATCGAAAACCGTTAATTCCGGTTGTAGGACAAGGGCCCCATACGTCCGAATGTATCATGTCAAAAGCAGCTGAACTCCTATTCCCCGAGCTTACATACGAGCTTCTTGTATATTTTTCCAACTCACAAGCATCACAAAATAACTTCTCTTTATCAGCCCTTTGATATAAGGACGGATACATTCGACTAAGAACTTGAAAAGAGGAATGACCGACACGCTGGTGGTGGAGTAGCAAGTCGGCTTCAACACTGCGACAGGAAGCTTCTGATGGTGTGGCTGAACGAAAGAACAGACACCTGCTGGAAGTCGCACGGACGATGATGCTGGCTATGAATGTCTCGAAGCACTTATGGGGGCAGGCTATTTTGACGGCCTCGTATCTCATCAACAGAATGCCGTCTCAAGTATTGGACTGGAAGACACCATTGGAGATGCTTACTGGGGCAACTACATATACTGTTCCACCAAAAGTTTTTGGATGTGTGTGCTTTGTCCAAGATAATAGGCCTGGCGTTGGCAAACTGGATCCTAGAGCAGTTAAATGTGTCTTTGTCGGTTACACGGCGACTCAGAAGGGATATGCCTGTTGGAGTCCAGTCGAGCGGAAGATGTTTGTCAGCATGGACGTTACATTCAGAGAACTCGAACCATACTATGGTTCAGATGAAGGTTCAGCATTTGGTGACACATCTAACACATGTGGTGTTCGATGTAAGGGGGAGATAATAAGCCCAAATGTGGTCGTCGGATCGGTTCCGTGTCCGGTTGTAGAAAACTGGACGAAAGGGGGAGAGCACAGTGACTCAGATACAGATGAAGAAGAAGAAGATACATATGTTACGCAGGGGGAGCAACAGACAAGGGAAAAGGAGCTCCAAGTCTACAGAAGGAGACAACAGAAGTCCAGTACTGTGCATATGCCGTGCCCTGTGCCTACTGTACCAAGTCCCTCGTCTACTCCTGCTCCAACTCCTGAAGATGTTGCCCCCGCACTGAATCACTCGGATTCTGATGCGGATCTCTCCGACTCGGATGGTATGATCTCTCCACCACCTATTGCTCCCTTAAGGAGATCTTCTCGCATCAATGCGGGTAAGGCTCCTGCTCGTTTTGATGATTACGAACATGACATTGCCAACTTTTTGTCTTATTCTAACATTTCTTCGAATTATCGAGCCTTCATTGCATCGTTAGACTCTACTTCGTTGCCCAAGTGTTGGCAGGAAGCAAAGAAAGATCCAAGGTGGAAAGCTGCAATGATGGAAGAACTTGGGGCACTGGAGAAAAATAAGACATGGGAGCTGGTTCCATTACCCAAAGGGAAGAAAGCTGTGGGATGCAAATGGGTGTACACGGTGAAAGAGACGCCAGAAGGAAAGGTCGAGCGATACAAGGCGAGGTTGGTTGCAAAAGGATTCACACAGTCATATGGCATAGACTATGATGAGACGTTTGCCCCAGTAGCAAAAATGAGCACCGTGAGAACTCTGGTCTCCATTGCAGCGAACTATGGATGGAAGCTGTACCAGCTGGATGTGAAGAATGCCTTTCTTCATGGGGACCTGCAAGAAGAAGTATACATGGAGCTCCCGCCAGGATGCTACGCGACGGAATCAAACGGAGGGACGTCGCAAGGAAAGGTGTGTAAACTGAAGAAGTCGCTATACGGGCTCAAGCAATCTCCTCGAGCCTGGTTTGACAGATTCAGAAAGGCTGTTACAGGCATGGGATACCGTCAAACAAATGCAGATCATACGGTCTTCCTCCAGCATGCAAGAGGCCACATCACTATACTTGCTGTATATGTGGATGATATAGTGATCACAGGTGATGATGAAGTCGAGATCACTAAGCTGAAGTCAAAACTCGCGAAGGAGTTTGAGGTGAAGGATTTAGGAACGATGAGGTACTTTCTAGGTATCGAGGTGTGTGAAGGCGAACAAGGAATTGTTCTCTCACAGAGAAAATACGCACTAGATCTGCTGAAGGAGACAGGGATGCTAGGATGCAAAGCAGCAGTCACTCCAATTGACCAGAAGTGCAAGTTGGGAGCAGAAGCAGGAGAGCCAGTTGATCGTGAAAGATATCAACGACTTGTAGGAAGATTGATTTATCCGGGACACACTCGTCCTGATATCTCATTTGCGGTGAGTGTAGTGAGTCGCTACATGCATGATCCAAGAAAGGGTCATATGGAAGCAGTATTTCAGATCTTGAGATATCTGAAAGGAACGCCGGGAAAGGGGCTATGATTCAAGAAGAATGGACGCATAGAAGTTGAGGGATACTGTGATGCAGACTGGGCGAGCTGCATAGACGACAGAAGGTCTACCACGGGATACTGTGTTTTTGTAGGAGGAAATATGGTCTCATGGAGAAGCAAGAAACAGTCAGTGGTAGCACGGTCGACAGCTGAAGCAGAATACAGAACAATGGCTCTGGGAGTGTCAGAGTTGCTGTAGGTGAAAGCATTGCTGACAGAGTTGCAGCTGGATAAGGGAGCACCATTGCGTCTTCTGAGCGATAGTCAAGCTGCAATAAGTATAGCTAACAATCCAGTTCAGCACGACAGAACGAAGCACATCGAGATTGATCGATTCTTCATCAAGGAGAAGCTGGAACAAGGGATACTGAAGATTGACCATGTCCGCTCAGAAGAACAAGTTGCAGACTGTCTGACTAAGGGTCTTAGTTCATTAAGTCTGTCAAAGCTATGTAACAAGATGGGGATGATCAATATCTATCGCCCATCTTGAGGGGGAGTGTTGAGAATCAATAAGGGACTTTTAGTCCCACATCGGAATATGTTATATGTAGAGGAGCTAGACTCCCTATAAGTAGTGAAGTAGTCCATCAATAAAATCATCCAACCATTATTTTCTACACTTTTCAATGTGCCGATGTCCTCATTCTTTTTTCATTTAAATATTTTCTTACATTTCTTACATTGTGCACCTTTAACTATTAGTTTTTGATATTTGGGATCTAAAACTGGTGCGCCTTCCTATCAGGTACTTTTTTTTTAAAGTATTGCCATATCACTGATTTCTTCCTATTTACGACATTTGTAGCCATACTCCTAACTTCAGGAGGTGACATTTGTGTCTGTGGCACATAATCATGAATATGATTATTTTCAAATAAATCAGCGTAGTAAGCAAAATTTTGTTATGAATCACCTCCGTAAGGTTGGTTAGAACCACTAACTTCCATATCTTGAAAATTAATTTTTTTAGTAAAAGAAGAGAAAAAAATATTATCTACCAAAGAGAGAGGGAGAGAAAGAAAGAAAAATAAAAAATCCAATAAAAAAATACTCTAAATTAAAATTAAAATTACTAGGAACGTCAACTTGAGGGAAGAGATGTTGAACTCCAAGAAATTTCGCAGAAGTTGAAGCCTCAAGAACATTGCACTTTGGCCTCCAGAAATTTATACTTCAAAATCCAGAAACTTGTTGTTCAATCTTCAGAGAATTGTTTAGTTTGTATATTTTGTAAGAGGAAGGAAATGGTGGTGTATAATTTCATGAATTTTGGTCTATTTATAGATTTTTTTTAATGCAAAATGACCTATTTTACCCTCAATATATAGTTATAAGGGTATTTTTGGTCATTTTCAACAAAATGACCAAAATACCCTTAAAACTGTTAAAAAAAGTCATGAAAATGAGGATAAATCGGTCTTTTGGCCCTCCCAACGGTAAAATAAATAAATAATAATAATAATAACCGGCTGGACCGGGCTTGAACCGGGCTGGTCCGGTTGAGTTCGGCAGGTTTGACCGGCTCGGATCCGCTGTCAAACCGAGCCGGGCCGGTCCGCGCTTGCGGGTCCAAAGCTACAACCCAGCCCAGACCCGTTGGGTTAGAGGGCCGGGCCGGTCCAGGTCATTGACCGGGCTCGGGCCGGCCCAGATCGGTTTTGACCGGGCCGGGCCCGAGCCGGAGACCGGGCCGCCCGGCCCAAGTCACACCTTGACCCCGTACCGGGGGCCAATGGCGGCGCGCCACGGGCCTCGGGCCGACGCGGTCACCCCAGCGGCGGGCAAAATATCAGCGTCCTTTGAAGTTAAGGGATCGGAAGTTGGGACTATATTTCTCATAGAGAGGTACTGGAGTATGTTTAACTGCTATTTGATAGAATTTGGGGGCTTCTTTCTTGACACCTTTTAGTACACTCCCTCCTATTATGCTCCAAGTTTAAAGGATTGTTGTGATGGGAAATGGTTGGGTGCATCCAATAAAGTGTATTCATTTACATTTCTTCGTTGCTGGTCATCCAAAAGATTATATAAGTGGTCATTATACAATGCTCTTTCTCTTTATAATTAGAAGATTGCTTCAAATATGTCTTTTCATATTTTAGATCATCCTCAAACCATTTTCAGTTTAAGCCTTCATGAGTTCATATATCTTTGGCAACTAACTGATCATTTCGTTGTATTTTCAGTTCAATCCCTACGAAGCTCCATCCCAAATGCTCCTGCAAATTTCAACTTGAGGGAGGATCATCTATCTGGGTCTATGAAAGGTAACAACTTAATTATTAGCATCTCCTCGAGACTTACGGAATTTGGTTGCTTTATAGCTAGTTAATAAATATCATGAAGGATAAAGCTACTGCTTACAAATGTTTATTTGGCTCTTCATATCTCATTCCCCAAAGACCAAGCTTCGGAAAATGCCTTGAAGCTTATGTGAGAGACATGCAATATGAGTCATGTGCAATATGTTAGAAGTCATGCTGCATTACAGCTAGTTCTCTGTTTTTACTAGGTTGTACAACAGTTATTCAATTTCAATTATATCCATGATACATGGGCTTCGATTGTTCTCCTTGTCAACCACAACACTTTTTGTGGTTGTCTAATTACCCATTGGTTATTTCTGGGAATGGCTTTCGAGGAAGAACAATAGTTGACTGAGGAATAGTGGATAAAGCCGTGTTGGGTCGCTCACTTTAAATCAATATTTTCTCCCACTCCGATGCAATAGGGACTGATATGATTTGTTTCCAGGATACAACAAACACCACTTCTTGATCTTTAGTTCATTGCCTTGCATTTGCAGAGAGCTAGCACCAAACACGTTGATCTTTAGAGTACCAGAGAGGAAACACGAGAGCGAAGACTACCATAATTTATTAGGTTATGAGAGGAATTTTGGGCACTTATTTTATAACAAAAATTCCCCTTCGATGCATCTGTTTGAATAAAAAATCACTTCACTATGAAAAGGTGCAATGAATCGTTCGAATTTGAACATTCAACTTTACATTAAAAAATCCAAAATTAAAGATGAATTTAGTTAAAAGAGCCAAAAATAAAGATGAAGCAGGTGTGAGGTAGTTGGTAAGTGTACCATCATAAGGCCACAAAGGCTCGCAACTTGTTACACGAGTAGCCGCAAGGCTCAATTTCCAGCAAAATGCCTATAATAAGACTCGAACTTGGATGTCTTCTCAGTACAACCTAATTCTTGAGTTTTTGACCAGATAATCATTTCTGAAGGAAAACAACTAAAACTAATTTATTCTTGAAATTGATTATAATCAATGTTGTCAAGACGCAAAGCGCATAGCGAGGTACAAGGTATACATAAACTCTTGACACGTAAGGCACATGGCATGGTGTGTGCCTCATTGAGTGAGGCGGACATTTTTAAGATTTATTTTAAAACTTCACAATATAGTAAAACCAATAACAATATCCTAATGAACGATTTGATGTGTAAATAAAAACAAATTGGAAATCAATTTTGAAAATTTACTAAACTAAAAAAATCTCACCCGAGGGGTTACTAAACTCTTTGATGTAGTGAGAGTGAAAAAAAATAATAATAAAACAAAACAAAATAAAATAATTCAAAGGAAATAAGTTGTAAAAAAAGGAGCACATTTGAGAAATGTAGACTTTGGTAGCAGATTTCTACGATGCTGGAAAATCAACGACAAAGGCTAAATTGAAGATTTAAAAAGAAGAAAGTCGGAAAAGAAGAAGAAGAATGTTGCAAATTATAAAATAACTTGAATCTTTTGTTTGGCAAGCAGTGGTTAGAAATCGAGGGATGAGGGTCAACAAAAATTGCTGAAGAATTATGTGAAAGTCGAGAGAGAGAAGAGGATGGAAAGAGAATTTGGAAAGTAGGAAATTAAAGATAACATGCAAATTGACTAGTAGGTTAGAGTAGGGTACATGTTATGGATTCACGAGTTAGTTGAAACATAGTAAAACCATAGTAGTCAAAGGCGCGCCAGAGGCGTGCCTCGTAGCAAGGTGCATCAGCTGCACCTAGCACCTCAAGAAGCGATGCGTCTTTCTCCAGGCGCGCCTTTCAGCAAGGCACAACCAACGCCTTTCAGCAAGGCACAGCCAACGCCTTATGTTTTTTTTTTCCATTTTACTAGAACTTTAAGGCAAGGATTATCTCATATAAGTGGAAGAATGGTATCCCTTTCCACAGTTGTCCAAGTTGGTTGTAGTTGAAGAAAAAACAGGGCCGACCCTGAGCTAATGAGGGCTCTTGGCGAAATTTTTAAAATAGGCCCTCCATACATGTAAAACAAAAATATAACAAAAAATTGTTGTCACCAAGTTTTGAATCAAGGACCTCTAAAGTAAAAAAAACCTTCATTATAACCACTACACTACAATTGTTTTGGTTAAAAATGACACTTGATACTAGTTCTATTGTAGATAGAACTATGATGGTGCCCCCTTTCGCCGGGGGGCCCTGGGCCGTCGTCCGGCCTGCCCTGGGCCAGGGCCGCCCCTGAGAAAAAACTATATTCACTAAAAGCATGGTAGGAAGAATACAATTTTTTGTTAGTTCTGTTGACTGCTATTGTTGTTCTGCTAGTTCACTTGTTATATTTTAACATATTTTTGTTGATTTTAATATGTTATTTGATTTTCTTTCTTATATTACTAATTTATTCATATACATTTTATTATTATTTATTTTTGTGTCTCGTTTCTCTCGGACGTACGTCTTAAGTACACATTGCACCTTGAACGATATGGACGCTTTGCGTCTCAAGGGCGCCTTTTACTACCTTGAGTAAAATCTATAATTTCTTGGTAGGTTTCTTGAGGCGTCGTCTCTATGTGCCATGGCACGACTAAGGCGTGCGTCTCGGTGAAGCGCAATGCCACACACCATGCGAGGCACCTCAAAGCGCCACATTGCATCTTGCCTTAACAACACTTCTTGTAATAAATAAAATAGTAACATTCTCCTTCTGAGCTAAAATATGTAAATATTTGGTTCACAATGTTGACTAATATAAATATATATTCCCGATCCCTCACCAACACTCTAAAGTTTTTATGTAGTTGACATATTTAAATATATATTACTCATCCCTCAAACAAGACTCTAGAGTTGAGTTTTGATGCAGTTGACTAATATAAATATATATATTCTTCATCCCTCACCAACACTCTAGAGTCTAGAGTTTTAATGCCGTGACATGGACCTTAACTTGGTATCTGTGCAATACAAGTTCAATCTTTCTGTCACACATTTTAAGCAGATTTTACCAAAAAAATAATACCTCTGCATGAATCCAGCTCTCCATAGACCAGGTGTTCGACTGGAGTGTGTGTTGAATAATATAGATATATAACCTTTTCCTCGCCAACAATTTAGGGTGTGTTTGATTACAAGGTAGAAAATATGTGGAAAATAAATTAATTCCACGGAATTATTTTAGTAGGGAAAAAATTCCATGGAAAAAAAATTCCACGGAATTAATTTGGGTGTTTGATTGTCGTTATTTTCTATGGAAATTGATATTTTCCTAAGGGCTGAGCCAATTTTATTTTCCACCATTTTGAAGGAAAGTATGGAAAATGATAGATTTTTGGAAAATATCCATGGAAAATATACGCTATCAAATACTACAATTGGTGGAAAATTTGTGATGGAAATATTTTCCATGGTAAAAAAGCTCAATCAAATACAGCCTTATTTTTGTTTTTCATTACCATTCCCATAAGAATGAATACTATGATTCGCATTTCGAATAGGCATGTATACAACATCTATAGGATAACTTCCATCTTGAGAGTTATTTGTGGGGTTTGTACGATATCCGCGATCTCTCTTGATTTGTAATCCAATACACAAATCAATTGGTTCCGTCAGGTTAGCTATATGATGTGTTGTGTCAACTATTTCTAGAGAAGGTGGTGAGATGATATCTTGAGCGTTTTGGTGCAATGATAAGGGACTTCAACACAGAGCACCTGTATCTAAACATAAAAAGACATTCATCATCATAAGCACCATTGAAGCCTTTCTATCCCCGTCATTGGCATGACATTGGGGTTCGGTATAGAGCACAACTCTTAACTTGAGAAGGTTAACGGAGAGATTAATTTAGTGACATCAACCCAATGGACCATGTTGCAGAGAAATACGTGGTGAGCAATACTAAGCAAGAGAGGACTTTGTTATAAAAAGCATGGAAGAGCAGTGACTGCACTGGATGGTTCCTTACTGGTTATACAATTTAAAGACGTGCAATCATGAAGCAACCCTCCAGAATTTCCGATTAGGAGAGATTATATGGACAAGGATGAAAAAGGTTAAAAAAAAAATTTAGCAGGATATTCTCATTCATCTCTTTTGCGACTATACAAGAAGATGCAAGTTATGACCACAAATGAAAGTACACAGACAACGAACCAGACAATACCATTTACTTCAGTCACATCTAGTTATGGTTCTCGTGTTGAAGCATATGCTTCAAGAGAGGGCCTTATTCCATGATGTTATTTCGAGACATTTGCATTTTTTTTCCCCGTCTTTTCCTTTACTATCCTCCTGGTCCTTTAAGTGTTAGATTTAATATTTCAATTTGGTCTTTTGATCTTTATCTGATTCAATCTTGCAGCGCCTCGTTCATTTCTCTCTCTCATCATTCCGAAGCAAAGGAAATGAACCCAAGCTCAGGTCTTATACTGGCAAAAGACGCTGAAGTATTGTATGTTATACTACACTGGTTAGAGCAGAAAGTTAAAGTGTTGGCGGATTTTCCTTAGATGTTAGGCATCCCCGCCATTAGCTTGCTGTGTATTCTTTAAGTAATTATTGTGATTAGAGCTTGTGTTGTCTTCCTCTACTGCCCCTGTGATGTATCAGTTTTGTGTAGTGTTGAGTTTCCATATTAGGCCGCATGGCTTGTAAGTTCTGAGTGATTGATTCTTGGTAGTCTGACATTTTTTCTTTTCTTTTCCATTTATACTGTATTCACATTCCTATATATATTTTTTAAAACGTATGACTGGCTATGATATGCCAGCCATCCATTTGTTGTGTACAAATTAAGAAAAAAAAGAGAGAGCTTGTTCTTGAGTTTTTCCTGTATCTATCGAAATTATATGAGTGATATTTTAGCTTTCTGGTAAGTGGTAAAGAAAGTGGGAAGATTGACATAGAGGTTTTCTGGATCATGTTTATTCTCAGATTTATAAATGTTTTTGAGAGTTCATTATGGATTCTTAATTACTTTGATTTTTCATGTGCAACTGCAATTAGGGCATGTTTGGTGACGTGTGTTTGGATTTTGACCTTCTGAATTTTGGAGAAAGTCCATAAGATTCTTTGTTTGGTTGGGTGTGGTAAATAGGGTTGGATGTGGGTCAAGGTGTCTATTGGACCGGGTGGATTGGAATAAACATAATCCAGCCCGGGCTTGGTCAACGGGCCGGCCCGGTCCAAACTCCAGTTCGAATCGGGTTCAGCTTCCCAACCCAGTCGGTCTAGTCTGACCCGGTCGACGATCTGGTCAGGCCGGTCCCAGACCCGGGTTGCCTCGGAAACCCCTCCCTGGCCCACCTAATTAATTGTTTGGGAGGGGGTATTTTACCAAATTATCCCTTTTATTACTGTTATATAAATGTTGGGAGAGAGATCTAGGTAAAAAAAAAAAATATCCTTCCAACAACCATTTTATTAAGGGTGTTCTTAAATGCACCCATTTCTGAATTAAGTTTATCTTTTAATATATTTTACCAAATTATCCTTTTATTTTACCAAATTATCCTTTGTTTTACTTTATTAAGTTTATCTTTTAATATATTTTTAGTTTACCTTCTTTCTCTTTACCCTCCATATTCTATAATTATCCTTTGTTTTACTAAATTACCCTTCCAATCCCTTTTATTTTACCAAATTATCCTTTGTTTTACTTTATTAAGTTTATCTTTTAATATATTTTTAGTTTACCTTCTTTCTCTTTACCCTCCATATTCTATAATTTCTCAAAATATGTAAAGTCCATATAAATTGGTTTGTTGTACAAATATAAATTTGTTTGTTGTACAAAATCTATATTTTTCAACTTCCAAAGTTTTGTACAACCATTGTTCATCTTCTCCGAAATTATCTTCGTCTTTACCATTGGTAGAACAGTTCTATATGTTGTTTTTTATTGAAAATTTCAATGAAGAGAAGGTTTAGGGAAAAAAAATTTGTTTAAGAAAGAAAAACTATAAATAATTATCTCATTCTCTAAAAATGAAAAAAAAAAAAATCGATTAATAGATATGATTATCTTTATGTAGAAGTAACCTGATTAAAATTTTTAAACGTATGTAAAGATCTTTATGAAAAAAATCTATATGATTAAGTTTAAAAATCTTTATGGAGAAGTAAACCAGCTTTATATAATTGCTTATTTACATAAATATGTTAACTTTACATTTAAAATATTTTAAAACATGTCTATCAACATGTTTATCAACTTTACTTTTAAAATATTTAAAACATGTCTACCAGGATGCTTATCAACTTCGCATTTAAAGTATTTGAAAATATGTTTATCAACTTTATGTAGGTGTAAATTAATTAGATTCCTTTTAATAATGGACTATCAGCTTTATAGTTTAAACTGATTAAATTAGAAAGCATTATTATCTATAAAATTTAAGTCGTGGGGGTAAACATATAGATTAATTTTTAGGGAAAAAAATGTAGAGTTGATCAAAAATCCTAAAGATAACAAGGGAGTAAGCAAAATAAAAAAAGGAGCGCGTTCAATAACACCCTTTATTAATTGGGAGGATAATTATACTAAAATACTTTCAAATTCTAGTCATTTTTTAACGTTAATAACGAATAGTTTGATCATTTTGCTGAAATAACTAAAATACCCCTATAATAGCTATATTCTAAGGATATTTGTGATTGTTGACACCCAAATTTTTTTTAAAAAAAAATATGACCTAATTCATCTAAATACCAAAAATTTGTATTACCACTAATAGTATTTACAAAGCAATACGGTGAAGTAGCTACTTTCTGTAAATTGAAATACAAGCAAAAAAGCCCATGAACTTATGTACACTTTCTAATCTTGAAAGTAAAAAAAAAAAAACTACGAACAGATCCTGACAGGATGATTGAGCTTTATAGCATGGCCGTTTCTGAGCATGAATAAGCTGTGCGATCGAACAGGGTCCCAAAAATCAGAAAGCCCCAAATTTTTTACCTCCGTATATATTACTATTACGATATCTCAATTTATAGATTTATGTCGTCCTACTTTTAGTGACTGCAGAATGTCAGAAATGACATTGTCGGTATTATTGTGGAAGTTGCAATACAATATTGGTTCAGTAAAACGGAATATTATACAATATTGGTTCGCTGACTTGTGCTGGCGATGTCTCAACAAACAGCCAAGGCACTCCAAAGTGAGGTGACCGATCCACATCGACACGACTCAAACCACAGTGGTCCATGTTTCTAGGCAATGTATCAAGTACTTCGGTGAATTATTATTATTATTATTATTATTATTTCTCTTAACAACCCACACACACCTACACGTTTCTTACGGTTTGGGCCTCGAACTCTGCAGTCCCCGTATGGTGTTCGCGTTGCTTTCCACTTGAGCTGCACGCACTGGACACTTGGTGAATTACTACTTGATCATTAGTATTTGAGCAATGCTATGATTACAATCAAATGTGTTACAGTTCATTTACGACCGTCCACGTGGCGGTTGCCAATCAGGTTCTCTCTCTCCATGTGGATAGGAGAGGAAGAGAGGAGTCAATTGTCAACCGGCACTTAGACGGTTGTAAATAGATTGTAATATATTTGATTGTAAACTTAGCATTTTTGTTAGTATTATCACCGACCTTGTATAGTTGCCAGGGGCGGATCCAAGGGTGGCTTGGGGTGGGCTAGAGCCCGCCCAAAAAAAAAAAATTATATAATTTTTTATATATGGATTTATCTACTTCCAGTCCATCCAAATTTTTGGTAGCCCATTCCAGCTATAGTTTCTGGATCGGCCCCTGATAGTTGCTATGACTTGGGATGTAATATTAAGAGCCTATATAAAGCGTTATTGGTTGTCACTATTTCTGCAGTCCTGAAATGCCAAAATTTTAACAATTTTGTGCTAAAATTTTAACATTTCTGCATATTCAGAACTACCAAAAATTTCTCTGTATAGAACCGCAAAAAATGGTAACAATCCCAAACACTTTGTAAAATGTTATTAGCAATTGACCTTTTAAGTGGAAAATGTTATTAGCATTGCCATTAGATTCGGCAGTTACTTGAGTAGGACACCACACCTTCTTCAAAACTCTGTGGACACCAACCAACCCCCCCAAGCGAGACGGACATTGTGTTCTTCTCATGGCAAAAGTGACCTCCCACTCCCACCCCACAAATGACTAAACCACCCCTCCTTCCACCTACAAATTTGAAACTGGTTTGCTACATGCGAGGGCCATTGTGGTCATTGCAGACGTTTCAAAAAAGAGAGGGGTGGGGGGCCATTTCGGGAAACCTCCCTTGAAAGGCACGGCTGGCCTGTGCTTAACCTCCCAGCAAAACCACAAATACACATTTATATAGTTGTCAATAGTGCTGTGGAACCTCTCTACATGAATTCCAAACTCTTCCAACAACAGCAGGTATTCTCTATGTCACTCTTTTCTTTTTCTTTTCTTTTATGTACATATATTCATTTGAAGCTATGCGTGCTTGATTCAATAGTTACATGAACAACTTGAATGACCCATTGCTTCCTCGGTTGCAATCTATGTCAGGCGCCGTTTATTTGGAGCGTCGGTGTATTTTGGTGTGTCTGTGTTGTATCCGGTACGTGTTAGATACCGCGGAGTCGCACTTATATCGTTTCTTTAAGGGTCTGTTTGGTAACGGTTTTTTTTTTACCGGTTCTGAGGTGTTTCTGAACCAACCATTTATGAAAACCACTGCTTGTTAAAAAATTTGAGGCACTGGTTTTGGTCGGCTCAAACGCCTCCCAAAACTGGTGTAATGTTATTTTGGGTGGCTTTATAAACACCACAAATCGGTGAATTTTGAGAGATTTTATTATTTTATTCCATTTATTTTCTCACAAAAAATATATAATTATAACTACTAATACCCTTCCCTCTTCAATTTTATATGTGTAAAAAACTTTCAGAACCGTTCGTTAGTGAATTACCAAGCATGGATTGGACTGCTTTAAAAGCCGCTACTTAAAAACCACTCAAAATCGGACTTAACCGGTACTCAAAAAATAGCTCATAACCGCTACCCCTACAATTGCCAAGCAGACCCTAATAGAATGAAAGATTGGGAAGAATAACAATAACTATCTAAATTATCCCCTTTTGGGGTTGTATCTCACATTCCGTTAAGCACTCAAGTTTGGCGATGAAGGAGTTGTGTAGAAAGTTTAGTCCCACGTCGGATAGAAAGTGGAGCATGAGACATAGATAATCGAGATTGGTCCTGGACTTAACAACGGATTTCTCTTTTAGTTAGTCATATGGGCCAAGTCCAATATCATATCTCATGAATTAGCTCCCTCCGGATCTCATTGCATTTGATGGGTAGCAAAAAGGATTGTATCAAGGTTTGCAGTATACTCATAAGAAAGGTCCGAAAATAAATTCCAATAATGTGAACCTTGGATTATATTTGCAGTCTTCGGCATCATGTTCTGCAATATTTGATAGGTATAGAGCCATCTGAAGAGTTTTTCTTGGTATTCCTAGGACCTTTTGTTTGTAAAATATTTACCCGGCTTCATGAAAAATAAATTATTTTGCAACTTTTGCAACATTTTGTTTATTGTAGCTGAATTTATGCTCACGTACCACTTAGATCATGCTCGTCACACTGACTAGTCTCTTGGTGTTCTATGTTCCTCATCCAAGACCTAAATCCTACTCTTCCCATTGATGTGGTCACCTAAACAGTAAAACCTTCTTCAATTGTCTCACTCGACCTTTTTGCTTTGCAACCAAACTCCTCCATTGTTTTCATTGTTCCCAGGATTCTTCTGTCACAACACATTATAGTGCAATGCAGATTCAATATATCCCACATATATTCTCCCCTAAATGGAGTTGCAAAGTGCAAACACGATGATGATAAAGAACTCATCCCTCTATTTCAATTTTGGAATTGATAGCTTTGAAGCCCCCGTTACAATCTGTTTCAACTCATCAAGGTGATCCCTGAATGGCCTTGCTTAATGGCAAGCGAAGAGTAAATACCACAGTTTCAAGTAGTGTTTGTTTGTGATCTATGTTTCATCGGCACAACTATGACACGGCATAATAAGGACACGTGTGGCAGATAATTCATTGGTTTTAGCATGTCCTAGTGTAATTTGGAGTGCTTGTATCCGTGTCGAGTGCAGTACATGTCTAACACAACGCCACCAAACAAGATACTGTTTTTGGAGTGTCCGTGCATCTTTGACCACAATCTGGCAGCTTGTTCCTCCTTGGTGACAGGGATTTCATCTACCGACCATGGCCTCCTACTCTTCTTTCACTATCTTGCAGTAATCAAATCCAAGAATTTATCCTTCCCTGACAAAGCCTTCCATAGCCCGCCTTGTGCAAGTAAAGCTCTTATCTTCACATGCTAAAGGTTTTCAGTCATACTTTCTAAAATCTTGAACTACTAAGTAATTTTCCAAATCAATCAAATCCCTATAAGCTACGATGCCAGTTATATGGCCCAATAGATATGGATCTACTGAAAGAAGAAATTCTGATCAATTTGCAACTACAAGATGATGGCAACAAGTGTGCTTAACTTACAGGCAAGACAGTGAGAGATTCATTAATAAATAAAAAGGCGAATACTGGGATTTGCTGACAAGTCACTTCTCAAATACTAGTGCATGATCCCACAAAGATGAATTCCCAAAACCCTCTATAAATGTTTACTAAGATCCAACCCATAGACCTCAAAAGAACTGCAGAGTTCTCACAAACGAAACCAGGACGAACAAATTTAGGGCATTGGGAATAACATAATCCAAGAAACAGTCGGGTACTGGGAGCATCAATTTTGTTAGTTATTGGTAATATTTGATTGGTTTGGGATTGCCAAAGTTGAACAACCATAACTCTCAAACAATCCACACCAACTCTGTCAATCTTCAATCCGATTTTGCAGTCTGTCAACACAAAACACAATATCCAGCTGTAGGTGCATGTGCTTTCATTAGGTTAGCCCAAATATGCTTCTCTGTTGGCTGAAGCCTCGGACATTTTTTCTAGAGCTGGTGTTCTTGTGCTTTGATCTATAATACTACTAGATAAAAAAATTCTACGAGTTTGGCACCATCTGAAGTGTTTTAGTGCGAAATTTTCAAGGTATGCAATTAAACCTCAACATATGATCTGATTTAAATAAGGCGTAAGTAGTTATTTCTCCAAGTTTAAAGTTGAACTGATACAACCATTCAATCATGCTTCACTTGCAAGATAACTATTTCTTCCATGGTTCAAGATTATGCTTTACACCACCGAATCATAATGCTTATACCCTCACGAACTTCCTTTGCATTACACTTTTCTTTACTTTAAGGAATAATGCATAACTGTGCTATTATTTCTTTGCCTTTTCAATATAAGCTCAAGAGCTAAGTATTAACTTTGTTGAACTTAAGTATTAGTCTGTCTCTCTAACATCTTTATCAATCATTTATCTTTCGGTCTCTAGTTCGGTGAACATTTTTTTCTCTTGTAGCAAATAATTACTACAGAAAAATATTACCTAGTTTATAACCTACTGATCATATATAGCTGGAGAACAGGGGAAAGAAGAAAAATGGCATCTCTTACTCCTGGAGTTCTTATAAAGCTTCTTAAGCACAGAAATTCTGATGTCAAAATATGTGGAGAACATCGATCTGTTCTCCTACAAGTAATCAGCATTGTACCTGCGCTCGTTGGTTCAGAGCTCTGGCCGGACCATGGCTTCTTCATAAAAGTCTCGGATTCTTCACATTCCACATATGTTTCGCTATCTAAAGGTGACAACGAACTCATCCTAACAAACAAATTGCAGCTTGGACAATTCATCTATGTCGACAAAGTGGATGATGGCACTCCAGTTCCAGTCCTTGTAGGGGTTAGACCATTGCCAGGGAAGAACCCGTGCATAGGAAACCCCAAGGATCTAATGCAAATCTTGGTACCTTCAGATAAACCGGAAAGTTTGGATGATACAATGGCAAATGGAAGATCTAATGGAGTGTCGGAGGGAAAAGAAGAAAACCTAAAACAAAGGTATATTATTAAAGAGGAGAAGGTCTCTGTTGCTTCTAGATACTTGAGGGGTGTTTCTAATGTTCTCAATGACAAAGTAAATGGAAATCAGCTTGTTGCTAAGCCTAAGAAGGTCAGTTCTTCTAAAGGAAAACAAGAGTTAGAAGGCCAGGTATGCATGTATTTGAAAGCTCATCCATACTTTTAAGTAGCTAGAATGACTATCATTCGCCAAGATACTACTAACCTTCATATTAAGATAAGTTTATCATACTAAAAGGAATAACTTCAAAATGGTTTCATGTATGTTGAAGATAGTGTTATTTTTCGCTAGTGCAAAACCAAACGACTGATAAATCCTTAAAACCTACACTATAAAATATGATCTCGTACTGTTTCATCTAGGTATATTATCAGCTTGACAGTTATCAGGCTTAGTTGCACTTAAATACCCTTAATTATTGAGCTTTGACATTTTAATACCTGAAAGTTTTGGCAATGTACCCTTCCTTTATCCTGCCTTTCAACTTAATGCTCATATGCAAAGTACGCAAGCTTTTGAGACTTTTTTCCTCTTAAACATTCCCAAAATTATTTTAAAAATTCAAAGAAAAAATAAAGTTTAAAAGAAATCATTTTTTTTTACAAAACCCGAACTGTAGCCCCTTCTTCGCCAACCACCACTCCCCGGCTTCTGCCACTTCTCTCACTCCCGTGACCGCCCACTGCTGCTCCGGCTCCTGGCCACGAGGCTGCACGAAATGGATGCAAATATTTCCTGAAAAATAGGTTGAAAAAACTGTAATTTGAACCTTGATATCATGACACGTTAGTATGCAAGTATTTTGTAGGTAGTCTCTTAGTGTTTGAAGTGATTCAAGACTTGAATTCCCTGAATTATTTGCACTCTGAGATGATTGATGGTTATGTGCATTGATAGCGTTACAGGCGCAACCTATCACTCCTATCCGTCAGACTGAGGCTACAAGGGAAAAACAGGAATCTACTGGGGCAAGCGTGAAGGAGGCTCCAGCTCCTCGGAAGAGCTCATACCCAAGAAATGTTCACACTGTAAAGAAGCTGCATCAGTCTTCTTCGATGAGTAACAGAAAAACAAGGGTTTTAGTTACTAGCCCTTGGGACTCCCTTCCTCCCAACCTGATCAAGTCTGGTAAGGTACTTGATCAACTAAACACTTCTTTATTCATGCATATTTACAAAAGCGAAGACAATGTTGTCTAATGCCATCACTTAAATGCAGATTTGTGTCATGGCACTGAACCTGTTGTTTCTTAATTGATCCTAATTTACTATCTTTTTCTTTATGCAAATGCTCTTTCTGTCAAATTTGAAGTTACTTCAGTTCTTTCTTCGACAAACATACATTTATTTTAAGTTACATCCCTGAAATCATTTTTTTTCTTCTGATGAACTCCATTACCCTCTACTCATATTCCTCTTGTGCTTATTAACAGGGGATTGTAAGGAGAAAAAACATAGCTCTTCTAGTAGCAGCTGAGGCCCAGAGAGAAGCAAATGCAGCTGCAGCAATTGTTAAGGGTCTCAGGTTAGCATCCATTTTTTGAGGCATGTTGTCATCATCTTCCTATTTTATTTTCGAACATTTCTTGAAACTTAACTTTTAGTAATATACAAAATAGGCCTTCTCTAAGGAAAGTATAGTACTTCGGGCAGACACACTTTTGTTGTTCTTCTTAGCAAGATTAGAACTTAAAGTAACAGTTGTTTAAATCTTTCTGTTGAGAACTAATAAGGGATTTAGTTCCACATTGGAAAATGTAATATGAAGAGGAGCTAGACTCCCTATAAGTAGTTGAGTAGCCCATCAATAAAATACACACAACAATTATTCTCTACATGGTATCAGAGCCATAACGGAGAAAAAAAAATATTTCCTCCCCCCGCCTCTTTCCCCACCGGCAGTCCCCCCCCCCCTTCCCCCCCCCGGCAGTCCCCCCCCCCCCACCACCGACGCCCCCCCCCCCCCCCCCCCCCCCGGCAGTCCCCCCCCCCCCCCCGACGCCCCACCCGGCAGTCACCACCCCCCCCCCCCCCGACGCCCTGTCCCCCCCCCGACGCCCCCCCCTCCTTTTTTTTCATTTCGAAAAAAAAACCCTAATTTTGAGAGAGAGATTATGTGGGTGGTTTTTCGACGACGGATGGCTGTCAAATGCTTTATTTGCACCTTCTGTTCCTAGATTACGCCCTCCGGAACAACAAATGCTTTATTTGTTTTCCGTTCTCGATCTGCAAATTAGGATCTCCATGCGCGCGCCGGTGTTGGCCATGTTAATCGCGCATTCGTAAGGTCTCTGTTGACGACTTTACACGAAGACGACGACGACGACGAAGCTGACGAAGACGACGACGACGATGAAGCCGTCGAAGCCGCCGCCGACGACGAATCACAGTTGAAGACGCCATGGATTCGATCAGTGGTAAACTGACAGCAGACGAGATGAAGGCCTTGGTTGATGATATTTTATCAAAGAGATTAACCGAGGCGACCCCACGTGTGATCCATACTGATGTGGATCCGTCACCCTACAAATTGGGGAAGCTGGACAAGCTGGAGACGAAGTTGGAAGGAACGTCCAATTACTTGAAATGGTCACGACAGGCCATGCGGACGCTGAAGGACCGTGGCTTGGTTGGCTACGTCAATGGCCAAACCAAGGCGCCAGATGATCCCTCCTCCAAGGAGTTTGCTATTTGGGAGATTGTCAACAATGTTGTGGCTGGATGGTTGACGGCTTCCTTGACCGACCAGGTGTCGGACAATGTCGAGGCGCTGGAGGCTGCTGCTGATATATGGCAGACTTTAAAGGATATGTACTCAGGCTCGGGCAATCCTATGCGGATTTTCCAACTGCAGGATGAACTTGATAGGGTGGCCCAGGACGACCGCACCATCTCTGAGTATGCAGCACTGTTAAAGAAGTACTGGTCTGATCTGGATCACTATGATCCTCTTGGAATGGAAGATGTCCAGGTCGAACCAGCATTCGCGAAACATTTTCAAAAGTTCTTGGATTATATTTCGCGTCAACGGATGATGAAGTTCTTGAAGGGTCTTAACCCTGTGTTTGAGCATAGAAGGAATGTCCTCCTAGCACAGCCCATGCTTCCATCCTTAGAAGACGCCATAGCTGCCATGGCACAAGAAGAGGCTCGCTTAAAGTTGATGCCCAACAAGGGCTCTTTCCAGGGAGAGCAAGCCGCTGTTGACAAGTCTGCGCTTGCCGCCTTCAATCAGCCTCCCTCTGTGGTCGGTGTTTGTCACAACTGTGGTGACTCAGGGCATTACATCAGGTTTTGTCCAAACACCCTACACAGTCATTTAAGTGATCGTGGACGGGGCCGCGGCGGACGTCGTGGTGGTAGAGGCGGTTATGCTGGTAGAAGGAGAAATTATTCTGGAGGACACAAAGCTAATCTGGCGGAGGAAGGGGGCGACATTCACCTGGCTGAGTTAACCCCTCTTGAGAAGGAGTTCCTTGCGAAGTTACGCAGCACGACGCTGGATTCGGACGGCAGTCATGGGACGTCATCTACCTCGGGGGACCACATCACTTGCTTTGCCCAAACCGGTACAGGTATACCTGCGCGTGCTCTTGCAGCAGCTGTCCACCAACCAGGTTGGATTATGGACTCTGGGGCATCTCGCCATGTCATGGGGTCCCGCGGTGAGTTCCAGGACTATACTCACCTACCGACGTCGGAAAGCATTCAGACTGCTGATGGTAACTCCAGCCCTGTTCTGGGTAAAGGCACTGTCGCATGCACCCCTTCTCTCACTCTCACCAATGTCTTACATGCTCCGTCTTTTCCTGTCAATCTTCTTTCTATTAGTGCCATTATTCTTGATCTTAACTGTACTGTTTCTTTTGACATTCCTACGGTGACCTTTCAGGAGAAGGGGACAGGACGACGACTAGGGACTGGCACATGGCATAAAGGGCTGTGGTACTTGGACAGGACTGGACTGGACAAAGCATTGGCATCTCTGGTAGCCGACACACCATCGGAAGATACACGACGCAATGTAGAAGATGAATTGCTACTCCACCACCAGCGTGTCGGTCATTCTTCTTTTAAAGTTATTAGTCGCATGTATCCGTCCTTATACCAAAGGGCTAATAAGGAGAAGTTATTTTGTTATGCTTGTGAGTTGGATAAACATACCAGAAGCACATATGTGAGTTCCGGTAGTAGAAGTTCGGCTGCATTTGATATGATACATTCGGACGTATGGGACCCTTGTCCTACAACCGGTATTAACGGTTTTCGATGGTTCGTCACTTTTATTGATTGTTATACTCGCGTGACATGGGTGTACCTTATGAAGAATAAAAGTGACGTCTTTGAGGCGTTTCGCGACTTTCATCGTCGGGTAGAAACTCAATATGGCACTAAGATTAAGTGCTTACGGTCTGACAATGGGACGGAGTATACAAATAAGACGGTTGCTGAGTATTTATCCACTCATGGCATACTACACCAAACTTCTTGTGCCTATACACCGGCACAAAATGGTGTGGCCGAACGGAAGAACAGACACCTGCTGGAGGTCGCACGGACGATGATGCTGGCTATGAATGTTCCGAAACACTTATGGGGACAGGCGGTGTTAACGGCATCTTATCTCATCAACAGAATGCCATCTCAGGTATTGGACTGGAAGACACCGTTGGAGATGCTTACTGGTGCTACCACGTACACTGTTCCACCAAAAGTATTTGGGTGTGTCTGTTTTGTCCAAGATAATAGGCCAGGAGTTGGCAAACTGGATCCTAGAGCGGTTAAATGTGTCTTTGTCGGGTACACGGCAACTCAGAAGGGATACACATGTTGGAGCCCAGTTGAGCGAAAGATGTTTGTGAGCATGGACGTTACCTTCAGAGAACTAGAACCATATTATAGTTCGGATGACGGTTCGGCGTTTGTTGACACACCTAACACAGCGGGTGTTAGATGTGAGGGGGAGAAATTAAGCCCATCTGTGGTAGTCGGATCGGTCCCATGCCCGGTCGTAAAAAACTGGACGAAAGGGGGAGAAAGCAGTGACACTGATACAGAAGATGAAGAAGATACATATGTTAAACAGGGAGAGCAGCAGACAATGGAAAAGGAGCTCCAAGTCTACAGAAGGAGACAGCAGAAGTCCAGTACCCCTGTGCCTTCTGTACCAAGTCTCTCGTCTACTCCTGCCCCAACTCTTGAAGATGTTGCCTCCGCACAGAATCAATCTGATTCTGATACGGATCTCTCTGACTCTGATGGTATGATCTCTCCACCACCTATTGCTCCCTTAAGCAGATCTTCTCGCATCAATGCGGGTAAGGCTCCTAGTCGTTTTGATAATTATGAACATGATATTGCCAATTACCTGTCTTATTCTAATATTTCTTCGAATTATCGAGCCTTCATCGCATCATTAGACTCTACTTCGTTGCCCAAAAGTTGGCAGGAAGCAAAGAAAGATCCAAGGTGGAAAGCTGCGATGATGGAAGAACTTGGGGTACTGAAAAAAAATAAGACGTGGGAGCTGGTTCCATTACCCAAAGGAAAGAAAACTGTGGGATGCAAATGGGTGTACACAGTAAAGGAGACGTCAGAAGGAAAGGTGGAACGATACAAGGCGAGGTTGGTTGCAAAGGGATACACACAATCATATGACATCGACTATGATGAGACGTTTGCTCCAGTAGCAAAAATGAGCACCGTAAGGACTCTGGTCTCCATTGCAGCAAACTATGGGTGGAAGTTATACCAATTAGATGTGAAGAATGCCTTTCTCCATGGGGACCTACAAGAAAAAGTGTACATGGAACTCCCGTCAGGGTGCTATGCTACAGAATCAGACGGAGGGACGTCGCATGGAAAAGTGTGCAAACTAAAGAAGTCGCTATATGGGCTCAAACAATCTCCTCGAGCCTGGTTTGACAGATTCAGAAAGGCTGTTACAGGCATGGGATACTATCAAGCAAATGCAGATCATACGGTCTTTCTTCAGCATGCAAGAGGCCACATCACTATA
The DNA here is from genome assembly GCA_029216955.1 of Iris pallida. NCBI lineage: Eukaryota > Viridiplantae > Streptophyta > Magnoliopsida > Asparagales > Iridaceae > Iris > Iris pallida. Next base: position 5,558,894 of record JANAVB010006399.1, read on the forward strand.
CTTGCTGTATACGTGGATGATATAGTAATCACAGGTAATGATGAAACCGAGATTGCTAAGCTGAAGTCAAAACTCGCAAAGGAGTTCGAAGTGAAGGATCTAGGAGCGATGAGGTACTTTCTAGGTATCGAGGTGTGTGAAGGCGAATAAGGAATTGTTCTCTCACAGAGAAAATACACACTAGAGTTGCTGAAGGAGACATGAATGCTGGGATGCAAAGCTGCAGTCACTCCAATTGACCAGAAGTGCAAGTTAGGAGCAGAAGCAGGAGAGCCAGTTGATCGTGAAAGATATCAACGACTTGTAGGGAGATTGATTTATCTGGGACACACTCGTCCTGATATTTCATTTGCGGTGAGTGTAGTAAGTCGCTACATGCAGATCCAAGAACGGGTCATATGGATGCAGTATTTCAGATATTGAGATATCTGAAAGGAACGCCGGGAAAATGGCTATGGTTCAAGAAGAATGGATGTATAGAAGTTGAGGGATACTGCGATGCAGACTGGGCGAGCTGCATAGACGATAGAAGGTCTACCACGGAATATTGTGTCTTTGTAGGAGGAAACTTGGTCTCATGGAGAAGCAAGAAACAGTCTGTGGTAGCACGGTCTACAGCTGAAGCAGAATACAAAGCAATGGCTTTAGGAGTGTCGGAGTTGCTGTGGGTGAAAGCGTTGCTGACAGAGTTGAAGCTGGACAAGGGAGCACCATTACGTCTTTGAGCGATAGTCAAGCTGCAATAAGTATAGCTAACAATCCAGTTCAGCACGACAGAACGAAGCACATCGAGATCGATCGATTCTTCATCAAAGAAAAGCTGGAACAAGGGATACTGAAGATTGATCATGTTCGCTCAGAAGAACAAGTGGCAGACTGTCTGACTAAGGGTCTTAGTTCAGTAAGTCTGTCGAAGCTATGTAACAAGATGGGAATAATTAATATCTATCGCCCATCTTGAGGGGGAGTGTTGAGAACTAATAAGGGATTTAGTTCCATGTTGGAAAATGTAATATGAAGAGGAGCTAGACTCCCTATAAGTAGTTGAGTAGCCCATCAATAAAATACACACAACAATTATTCTCTACACTTTCTATGATTCATAAAGATTTTGCAATGGATAAAAGGATTTTTTAAACACTTGTTTGGTTCCTACTGTAGGTTTAAGTAACAGGTTAAGGCCCTTCCATGATTCATTAGGATATGTCTGAAGAAAAGTCAAGATTAATTCAGAAAAGAAATTGTTAGATTTCATGATACGGGAGATGCTAAACATCCAGACTGGGTTACCAAGTATCTCATAATTGCAAGAGCAGTATAGACTGATACGGCTAAGTATCAGCTTTATCGTATCGGTTTTGGCATGACTGATCTGATACTGCCCTACCATTAACATGAACTTTCACGTTTTTCCAACTAAATATTTTGAACTTTTTTTATTATTAGCAACTATATACCCTAAACTATCGGACCATTAGCAACTTGCTACCTCCTCTTAGTTTTTTAAGTTAAAAAAAAAAAAAAAATGCCCCTATGACAAATTAGAAGAAAACAAAAATAAATAAACAAAATAAACAAAAAGTGAAAGAAAAACTAACTCTATCCCTGACTCTGCCCACCCACCCCCACCCATTTGCCCTTTTTCATGTTTCTTTTCACTTTCTTTCCTTTTCTTTAATATAAAACATAGAATAATCTATTTTCAGGGTAAAACGGTCTTAGGAAAGACATTTGTCATTAATTTGATGTTAAATTGATGCTCAAACAACGGGAGGTAGCAACTTGTTAACGGCCTGATAGTTCAGGGTATACAGTTGTTAATAAGAAAAAGTTCATGGTATTTAGTTTCAAAAATGTGAAAGTTCAGGGTATCGCAAAGTAGTCCACGTAAAATAAACAACAATATCTATTGTGAGTACTGAATAATTCAACAATAAATGTTATTCCATTCAAAACTACATAAACCAAAAAAATAATGCATAAGATTGTGTCTAAATATATATATTAAATAAGGCTTTTTGGCTTCTAAAAATCAAGAACTCCGAAACTCCAATCCTAAACCGCCAAAATTGTCGAGACTGTTGATACACATACTCATGAAAAGGCTGGGAACCAATTCTGATATTGCAAACCTTGGTCAAACTATGGAAGCAATCTTACCCCTATTTTATGGAGAGACTGTTTTTGACAAGTTCAATTTTTCTGAACTTTTTAACTACCAGTGAAATTCCTTCTTGTTAGACTATTAGCACGTACATAATGCGATAGGGAAATGGTAGAGTCACAGCAATATGGACATGCCACTGATTTTGGTGTGTGCTAGTATATTTTGGAGTAACTTCGTGTCGATACGCATCCTGCACCAACATGACACTATCAGCCACCAATTTTGGAGTGTATGTGCTTCCTAGTTGTGAGATGACAAAGAGTCCAAGACATCAAAGTAAATGCCCAATAAATTGCCTGATTTGTATAGTTAAAACATGATCCTATATTAGTGGGAACCATAGGGGTGGCCAGTGTTATTAGTTTCTATAGAAAATAGAAAGTATAGGGGGGGTCCCTGTAATTAGTTTCAAAGCAGGAGTGGTCCGTGTAATAAGTGTAAAATACAGGGGTTGTTAATGCAATTAACCCCTATTCGTTTTGTGTTTATTGTGACCTCTCTCCAGCATATTTGCCGATCTACGGAAGTCTGCAACCAAGGAGGATCCACACATCTGTTTGACCAAGTTCTTTTCGCTAAATCACCTCTTAAACCAGGCCAATGTTACCACTCTAGAAAAGAGCATTTCTCCAAGCCATGAACAACCACCGCAACCTTCAGAAATGGAGAAAAATAGCAGGAAGAGCTCAGAAATCGACAGTGGGAGTGCTCTGAATCCTTCACAGCTCTCAGAGGAGCCCGGCAGTAATGAGAAGCTGGAGTGGGCAAGAGGGAACAGTGTCAAGGAGATCGATGAGGCAAGGTCAGCTCTCACGAAAGAATCCTACTCATGGTTCTTGAGGTACCTAGAAGGCGCAATCGACTCCGGATTCCAGATCAATGCCAGCACGAAGAAGAACGCCACCTCTAAAGCAGCGAATGAGAAGATCGCAGTCGCATTGTCACAGCTCAAGCGTGCTAGTGACTGGCTAGATCAAGTGAAAAGTGAGGCAGGACATGAGCTGGTTGGTTCACTGGAGGCCATCGATGGACTAAAGCAGAAGATATTCGCCTGTTTGCTTAGCCATATGGAAATGGCTGCATCGGCACTTGAGAACCCAAGCATCGATGGTGTGTGATAATTCCGCGAGTTCCTGAGATTTTTTTTTTCTTCCCTCTGTTTGTAACTTAGAAAGAGAGGGAACTTCTAAAGGTGTTGGAGTATAAATGTGGCATTCTTGCCAAATGCTTGTTGTATCTTAATGTACATACATCTGGTTCGAAAATTTATAGAGTGAATTTGTTGCTTTTTCTTGGAAATCTTGATATTTGAAGAACTTATTAGCGTACTCTTTATATTTCGAAGATCAAAGAAACTCTGGTTGTGCTTGTTAACATAAGGTTATGCCATTGATCTTTCAAAGAAGAGCCTAAACTCAATGGGGGGTGGTTTGATTGAATTGGAGTCAGTACATATGTAAACAATGGAGTAACAACAGTAAGTATGCATAGACATGGAGATCGATGTGGAAGAAGAAGAAGAAGAAGAAGAAGAAGAAGAAGAAGAAGAAGAAGAAGAAGAAAACCAACATATCACCAATAGCTAAGTTTCTTCTTATTCATAATAAATCTGGAGCAACGAAAGAAAGACTTGCCTACCTATGAGACCCAACAAAAACCCTAACCCCAAATATGCACAAACATGGCCGTTTCTGAGTATGTGCAAGTTGTGCGATCGCACATGGCCCCAAAAATCAGAATGCCCCAAAAATGTTAAGCTCCGTACATATTACTAATGTGAAATCTCCATTTTTAAATTTAGGCGTCCTAATTTTTAGAAAATGCAGTAACATGACCCTTAGGCCTCATTTGGTTCGCAGAGAGGAAAGGAAAGGAAATCAATTTCTTGGTGTTTCCTGTTTTTGGAGAAATTACAATTCTCATCGATTTTTTTTTCTGGTGTTTGAAAATGCCAAGAAAATTGGAGGGAAAGTGAATACTTAAACGGTGTTTGAAAATGCTAAGAAAATTGGAAGGAAAAATGAATACTTAAAGGTGGGAAAATGAATCCATGCTTTGATGAATGCAACTATTTTTCTTCCTAATTTCCTTTCCATTGGGAATCACTTTCCTTTCCTCCCCCAATTTCTTTGGCACCCAAACATAGAAAAGTAGTGAAATTCTTTTTCCAATCCCATGATTCCACGAAACGAAACGAGGCCTTAGAATGTTAGAAAAATACCATTTTTTTAGAGTGGTTAAGAACTAAAAAGAGACCATTTTTTTATATTTGTAGAGGACCCTTAGAGTGTCAAAAACTGCCATGCCAAGCTAACCCAATCTCCGGGTATAATGGATGTACCTTAAGGCCTCGTTTGGTTCACGGAAAGGAAATGAATTCTCTTGTATTTTCCATGGGAATGGGAAAGTAGGATTCCTGTCACATTTCCTTTCCGTTGTTTGGTAAAACAAGAAAAGTACCTAGGAAAGGAAAGAAAAATATAACAATGTTCCAATAATATCCTTACCTTTTAAAATAAAAATAATATTATAAAAAATAACATTAATAGTAAAATAAGCAATGACACATGGTTACTTTTGTCATAACTTTTGTAATAAATGTTTGAAAAGGAGGAGGGAAAATCAATCATATGGGTCTTGAGTGGAACCATATTTCCACCAATTTTTCCCCTTGTCAGGAAATTGATTCCCAAGTTTGTAGCTACCAAACAAAGGAAAGGAACAACTTTATTTTCTTGGTTCCTTAAATCCGTGAACCAAAGGAGGCCTAAATTGATCAGACTCTCTTAAAGTGTCTACTCTCTTGTTTTAGATGAGGCATTTGTAAGATTTGCCTTGTAAATTTTCAGTTCATCATATCCAAACTTCACCAAATATGCAATACCATGAGAAAACGAGAGGAAATTTCATATCCACATTCCATTAATCATAATATTCTCATCATAAATTTGGCATTTGGGGTTGTTAATTTATGAGGGAAAGAGAAGGAAATTGAACTGTTTCATGCAGATGGGAAGTCATTTCTATGGTATTGTGTTTCATTTTCCTGAACTTTGCACAGCCCAAATCTATGTAGTGAATGATCAAATAGATACTCACGATTTGAGTTGTATCATTGCAGTTTTCCTTGCTTTGCTTTGTTTTCGTTGCATGTTGATTTTATTGTTGGAGAAGTGAATGAAAAATTGACTTGGAAAATTAATTTTAAAAAATGTTTTAATTAATTTTTTTTAAATTTCTAATAGTTGTCTATTGAAAAGGTATGTCTTTGCTTAAACGAATATATACAACGAATCTATGGCAACGAATCTATTGGAAATGTGTGCCATTTCTATTGTGTCTCTTTATCATCTATAAAAGCATAAGTTTGTGAATAATTATATAATTCATTTCATCCATCTAGCATTAAGTCTAAGAGAGAGATGGACTACCAATATTGCTTCGTCGAATTTCTGCGGTGTGAAGTGCTGCTACCGAAGAAGAATAATTGTTGCATCCTGGGAGACTAATCGTCATTGAACCGTAAGCACCAATGTGGAGCGCTTTGAACCAAGTTCAAGCCTCGATCTCGATTAGATCGTTATTTTATTTTTAATTTCAGAGCCTAAAATACAGAGTTGGAAATTTATTCTAACATTTATATCTACTTTGGAGCTTCCTTTGCGGTAGTTACTATTTGGGATTGATCCTACTGGTTTTGTGTCACCATGTTAAGTAGCAAGCCTCGGAGATCCACCATCATCTTGGCTGGGTGGACCGCACTCGGATACCGGAGTAGGAATACCCTTCCTCCTCCTCCCACTATGACCATTCTTGTATCTATTATTTGTAGCGTTTAGCCATGGCACGTGTTAGCCCTTGTATTCGGAAGATTGTTCCTTACTACTTTAATTTCGTTATTGTGAGAACTTTAATAATATTCGTCTTTCATTTTAGGCTCCATTTTAGATCAATACATAAAATGTTAATCATACTATAGATCGGTTTTGCCTGCGCGGAGCCTACCAGTCCTAAATTGAAAACCCAAGTATGAATTGAAAGATACTAACAAAAAAAAACCTCCATACATTTTTTTCAAATTTTACGATTTTAATGCCACTACACATTTTTCCTATGTATTTGAGAAATTGTTGATGGACCAATTTCTATAGGTACTTTTAAAAGCTAGTTCGATTTTGAAAGAAAACAACAAGAAGAGTTTAAACTTATGGAGTGAGGTGGGCCGGGGATCATTGTTGACCGGGGTTGATCGGACTTGGGTCGGACCGGACTCAGCCCAGTTTAAGGAACGTCCGATCCGAAATTACAAAATTCAAACCCAGATCCGGATAGGTTCTGTCACGACCCGGTCCCAATTTCTTGGGTCGAATCGGATCATGCCCAGCCTGCACCGTTGTTGAGACGGCGGCAGTAAGCTGTATCACTCATGCAGGTAATATCAACAACACAATAATTGCCACAAATTTATTATTCCGAATTTAAAAACTTTTTACAACAAAATGAAAGATACATCTGAAATATACTGTTTTCCACAAACATCATGAATCATAAAAAAAATAAGAAAATCTAGGCAACCAGCTCATCAGTCTCGAGATCTTCGTCCTCTAGTTGGGATCTAGGGAAAATACCGCGGAATAAAGCATCATCAGTGATACCTAAAATGTTGGGTCTCCAGTCAGGAGGGAGCAAAGTACAATTCATGCTAATTTAACAATTGAAATAATAATAGAATTATGCACTTTTAAACAGTTTTGAAAATCAACTAAGCAGTTACAGTTTTAAAACAGTTACAGTTCTGTGATGTGAATAGGCAATGAAATATGACCGGCTTAGGTTTGTTACAGTTCAGATACGGCTTATCCCCGTGTGTATGAGGGGTAAGCTAATATAGTTACAGTAGTTTGGATGTGGTCATACTCATTACACTACTCCCCCAGTCCCCAATAGTTACAGTAGTTACAGTCAATGCTCTCAAAGAGAGTTCCGTGTTGTATCGTGGTTTAAACTTGCAATAAAATAATTACTAAATAATTGTAAACTAACACAAAATGTACTTGCCTTTGTTTTATTGACTGGATTCGTTTGTTGATTCCGGGGTGATGCTAGTACAGTCCTCGAAACCCTACAATTGAGAATTTGACTCAGATTCCAGGTTTACCAATCTAGCTACGCTAGTTGAAATCTCTATTTGTGTCCTAATCAAATTTTAATTCTTTTAATTAACAAAACACGAAAACACGATTATTTGTGCGTTGATTTAATACGAGGGAAAAAGATCATTTTATGTTTTGAATTCGAAAAACTTCGTCGATACCAGATTAATTATTAAAACTTGGTATTTTCATAACTTATAAATATAAAGCTAATTTCTTACTTAGTGAGAAATACATGATTTTTTTAATTAAATAAAAACTTGTCAATTTTAGATGAGAAAATCTTAATTATTTTTTATACGAAAATACTTTTTATTTAATTTACTCGTTTAATACAAAAACTCGCAAAACCAGAAATAACTAAAATCTACGCTACCAATTACAGTTACAGACCACAGCCAGCTGGGCTTATGCCCATTACAATTTATTTACATAAATTGAAATAAGACAAAACCGTCGTTAGTCCTAAACTTAAAATATGAATAAAATATGAACAAAATTAAATAGTAAAAATAAAGATAAAATATAGAGTCTCAGATATGGTCCAATCCTCAACTGGGCTAATGCCTCAACGTCCGGGTGGAGCCGGTTTCGTTTGCACTTAGCCGGGTCCATTGACCGATACGGTCGTCACCCAAATCCAAATATTAAATAAAATTCCAAAATCCGTTTTAAATTCATTTTTAAAATAAATCTAGAATTTACGGAAAAATTCGGCAGCATCTCCTCTGTTTTTGGTCAACCCAAAAACTGGGAAATAGCGCCGATACTTTCCTGCAAATCCCAAACCAGGGAAACCCAAATATGTATATATATAATAATCCACAACCAATCCACAGAATAATCGGAACGACCCGAATAATTTCGGAAGTCCGATTCCAACCCAAAAATCACAGAACGCTACCGAAAAAATCCGGAAAGCTAAAACATACCAAAAACCAATTTCCGAAATATTCCGGAAATTCAAAATAATCAACAGAACCTTTCCGAAGGTTCCGAAAAAATACGACGTCGCTAAAACCGAATTTTCAAAGGGAATCGGGGACCATTTCTCATCATAGACTATATGAAAAAGAGACGGGACAGGGGTTATACCTCAGGTTGCTCGGCTAGAGCTCTCAGATGAAAAATAGAGAAAGAAATAAGAGTTTCGAACAGCAAAGCAAAATCGGGACAGCGTCCAAACTGAAATCCAGCTCCTGGTCGGGAACAGAAAGTCCCAGAACGCGAATCGGGGCTCTGGGACAGCAGCGAACAGCAGCAACGCTACCACAGAACAATGGATTAGGGCACGTCGGGACGACGCGGAAGCGGGGAGGCCGAGCTAGGGCTAGGGCAGGAGGGGGCTGCGGGATCCGGGGTCGGTCGCCGACCGAAGGGTGGCCGACAGGGGGTTGGGCGCGCCGGGGACGCGCTGGTTGTCATGCCCCAGAACCAGAATACTGGAGAGCGGGGGCAGACATAGCCAGCTACGTATATGAAATGGAATCCATCTCGCTATACGGTCACGGCTGTCTAGATACATGAGGGTTTATCTACAAGCCAACAGTCTCTTAAGGTCATGAACAAGCCTAGTGTCTCAATCACAAGCAAGTAAGTAAAAGTCACAAGATGTATGATCATTAAATATACAGTGGTAAGGCGTCCCAAACATTACATATTCAGTTGATCATGAAGCTAGTCGTTACAAAATGTCAGGACTAGCAAGAGTTTAGTCATACATGATCAACCCTAGGATCTGTTAATCATGTTACAGCCCGTAGGCAGACAGTAAGTAAAAGTGCAATCGAGCTAACACGTGCTCGTCGGCTAAACGCCTCAAAAGAATAATTTTACAATAAAGTGGGAGGACAAAAAAAAACCCACTCATTGCCAGGGTTCCGTCTAGTGGTCACCATCTGGCTGGAAGATCGGTGGATCCTCTGGAGCTGCTCCGATATCTGGCCACACAAAACCAGCTGGATCAGACCCCAGAAAGAGCAAGTGCCACAAAGGAGGCTTCACTTAGAAACTAAAACCAGCATATAGTAAGGAACATTAAAGTTAAATTATCAGAAATAACAACAATAATTGAGTACGAGGAAACCATTCAAGTAGCCAGACTACAATCCTTAAACCAAACAAGGACCGGGGCTGCAATTCTTCACCTGAATAGAAATCCGTCTCAAATACTATGGATAAGGTAATAAGACAATAAACGAAGAGAAGACACAGAACTGCTCCGGGAGCCAGGTTACAACCCTTAAACCAAACAAGGACCGGGGTTGTAACCCTTCGCCTGAACAGAACTGGACTCCCGATCTTTATTGTTAAGGCCATTATAGATAATCATGTTGCTGAAGTAAGATAAAACATGACAAGCATGGCACGGGGTACAAGTAAGGCAATAACCGAAGAGAAGGCACAGAACTGCTCCGGGAGCCAGGTTACAACCCTTAAACCAAACAAAGACCGGGGTTGTAACCCTTCGCCTGAACAGAACTGGTCCCCTGATCGTTATTGTTAAGGCAAGCATCAATAATCGTGTCTTGTCACGATCTTGCACAGGATCAGGATAAGACTAAGCTGGAATAACTTCATCCAATCAATCACGGCCAATCAAAAATACGGCTTGATACTTTAACTAGCTAGGGTTATCACAGGCCTAGTTACTAGCAAGATGCAATGAGATTATTTCAACAGCCACAAGCCCTGCAGACCATCCAAGTTATCCAGGTCGGATGTCCATTTATGAAGGATGTACCACATGACTGTGTGCTGGAAGTGTGCCCTACTCGTCGGTAGGCTACAAGTCCACTTAATGCGTCCAGATAACGGGATTGCCTGTAGATGGGAATCTCTTCATGTCTACTGAATTATTCTAGTTTATTACTCTTAGTTAATTACAGTAGGTATCCCTGACCGTGGTACTCAGGGATCCCATCCTAGACATGATGCAAGACAATACTGGTTTATTGTGCAAACGAAATCATCCACGGTGTCCAGGTTAGTCATTCTTGTCAGGTCATGTCACGTTAGCCATCGCAACAGAAATTTGAGATAATCATGTCAGGTATGCTTGTCCTGCCATGCCGTATTTAATTATTATTAACAAACCTATTAAATAAATTCATGATTATCAAGTTCATGACAAAAGGCGTAAGGATATAAAATGGACGTAAAATATCTAATAAAATATCAATATACAGGGCTATAGAAGAGCCAAGCTTAAGGAAAATAAAACCAAAGTGACATGCTGACATAAGACCAAGTCAGCCAAGGCCATACGCTCAGTGCAAAAGTCATACGCTCAGGTCAGACTACGCTCAAGTCAAGCTATGCTCAGGTAAGCGTACGCTCACAAAGGGCAGCGTATGAGGTCCATACGACCCCTTGTCACACAAGTGAGCGTATGCAAGACATACGCTCCAAAAAGGCAGCGTATGGACTCCATACGACTCCTTGTCAAGCAAGCGAGCGTATGCGAGTCATACGCTTCCAAAAGGCAGCGTATGGACTCCATACGACTCATGGCTATCCAAGTGAGCGTATGCAAGTCATACGCTCCAAAAAGGCAGCGTATGGACTCCATACGACTCCTTGTCAAGCAAGCGAGCGTATGCGAGTCATACGCTTCCAAAAGGCAGCGTATGGGGTCTACTGCGCTGTGCTAAAGAGTGCGCACAGCTCAGTGACGCAAGCTAAAAAGCTCGCGCACTGCTCACTGTCTTCTCCAAATAGCAGGAACTCCATGGTTGAACCCTAAGCTTCCAAAGTCCATAACTTGGTCAAAACAAGTCCAAATCCAACTTTCCAAAGGTCAAAATTGGGTAGAAGGAAATTCTCTACCACATGGAACCATCAAAACTTGAAAACAAGGAAATTTAATAGATCAAAACCATGAAAATCCAAAAATGACTAAATTCTAGATCTACAAAAATCCAAGCTTCAAAATAGAAAATGACAAGTTCTAATGTGGATTAGAAAGTTGCAAAGAAGAGGTTAGAACAATAAAAATGGTAGGTTTTTTCATGAAGCAAGATTGCACTTGCCTAGGCTAGGGTTTTCTTGGTTGGTGGTGGAGAGTAATGAAGAAGAAAAGAAAATAATGAGGAGAGAGAATAGGAAGAGGTTAATAAATGGGGTTGGTTGTGGTAGGTAGGGGGTTCACCCTTGGTTCATGATGAACCAAGGCTAATCAAGCCTAGCCGAACCAACCCAAGCCAACCCAAACCAAGATGAACCATGGCCAATACGAGATAAAATACGTACACGTATTCTTAAATACGTAATACGAACAACAGGCATTACAACTCTACCCACCTTAAAAGAATTCCATCCTCGGAATTTAATTAAGATGTTAGAGAGACTAGAACAAGCTATACTAATTACATGCAAACTATAACTAGGCAAGCAATCACTCATTCAAGCAAGGAATCGAAGACATGAGGCATAAGGAAGACATTATACCTCATGAGTCAAACAAGTCGGGATACCGCGATCGGATATCTTCCTCACGCTTCCACGTTGACTCCCCCAAAGAGTGATGACCCCAAGCAACTCGGACTAACTTGATAGTCTTGTTCTTGAGGATCTTCTCTCTCCGGTCCAAGATAGACACAGGCCTCTCCTCATACGAAAGGTTGGTACCAACAACTAATTCCGAATGATCCAGGATGTGGCTCGGGTCCGGGATATACCGTCGTAATTGGGATACATGGAACACGTCATGCACCTCGCTTAGCGACGACGGAAGAGCGAGACGATAGGATACATCTCCTACTCGCTCTAGGATATCGAATGGCCCTATATACCTAGGACTAAGCTTTCCCCATATGCCGAAACGAATGACGCCACGGTTGGGCGAAATCCTCAAGAATACATGATCGTCGACCGAAAACTCGAGAGGGCACCGATGAGAATCGGCCCAATGACGCTGGAGATCTTGGACAACTCGAAGATGATCTCTGACCCTTCTGACCACTTCAATGGTATGAGCAATCAATTCTGGACCAAGCATCTGTCTTTCTCCAATATCATCCCAGGCTAGCGGGGATCTGCACTTCCTGCCATACAGTGCCTCGAACGGTGCCATCTGGATACTGGCCTGGAAACTGTTATTGTACGAGAATTCTACCAGGTGCAAGTGATCTTCCCATGAACCACCGAAGTCAAGTGTGCAAGACCGCAACATGTCTTCAAGAGTCTGGATCGTGCGCTCTGACTGACCATCTGTCTGTGAATGATATGCTGAACTGAACTGGAGATGAGTCCCTAAACTCGCCTGCAGGCTACGCCAAAAGTGCGATGTAAATCTGGAATCTCGGTCCGAGGTGATGCTAACTGGCACACCGTGCAATCTGACAATCTGTCTAAGATACATCGCCGCTAGCTGAGCCGTCGACTGACCAACTCTGAATGGAAGAAAGTGAGCCACTTTCGTGAGCCGGTCAACTATAACCCAAATAGCATCTCTACCAGCTGGGGATCTAGGTAATCCAGTCACGAAATCCATGGTCACATGCTCCCACTTCCACTCTGGAATCGGCAAGGGCTGAAGCAGTCCTGCCGGTCTCTGATGTTCGGCTTTAACTTGTTGGCAAACCAAACACCGAGAGACAAACCGAGCTATCTCCCGCTTCATGCCATTCCACCAGAAATACTGCCGGATATCACGGTACATCTTCGTACTGCCCGGATGGATGGAATACTGCGAACTATGAGCTTCTGCCATGACCTCCTGCCGGATATCTCCGCTGGGTACACAAAGACGCTTACCATGTCGAAGTGTACCATCCTCATGAACGCATAACTCTGGTCTTCGTCCCGTCTCACACTCTGCTCTGAGTCGCTGAAGCTTGGAATCTGCCGACTGCGCCATCCGGATCCTCTCGACTATAGTAGACTGAACTTGCATACTGGCCATCAAGGCCACACTGGAAGGGAAAACAACTTCAATATCCATTTTCTGAAGATCTGCTAACAGCTCTGGTTGCGCTGTTAGAAAATAAGCTCCCGCTCTCCTGCTCAATGCATCCGCAACAACATTGGCCTTTCCAGGATGATACTGCAGGTTGACATCATAATCCACAAGTAGCTTCCGCCATCTCCTCTGACGCATGTTAAGATCTTTCTGGGTGAAAACATATTTCAGGCTCTTGTGGTTGGTGAAGATCTCCACCCTATCTCCATACAAATAGTGCCTCCACAACTTGAGTGCAAACACCACTGCTGCTAGCTCCAAGTCATGGGTTGGGTAATTCCTCTCATGATCACGAAGTTGCCGTGATGCATAAGCTATTACCTTCCCATGCTGCATCAGAACACATCCTAAACCTCTGCCTGAAGCGTCATAGTATACCGAAAATCCTCCGGTCCCATCAGGAAGCGTGAGAATAGGAGCCGTCATTAAGCCTCGCTTCAACTTCTTAAAAGATTCCTGGCACTCTGCTGTCCAAGCAAACTGTGCATCCTTGAGGGTCAACTGGGTCAGCGGCGCCGAGATCCGAGCGAAGTCCGAAATAAATCGCCGGTAGTAGCCGGCAAATCCAAGAAAACTACGAACCTCTGCAACTGTGCTGGGCACCGGCCATGACTCAATGGCCACGATCTTCTGGGGATCCACTTCTACTCCTCCTCTGGTGATGATATGACCCAAGTACGAAATGCGATTGAGCCAGAACTCGCATTTACTGAACTTGGCATATAACTGGTGCTCCCTGAGTATCTGAAGAACAACCCTGAGATGCTGCTCATGCTCCGCCTCATTCTTGCTGTAGACCAGAATGTCGTCTAGGAATACGATCACAAACTGATCCAAGTAAGGCATAAAAATGCGATTCATGAGGTCCATGAATACTGTCGGTGCATTGGTTGCTCCAAATGGCATAACAAGGAACTTCCAATGCCCGTATCTCGATCTGAAAGCTGTCTTCGGGATGTCCTGCTCTCTGACTCTGATCTGATGATATCCTGAGCGCAAGTCAATCTTTGAGAATATAGCTGCCCCTTTAAGTTGATCAAACAAGTCATCTATCCTCGGGAGAGGGTATCTGTTCTTGATTGTCACTGAGTTCAAGGTACGATAATCTACACATAATCTGGACGTACCATCCTTCTTTTCACAAGAAGCATCAGGGCTCCCCAAGGCGATCCACTAGCACGAATGAATCCCTTGGTTCTAAGCTCTTCAATCATCTTGTACAAGATCTCCAACTCTGATGGCGCCATCCTGTAGACTCTTTCTGACACCGGGGCTGTCCCGGGAATCAAGTCTATGGTGAACTCAATCTTCCGTTCTGGCGGCATACCTGGAAGCTCTTCTGGAAAAACTTCTGGGAACTCATCCACTATCCTGGGCAATTGAACTGCTGCTACTGCCATCCGCAATACTGAAGGAGAAGGCTCAACCTCGCCTCGAGAGAAAGAAAACTCCGGCTCTCCTGGAATGCTAAAAATAACCCTACCAATGTGGCAGTCTATCCTAGCATACTGGTCCCTCAACCAATCCATCCCTAAGACCACATCATAATCGGCCATCGGGAATTCTATCAATCTAGCGGGAAACTCTCTACTGCTAACTACGATTCGACACGAGGAAAATACTCTATCGACTCCCACAAGTCCGTTACCAGTGAGTATATTGAGCCTTACTGATAACGACTCGGGCTCCAATCCTATCCGTGTCATGAATCGTGCAGACATAAATGAATGCGATGCACCAGAATCAAATAAAGCTGAAGCTGGAAAGGTGTTGACGAGAATAGTACCTGCCACTACCTCACCTGGTGTTACTCCTTCTTCTCCCATGGTCAAGGCCAGCACTTGACCATGTCCTCTAGGGGCAGGTCCCCTCTGCTGAAAATTTCTCTGCCTGCTCTGGATCAGGGCTTGGGCCTGAGCATACTGCCGCGGTCTCTGCTGCTGGAATGCCTGGGCCTGCGTCAGCAATGGCCTCGGGAGCGGGTACTGCAACTGCTGCTGCTGCTGGACTGGCGCTGGTCCTCTAACTGAAGGACCAGAGAAAGCTGATGAACTCCCCCTGTTCGGGCAGTTCCCAACCCTGTGGTCCGGGGCACCACAAACCAAGCACAATCCCTGTGCTCTGCGACACTCTGACACCACATGCCCTGGCTTCCCGCAGTGTGAACATCCCACTGCGGAAGACTGCTTCTACTTCTGTTGCTGAGGGTGCGTCGGGGTAGAATGCTGAACCGACGTCACCGAGGCCGCCCGCCTCGGAGTTCCAATAGTTAAACCTCTAGCTGCCGGGGCTGGAGCTGATGATTGGTACATCTGACTGTGGGACCGCTTCCTACCTCCGGTCCTATCCACGATCCGCTGGGAGGTGTACTCATGCCTCCTAGCCGCCCTCAATACTGCATCGAACGTCTGGTGTTCGAACTGCTCAACGGCTAGTAAAATCTCCAAATGCAGCCCCTGCTGGAACCGTTGGGCCCTATCAAACTCGGTTGCCACCAAGGTGGGGGCAAACCTACTGAGTCTAGAAAACTCAGATGCATAACCATCGACTGTTCTACCTCCTTGCTTCAGGTTGGTAAACCTCGTCTGCAAGTCATACCGAGCCACAGCATCAAAATACTTCGTCTGGAATCTCTCTCTGAACACTGCCCAAGCAATGGGTGCCACTAATCCCTCGGCCTGCGCCGTCCACCAACTGCGGGCAAGATCTAACAACTGCAGGCGCACTACGGCCACCTTCTCATTTTCTGGAGTCCTGGCTGCTTCTAGAATCACTTCGGTATCCTGAAGCCAAGCATTCGCGGCGATCGCATCTTCGCTACCGTCGAAGAATGGAGGGTTCAGGCGCTTGAAGCTGTTGGCCGCGCTGTTACCCTGATGACCACCCCGGGTCAAAGCATCCGTCACTGCCTGGTGCAAGACATCTCCACGCCGGTCTTGGGAAGCTATCAAGGTCCTGACGAGTCCTACCAAAGTGCCGTCATCATGTTCTACTGGTTGAACTGGCTGGACTGGTGGCTCTCCGCCAGAAGGTACGACTCTAGAGGCTACTCCGGAATGCTGGGCTTGATCTCCAGGTTGCTGCTGGTCCGTGGGAGGTGCTCCGCCTTGCTGGTCAGTAGGACCACGAACAATGTCGCTGAAGAAGACGACATAGGGAACAATAAGGAAGGACCAGGACAGATCAACGATACAAGCATATGATCAAGACAAGAATCCAGGGATTCAGAAGATACGAACAGAGATCAAGGACGAATACTGATTGAGACATCTATTCGGTAAACCCTCACATATCTTGATTTACAAGACCTGTATGGACCACCACTTACACCATGTCACGCCCCAGAACCAGAATACTGGAGAGCGGGGGCAGACATAGCCAGCTACGTATATGAAATGGAATCCATCTCGCTATACGGTCACGGCTGTCTAGATACATGAGGGTTTATCTACAAGCCAACAGTCTCTTAAGGTCATGAACAAGCCTAGTGTCTCAATCACAAGCAAGTAAGTAAAAGTCACAAGATGTATGATCATTAAATATACAGTGGTAAGGCGTCCCAAACATTACATATTCAGTTGATCATGAAGCTAGTCGTTACAAAATGTCAGGACTAGCAAGAGTTTAGTCATACATGATCAACCCTAGGATCTGTTAATCATGTTACAGCCCGTAGGCAGACAGTAAGTAAAAGTGCAATCGAGCTAACACGTGCTCGTCGGCTAAACGCCTCAAAAGAATAATTTTACAATAAAGTGGGAGGACAAAAAGAAACCCACTCGTTGCCAGGGTTTCGTCTAGTGGTCACCATCTGGCTGGAAGATCGGTGGATCCTCTGGAGCTGCTCCGATATCTGGCCACACAAAACCAGCTGGGTCAGACCCCAGAAAGAGCAAGTGCCACAAATGAGGCTTCACTTAGAAACTAAAACCAGCATATAGTAAGGAACATTAAAGTTAAATTATCAGAAATAACAACAATAATTGAGTACGAGGAAACCATTCAAGTAGCCAGACTACAACCCTTAAACCAAACATGGACCGGGGCTGCAATCCTTCACCTGAATGGAAATCCGTCTCAAATACTATGGATAAGGTAATAAGACAATAAACGAAGAGAAGACACATAACTGCTCCGGGAGCCAGGTTACAACCCTTAAACCAAACAAGGACCGGGTTGTAACCCTTCGCCTGAACAGAACTGGACTCCCGATCTTTATTGTTAAGGCCATTATAGATAATCATGTTGCTGAAGTAAGATAAAATATGACAAGCATGGCACGGGGTACAAGTAAGGCAATAACCGAAGGGAAGGCACAGAACTGCTCCGGGAGCCAGGTTACAACCCTTAAACCAAACAAGGACCGGGGTTGTAACCCTTCGCCTGAACAGAACTGGTCCCCCGATCATTATTGTTAAGGCAAGCATCAATAATCGTGTCTTGTCACGATCTTGCACAGGATCAGGATAAGACTAAGCTGGAATAACTTCATCCAATCAATCACGGCCAATCAAAAATACGGCTTGATACTTTAACTAGCTAGGGTTATCACAGGCCTAGTTACTAGCAAGATGCAATGAGATTATTTCAACAGCCACAAGCCCTGCAGACCATCCAAGTTATCCAGGTCGGATGTCCATTTATGAAGGATACACCACATGACTGTGTGCTGGAAGTGTGCCCTACTCGTCGGTAGGCTACAAGTCCACTTAATGCGCCCAGATAACGGGATTGCCTGTAGCTGGAAATCTCTTCATGTCTACTGAATTATTCTAGTTTATTACTCTTAGTTAATTACAGTAGGTATCCCTGACCGTGGTACTCAGGGATCCCATCCTAGACATGATGCAAGACAATACTGGTTTATTGTGCAAACGAAATCATCCACGGTGTCCAGGTTAGTCATTCTTGTCAGGTCATGTCACGTTAGCCATCGCAACAGAAATTCGAGATAATCATGTCAGGTATGCTTGTCCTGCCATGCCGTGTTCAATTATTATTAACAAACCTATTAAATAAATTCATGATTATCAAGTTCATGACAAAAGGCGTAAGGATATAAAATGGACGTAAAATATCTAATAAAATATCAATATACAGGGCTATAGAAGAGCCAAGCTTAAGGAAAATAAAACCAAAGTAACATGCTGACATAAGACCAAGTCAGCCAAGGCCATACGCTCAGTGCAAAAGTCATACGCTCAGGTCAGGCTACGCTCAAGTCAAGCTACGCTCAGGTAAGCGTACGCTCACAAAGGGCAGCGTATGAGGTCCATACGATCCCTTGTCACACAAGTGAGCGTATGCAAGACATACGCTCCAAAAAGGCAGCGTATGGACTCCATACGACTCCTTGTCAAGCAAGCGAGCGTATGCGAGTCATACGCTTCCAAAAGGTAGCGTATGGACTCCATACGACTCATGGCTATCCAAGTGAGCGTATGCAAGTCATACGCTCCAAAAAGGCAGCGTATGGACTCCATACGACTCCTTGTCAAGCAAGCGAGCGTATGCGAGTCATACGCTTCCAAAAGGCAGCGTATGGGGTCTACTGCGCTGAGCTAAAGAGCGCGCACAGCTCAGTGACGCAAGCTAAAAAGCTCGCGCACTGCTCACTGTCTTCTCCAAATAGCAGGAACTCTATGGTTGAACCCTAAGCTTCCAAAGTCCATAACTTGGTCAAAACAAGTCCAAATCCAACTTTCCAAAGGTCAAAATTGGGTAGAAGGAAATTCTCTACCACATGGAACCATCAAAACTTGAAAACAAGGAAATTTAATAGATCAAAACATAAAAATCCGAAAATGACTAAATTCTAGATCTACAAAAATCCAAGCTTCAAAATAGAAAATGACAAGTTCTAATGTGGATTAGAAAGTTGCAAAGAAGAGGTTAGAATAATAAAAATGGTGGGTTTCTTCATGAAGCAAGATTGTACTTGCCTAGGCTAGGGTTTTCTTGGTTGGTGGTGGAGAGTAATGAAGAAGAAAAGAAAATAATGAGGAGAGAGAATGGGAAGAGGTTAATAAATGGGGTTGGTTGTGGTAGGTAGGGGGTTCACCCTTGGTTCATGATGAACCAAGGCTAATCAAGCCTAGCCGAACCAACCCAAGCCAACCCAAACCAAGATGAACCATGGCCAATACGAGATAAAATATGTACACGTATTCTTAAATACGTAATACGAACAACAGGCATTACACTGGTGCGGAGGCCGGCCGGTGGAGGCGACGGCGTCGGACGACGTCGGAAGGAGGGAGGCCGGCGGGTCCGCGGCCAGAGGGGGCGCGAAGGGCTGGACGGCCTGGAGGGAGGCCGACGGGGAGTCACGGGGTCGGCGGTTGGCCGGTAGAGAGGGTCGCCGAGGATACGCGGGGTGCTCGGGGTTGGGTCCGAGGAGAGCTCGGAAGAGGGGAAAAGTTGGGGAAGAGGAGAAATGGGTTTGGTGTTCTCTGGTGAAGAGTGGTGAAGAGGGGGATTTATATAGGATGGATGAGCGGTTTAGGGGAGAGGAAGGGAAAGGGCGGCGGTTTCATGCGGGGAGGCCGAGGGTCGGCGGCCATTCGGGAAGGGTCGACCGAGCGAGCGGTTTTTGGAAGGGAAAGGAAAAGTTTTCCTTGCTGTTGGTTTTAAGAAAGAGAGTTTTAAAGAGTTATTAATGAAAGTTTAATGAAAGTTTTGTTTTAAAGGAAAAAGTTTTTTTTTCTTTAAATAAGGAAAATGATATAAATATATACTAAAAGATTGTTTCGGAAAAAAAAAAAGAAATTTGGGTTCAAGTCAGGTTCGGGACGGGTCAGGACCAACATCCAAAAGTCCAAGTTCATTATTTTGGAAAAATATTTTTTTTGATCTAACAAATTAATATTAATAATCTGAATATTAATTAATAATCACACAAATTAATAATTATAAAGAAATTGAAAAAAATTACGGGTTTCACAACCTTCCCTCCTTAGAAAATTTCGTCCTCGAAATTTAAAGGATAGGGTAGGATAGGATAGAATTACCACAATCAAGCAGGTACGGTACTGCGCCTGTAACTAGAGTCCAACAATAAGAATTTTCAAGGCAGTCGTGGATGAGACGATTTTAGGGACAAGTTTCATTTATGATATCATCCATGTAGAAAATACAAAAGCGAACCAAAGTACACGAGGTTGATCAGACCATCATGCACCGGTCCTGATTAGACAATATATTAGTGGGTGCACCCAATAAAATACTGTCATGATCAAGCTTAATAAAGAATTAGCTTGCAAAACTAGGCTAACTTAGCAGCATCAATCAAGTTTAGAACGAAAAGATAAGAAATAGGAGTTATGTGATGGCTCAAATTTTCTGTTCTTCTTCCCACCTCTGAATACGCTTGCTACTGGTTTCTCTGGCACTGAAAGGCTGAGTCCAATCTTCAGCTCTGACTCGGATCCGGAATATAGTGTCTGAGCTGCGATACGTGGAAAATGTTGTGCACACCCTCAAGATTAGCTGGTAGAGCTAACCGGTACTCTACTTCCAACTCGTCTTAAAATTTCAAATGGCCTGATGTACCTGGCTCAACTTTCCTGCTCTGCTAACACTGATCGTTCCTCTGGTAGGAGAAAATCTTCACAAAAGACGCTATCTCCTTCTTCAAACTTCACTGATTGACGATGCTAACTTGGTAGTTGTTGTAAGGAAACTCTACCAATTTTAAATGATCTTCTCCAAGACCCTCCAATTTCCAAAACACAAGATCTAACATATCTTCAAGCGTCTGGATTATCTTCTTTGATTGTCCGTCGGTTTGTACTCCATAAATCAGGTAGGAGTGCCTCTCGTACAATGCTGCCAACTTTTCGGTGAATAAACTAACCTTGAAGGGAATAAAGTGTGCTGACTTAGTCAGTCGGTCCACTATAATCCAATTGATGCCCTTCCCTCCTTGGGAACAAGGCAATCCTTACCCAAAGTTCATTGTTATATGCTTCTACTTCCACTCCGAATTGTCCAGTGGCTGCAACAAACTTGTTGTTCTCTTGCTAAATTCTTTATGTTGACAAATTCACATCTAATCCCATACCTGGAATTGTCCTTCTTCATTCCATAGCACCAATCAATGGAGGCATATTCCGATACATCTTATTAGCTCCTGAATATATGGAATACTGCGACTGGTGCATTTCTTTCATCAACTCGTTCCTCCGTTTGTCAGCCGATACGCAAAGTCTCGTACCATTCTTTAGAGTTCCACTGCTTATCAATTTAGAAACCCTCAACTGTTCCTGCCAACACTTGATCTCTAAGCCTGCAAAGTGCCTCGTTTTGAAACTACGTCCTCTTGATTTTGTCCATCAGCCTCGAACTTCATCAATACTGAATCAGCATCCAGCTCCGTCCTTCTATCTCCAGGTAGTATAACCTCCAGTCCAAGCTTCTCGACGTCTTCTAGTAGGTGCCACTCCTTGGTTAAGAACATCGCCACTGGGTATCGACTAAGTGTATCAGCGATCACATTAGCCCTACCCGGGTGGTATAGCGGGTCGATGTTGAAATCCTTCATCAGCTTCAGCCATCTTCTTTGTCTAACATTCAGCTCTTTCTGAGTGAAGACATATTTCAGACTTTTGTAGTCCGTATATATTTTCACTCCCTTTCCATAAAAATCATGCTTCCATAGCTTCAAAGTAAAGATAATTGCAGCAAATTCCAAATTAGGTGTGGGATAATTCTTCTCATGAGTCTGTAGTTGCCTAGATGTGTAAGCAATTACTTTTCCATGTTGTTGAAGAACGCAACCCAGTCCTTTTCCAGAGACATTACTGTAAATTGAGAAACCACCGGTTCCTGTGGGTAGCGCAAGGATTGGTGTAGTGGTAAGTCTCTTCTTCAGCTCCTCAATGCCGCCTGGCAATCTTTCGTCCAGATGAACTCTTCATTCTTCCAAGTGAGCTTCGTCATCGGCTCAGCAATCTTGGCGAAATCCTTCACGAACTTCTGATAGTAGCCAGCCAAGTTCAAGAAACTTTCGAATTGAACTTGGGGTATACCACTTTTCAACAGCAGCTATCTTCCATCGAAATTTCTTCTCTTGACAACATGGCCAAAAATCCATTGTCAAAGAAAATCCACGTTCAGATAACTTACCATAAAACTTTTTTTTCTTCAAAGTTTCCAGAACTTTTTTCAGATGTTCTTCATGCTCTTCTTCAGTCTTCGAATATATCAGAATGTTATCTATGGAGAAGATAAACTGATTCAAATACTCATGAAAAACTCTGTTCATGAGATTCATGAACACAGCAGGAGCATTTGTCAGTCCAACGTCATGACCAAAGAAAACTACCCAAACTTGGTGTTTGAACGCAGTCTTGGAAATGTCCTCCTTCCTGACTTTGATTTGATGGTAATCAGATCTTAAGTCAAACTTCGAAAACACCCTAACTCCACACAAACAGATCAAACAGATCCTCGATCCGGGCAGAGGGTACTTGTTCTTTAGTGTCTGGTAATCGATGCACATCCGTTGTTCCATCCTTCTTGGGCACAAACAAGATAGGTGTTCCCTAAGGTAAAGTTCCATCTTGGATAAATCATAGAGCCTTCATTGATCTGGTCCTTCATCTTCTTGGCCTCCTTCGGGTTGACTCTGTAACATCCTTTAGAAATAAGGAAAGAGCCGGGGACTAGGTCAATGGTGAATCCTATGTCTCAATTTAGGGTAATCCGAAAAGACTATCAGAGAAGACATCTACCATAAAGGTGTAACTAAGATTTTATTCATATAAGAGAATTACAACAAGACTCTCATGATTGTTCTAAGGACATCCTGTTACAACTTCTTAATAGATATTGCTATCCAGCAGTCTTAGGTACTATTCTTCATGGTTCTGGCTCTTGCATGAGCAGTCTCCAACTACTTCATCTTCTATGAACCTCGAGTATGCATCATGCCTTATTGTAGGAGGCAGGGTCTGCTGGATAGGAAGAGAGTCCCTAGGTTGTGGCCAAACAGGTGTTGCTGGGATAGGTATTCTGGTACGATGGAAAGATAAGGGGCAATCCTTTATCCGATGTTCAGCAGATCCACATACCAAGCATTTCCCCAACCTCTTGCGACAAATATTGGCTTGGTGACCAGGCCTTTTACAGTAGTCACAAACCAATAGCTTCTTACGATATAACTGCCGGATAGGGCTCAAAATGTCTTCTAGATTTCAGGGGTACCCCTCCTAGGGTGAGGTTCCGCTCCAACTTGGTTTAAGATAGCTAAGGCTACACCATTGACGTTCTTCATGTCTTCTCTCGTGATATTCATCTGTTCCTGCTGGGCTTCATCTTGAGCTTTCTGGAACTCCAGGATTTCTTTTGAAATAGGGCAACCATTTGGGAGGTGTTTGCTGGTACTGGTGGAGCAATAGGAATGGGTATTTCCCCAAGGAAATGCAACTCAGTTTGAGAAGAGGTAGGAATCGCCAGTGTAGTGAAAACTTCACTGGATGCATTATGGGGACGGTCAATCAGCTGCGAGGGAATAAACCCTGGACTTGGTTGAGGAGATGGGGTATGATCCGGAGATGACACCGCATCGCCAGCAGGATTGGTCTTATCAGTGGCCATTTTCTGGAAGGTTTAGGATGCACACATAAGCAAAGTAGCCTACCAGTCTATAATCAAACAAAAATATTTAACATATATATATATATATATATATATATATATATATATATATATATATATATATATATATATATATATATATATATATATATATCGGTCCTATGTTGTGACAATTTGATGTTCTAGTGTTCTAATTGTTTCTAAGTTGGTTCTCCTAAGTTGTTGATTTTTGACCTGCATGGGCCACCACTAAAAACATGTCACGACCCGGTCCCAATTTCTTAGGTCGAATCGGATCATGCCCAGCCTGCACCGTTGTTGAGACGGCGGCAGTAAGCTGTATCACTCATGCAGGTAATATCAACAACACAATAATTGCCACAAATTTATTATTCTGAATTTAAAAACTTTTTACAACAAAATGAAAGATACATCTGAAATATACTGTTTTCCACAAACATCATGAATCATAAAAAAAGTAAGAAAATCTAGGCAACCAGCTCATCAGTCTCGAGATCTTCGTCCTCTGGTTGGGATCTAGGGAAAATACCGCGGAATAAAGCATCATCAGTGATACCTAAAATGTTGGGTCTCCAGTCAGGAGGGAGCAAAGTACAATTCATGCTAATTTAACAATTGAAATAATAATAGAATTATGCACTTTTAAACAGTTTTGAAAATCAACTAAGCAGTTACAGTTTTAAAACAGTTACAGTTCTGTGATGTGAATAGGCAATGAAATATGACCGGCTTAGGTTTGTTACAGTTCAGATACGGCTTATCCCCGTGTGTATGAGGGGTAAGCTAATATAGTTACAGTAGTTACAATAGTTTGGATGTGGTCATACTCATTACACTACTCCCCCGGTCCCCAATAGTTACAGTAGTTACAGTCAATGCTCTCAAAGAGAGTTCCGTGTTGTATCGTGGTTTAAACTTGCAATAAAACAATTACTAAATAATTGTAAACTAACACAAAATATACTTGCCTTTGTTTTATTGACTGGATTCGTTTGTTGATTCCGGGGTGATGCTAGTACAGTCCTCGAAACCCTACAATTGAGAATTTGACTCAGATTCCAGGTTTACCAATCTAGCTACGCTAATTGAAATCTCTATTTGTGTCCTAATCAAATTTTAATTCTTTTAATTAACAAAACATGAAAACACGATTATTTGTGCGTTGATTTAATACGAGGGAAAAAGATCATTTTATGTTTTGAATTCGAAAAACTTCGTCGATACCAGATTAATTATTAAAACTTGGTATTTTCATAACTTATAAATATAAAGCTAATTTCTTACTTAGTGAGAAATACATGATTTTTTTTAATTAAATAAAAACTTGTCAATTTTAGATGAGAAAATCTTAATTATTTTTTATACGAAAATACTTTTTATTTAATTTACTCGTTTAATACAAAAACTCGCAAAACCAGAAATAACTAAAATCTACGCTACCAATAACAGTTACAGACCACAGCCAGCTGGGCTTATGTCCATTACAATTTATTTACATAAATTGAAATAAGACAAAACCGCCGTTAGTCCTAAACTTAAAATATGAACAAAATTAAATAGTAAAAATAAAGATAAAATATAGAGTCTCAGATATGGTCCAATCCTCAACTGGGCTAATGCCTCAACGTCCGGGTGGAGCCTGTTTCGTTTGCACTTAGCCGGGTCCATTGACCGATACGGTCGTCACCCAAATCCAAATATTAAATAAAATTCCAAAATCCGTTTTAAATTCATTTTTAAAATAAATCTAGAATTTACGGAAAAATTCGGCAGCATCTCCTCTGTTTTTGGTCAACCCAAAAACTGGGAAATAGCGCCGATACTTTCCTGCAAATCCCAAACCAGGGAAACCCAAATATGTATATATATAATAATCCACAACCAATCCACAGAATAATCAGAACGACCCGAATAATTTCGGAAGTCCGATTCCAACCCAAAAATCACAGAACGCTACCGAAAAAATCCGGAAAGCTAAAACATACCAAAAACCAATTTCCGAAATATTCCGAAAATTCAAAATAATCAACAGAACCTTTTCGAAGGTTCCGGAAAAATACGACGTCGCTAAAACCGAATTCCCAAAGGGAATCGGGGACCATTTCTCATCATAGACTATATGAAAAAGAGACGGGACAGGGGTTATACCTCAGGTTGCTCGGCTAGAGCTCTCATATGAAAAATAGAGAAAGAAATAAGAGTTCCGAACAGCAACGCAAAACCGGGACATCGTCCAAACTGAAATCCAGCTCCTGGTCGGGAACAGAAAGTCCCAGAACGCGAATCGGGGCGCTGGGACAGCAGCAACGCTGCCACAGAACAATGGATCAGGGCGCGTCGGAACGACGCGGAAGCGGGGAGGCCAAGCTAGGGCTCGGGCAGGAGGGGGCTGCGGGATCCGGGGTCGGTCGCCGACCGAAGGGTGGCCGACAGGGGGTTGGGCGCGCCGGGGACGCGCTGGGGCGGAGGCTGGCCGGTGGAGGCGACGGCGTCGGGCGACGTCGGAAGGAGGGAGGCCGGCCGGTCCGCGGCCAGAGGGGACGCGAAGGGCTGGACGGCCTGGAGGGAGGCCGGCGGGGAGTCGCGGGGTCGACGGTTGGCCGGTGGAGAGGGTCGCCGAGGATACGCGGGGTGCTCGGGGAGCTCGGAAGAGGGGAAAAGTTGGGGAAGAGGAGAAATGGGTTTGGTGTTCTCTGGTGAAGAGTGGTGAAGAGGGGGATTTATATAGGATGGATGAGCGGTTTAGGGGAGAGGAAGGGAAAGGGCGGCGGTTTCATGCGGGGAGGCCGAGGGTCGGCGGCCATTCGGGAAGGGTCGGCCGAGTGAGCGGTTTTGGAAGGGAAAGGAAAAGTTTTCCTTGCTGTTGGTTTTAAGAAAGAGAGTTTTAAAGAGTTATTAATGAAAGTTTAATGAAAGTTTTGTTTTAAAGGAAAAAGTTTTTTTTTCTTTAAATAAGGAAAATGATATAAATATATACTAAAAGATTGTTTCAGAAAAAAAAAATGAAATTTGGGTTCAAGTCAGGTTCGGGACGGGTCAGGACCAACATCCAAAAGTCCAAGTTCATTATTTTGGAAAATATTTTTTTTGATCTAACAAATTAATATTAATAATCTGAATATTAATTAATAATCACACAAATTAATAATTATAAAGAAATTGAAAAAATTACGGGTTTCACAGGTTCGGGCCGGGTCTGAGTTGTCCACGGGCTGGCAAACTTTAAATAATAAGACATATTTGGACCCAGTTTTGAATTTATACTATATTTGTTTCTACTTTTATCACAAATTAAATTGGAACTATTTGTTAGCAGAACAGTTGATAATAATTGATTGAGAAAGATCTTGGGTTCATGACCCCCCCCCCTAATTAAGTTGATTTTTTTATCAAAATATATATCGGACTGGACCGCGGGCCTGAAAAAAATGTAACACAACTCAACCCAGTTTGGAGTACGAGCCGGGCCGGATCGGGCTACCGGTCCTAACCTGGACCCAGCCCGACACCGGATGATTGTGGACCGGTTCGGAATGGCCCGTTGACCGGGTAAGGGCCAACCCAGACCGGTTTTGATCGGACTGGTTCAGGGACGATTTTGGATCGTCCGGTCCAATACACACCTTAGGGGCGTTGGTACGCGGTATTTTTTTTTATTCCCGGAAAAATTAAGATGAGAATCTATTACCACGTGTTTGGCTTATAAAAAATTTATTCCCGGGAATTATAAATACCCGGGTAAATAGTTTACCCACAAACAT
>JANAVB010006399.1:5611879-5732709 GCA_029216955.1 Iris pallida
GTATCAACTTAATATCCTAAATTTTAAAAATGACAAATATCCCGAATCACTCCCCCCTCCCCCCCTCCACTATCATTTGTTACTACCTCTGCCGCAATCGCACCCCGCGACTACAGCACCCATGCGCCCCCCGATCCTCTTCCCATCCTACGGCTGCACCACCCACGGCCACTACCCGCGTCGCAACCCTAACCCCACCCCGCTCTCCGCCACCCCATCCCCGCGGGCCACCGCGCCCTAACCCCCTCCCCCCCCCTTCTCTTTGCAGGCCGCCACCGCCCAACTGTCACCACCCCGTCGCACCCCTAGCGCTGCACCACCACCGTCGCACCCCCTAGCTGCTGCACCACTCCCTGCGCCCTACGGCCAGCTCCCGCGTTGCGTCCCCAACCCCGCCCCCTCCCTCCTTCTATACTCGCGGCGGCGGCCCACGTGCGGGGTAGACATGGGGGGGATTAGGGCACGGTGTGGAGATGAGACCAGGGGTGCGAGGGTGGTGTAGACGCGGCACGGAGAGGGGGCCGGAGGCGCGGGGTTGGTACAGCCGCGGGGTGTGGGGGACGATTGGTTGTGGTGACAACCGGTGGGAGGGGAGGAGGAGGGGTAATTTTATCATTTTTTTAAAATTTATGGTATCAAATTGATAGCTACCAAAGTTGAGGGTATCAAATTGATAGAAAAAAATTGATAACTATCAAACTTGGGGTTATCAAGTTGTAATTTAGTCAAAAATAATATTTAAGTTTATTTTGACTAAAAAAATATAATTCTTTCTTCAGGAGTTGAATTTCATATTAAACATCTATGTATCAACAGTTAAAAAAAAATAAAAATGTGTTGCACATGTATTATGTGGCATATTTTACAAAATTGACATCGAAATACAAAAAATACTGTTGCACACCACACACACACACCACATATATATATATATATATATATATATATATATATATATATATATATATATACTAGCATTGTGCACGTGCCTTGCACGTAATTAACATTCTTTAATTAACTTAGGAAGACCAAAGGTAGTCTTCCTAATTATTAAGTTGACTTTATTAAAATTAATGAACAATTTTAATTAGTATAAACATGCAAGAATATTTCGGAATTCAAAATTTTCACCATCTAAGTTTTTATTATATAGTAGAATAGATATATATACCCCTCGTCCCTCTCCCCATCAGATTGTGCGGGGAGAACGGACGGGACTTTATATAAGATGGCACAAAGTCTCTACTTACAAATAGAACCGTAACCACGTCAATGGAGCTCGAAGAACCTTCTGGACTGCAATGTCTCCCCTCTACCATTAGACTAGAAGTTCATTGGTTAGTTGGAGATGCAACATTCTTTACCCAAATTCTAATATTTATGATAAGCCAACATTAAAATTGGTATAAATGAGGTGACAAATATTGTATATATTTTTATTTATGTCCAGCCAAACACCCTTCTATGCAAGTGGCCGACACATGAGGGAAAACCAAACAAGTTCCTTTGCCTTCTGGAGGACCGGAGGGGTTACGTGACCAAAACTTGAAGGATTGAGATTTTCCGCTATTGGGTTGGCATACATGACGACTGACATCAAGGGTCCGTTTGGTAAATCGTATTTGGAGGTGGGATTTGGATTTTATGGATTTGGAGACAAATCCATGGAATCCTATGTTGGTTGGGATGGATTTGGATATTGAAAGTATAACAAAATCCAAAACTTAGATTTGGTTGGATTTTGGAGGAAGATAATAATTATTCTTTAAAATTTCGTAAAATATTTATTATTTAATATTTTGTTAAAAATTAGTAAATAAAAAATTAGTTAATCTTTAATAATTTCGTTAAAAATATTATTAATTAAAAAATTAGTTAATTAGTTAATTAGTTAATTTGTGTAATCATATTAATTTATTGTATATTATAATATTAATTAATAATTTATTAATAACTATTTTATTATAATCTTAATTAATAAATTTTAATCACAATTATAATCATATTTATAATAATTTAATTTAATAATTTACTAATCATAATACTATTAATTTATATTACTATTTTTAAAATATTTAATTTATAGTTAAATAATCGTTAATTATTAATTATTAATTTAAAATTACTTAATATTAATTATTAATTAGTATTATTATAATATTAATAATAATATTTATTATTAGAATAAACATAATTTACTATTATTTATTTATATAATATTAATTAATAATTTATTAGTATTATTATAAATAATTAATAATCATACCTAGTTTAGTATTATTAATTAAAAAAATAGTTAATTAGTTAATTAGTTAATTTGTTGTAATCATATAATAATTTATTAGTATTATTATAATATTAATAATTTATTAATACTATTTATAATTATAATTCTAATATTTAATCACAATTAGAATCATATTTGTAATTATTTAATTAATAATTACTAATCATAAATATTAATTTATAATTACTATTTTTAAATATTAATTTATAGTTAATTAATCGTTAATTATTAATTATTAATTTATAATTACTTAATTATTAATTTATTACTTAATTATTAATTATAATTATTAATTATAATTTATAATCGTTAATTAATAATCGTTAATTATTAATCGTTATTATTTAATTATTAATTATAATTACTTAATTTATAATCGTTAATTAATTATTACTTAATTAATTATTACTTAATTATAATTACTTAATTACTTAATTATTAATTATTAATTTATAATCGTTAATTAATAATTATTAAATTATAATCGTTAATTATTAATTTATTAATTAATTAATTAATAATTATTAATTAATTTATAATTACTATTATTAATCGTTAATTAATTATTTAATTTATAGTTATTAATTATTAATTATTAATCGTTAATTATTAATTATTAATCATAAAATCAAATCCTATGTTTGGTTGGAGTTGGATTTGAATAGTAAAATCATGATTTGGATTTGGAGGATTCCAAATCCAAATCCAAATAGTAAAATCCTCCAACCAAACAAGCCCTGCATGCACAGGAGCGGAGTCCTAGGGTAAGCCGGACAAAATCGAGACCTGTCCTGGTCCAGAGCGGTCAGGATGATCATAGAATCCTGTAAAATATGAGGGTCCAAAAAAGACTCCCATGAACTTAGTGCCGGCCTTGGACAAGACTTGGCACTTGGACAATCCCTCTCTGCTAAGGCAATCTTTCGGACTCAGCATGATCCACCAAAGTTCAGGATCACAGATGACCACCAAGACCAACTGACAATAAAAGTCAAAGAACAACCAAAATTAGCTACATGTAGGAATCGACATTGGGCTGGACCGGACCGTCCAAGTCCATAAAGTACGGGTTCGGGCCGGACATGGGCCGGATTTTTTTTGCCCTAAAAAAATTTCGGGCCGGGTCGGACCGGACTTAATTATTATTTATGAAATCCAAACCCGTCCACAAGATTCGGACTTTTCGGGCCAAGTTGGATCGGGAGACTAGTTCTATAAAAATTGATAATTTGTATGTTTTACTCTTCCAAAATACCAAAAAAAAAAAAAAAACTTTGCTTCAAGTAAAAATGGGATACTGTTTACTTCGCTGAAATATATTGCCATCTTTTTTACTGTACATTAAGAATTGTCACTATCAATTCTTCTAGTGCTTATATAAGCAATCAGTAAATGTTTTAATTAGTAGATCATTTTTTATCGGTTACTATTGTTTATATGAGGATCATCAGTATGTCCAAGTAATTATGTTCTGCAGATTTTTTTTCTTTTCATTTTAGCAGTTCATTGGCAACATTTTTCAAAGGATTTTGCTAATATATAATGTGAACATGCTATATGTCGGTCATATTCCTATTTTATGTTAACAATAGAGAAGTAAATGTAAGTTAAACCAACACACATAAGCTTATTAATCAGACGGGCCTCAGACCGGACTTGGACGGACGAATGCATAGTCCAAGTCCGGCCCTATACTAATATGGTCCGGGTCGGACTACCCTAATGATCGGGCTCTATCGAGCTTTGGTCCATTGGACTGGACGGACTTTTCGGACGTCCATAAACTTCGACCAAATGATAATCCCTAGCTACAGGATAGGACAATCTAATCCTCCGGACCAGTCATGTGCATGCATGTTTTTTTCTTCGTCTAGATAGGCTATGTATAGATTTCTTCATTTATAGAGAGAGTGACCCAACTCTAACCAAATTTTTTTGTGGTGCCTCCTATATGACAGCAGCAGATATATAGCTGCTAGTCGAAGCCTTTTAGTCATGGAGGTGCAAAAGTAGAAGACGATAACCGATGATCGATACTTATCAGCTTCAACACCAAAACTAGAAATAGTCTCGAAAACCCTCGCGTACTGTCTAAATACATGATATGTATCCTTAGTCACATCCGATTTCCAAATGATGTTTGTGGTTGACACTTTCCATCGTGTCCACAAGAAAAGATGGGCATATCTTTCACTGTCTGTTGCCCTTATATCCCGTCCCTTTCGCCACTATTTTCTTAGTACTAGCAGGGCCGAC
The DNA here is from genome assembly GCA_029216955.1 of Iris pallida. Taxonomy (NCBI): domain Eukaryota; kingdom Viridiplantae; phylum Streptophyta; class Magnoliopsida; order Asparagales; family Iridaceae; genus Iris; species Iris pallida. The sequence continues at coordinate 5,616,423 of JANAVB010006399.1, forward strand.
CCTAGGATAAGTCGGACAAGTCTTGGGATTTGGACAACTCTCTTTGCTAGGGCAATCCCCCAGGCTTAGTATGATTCTACTAAAGGTCAGGGTCACGGATGACCACCAAGCCAGCTGATAATAAGGATCAAAGGACAACCAAATTAGCTCTAAGATAGGGCAACCCAACCCTTCGGCCCGGCCCTGAGTACTAGTCACGTCCAATAAAAAAAAATGATAATATAAGATATTGTTAAAAGTTAGTTTGAAATTTAAATTTATTTAAAATAAATTAAACTTGAATATATTTTAATTAAGATTTATTATAGATATATTTTTAGAATATAGGATATGTCTTTAATGATAATAAATTATATATGAAAAGTTGCTGAATAAAATGTTCAAAGTGTTTGTCTGCAGAACTTAAAGCTGCCTTGATAGACAGAACGAGATCGTGCATCCTCCAAGGGACTAAATTGACCTCGCCCGAGCAAATTCTTTGGACAGTGAGCGAGTCTCCTTCTAGGACGACAAACTTGTGACCCAAGTCATCTGCAAGTAATACTCCTTGGTTTTCATCTGCCAGCAACTTTTCATATTTTAGAATATAGGATATGTCTTTATTATTCATGTCGTTAATGATAATAAATTAAACTATTGTTTGTTGTATCTCCGGCTATCAGACGGATACTCCTCCGCCATTCATCTGCCAGCAACTTTTCATAGATGCTGAAGCCATTGTTTTCCCATCTGATTGATTTTTATGAATAATAAAGTTTTTTTTACTTCAAAAAAAAATATGATTTGAATATTGATCATATTTTAGAATTTTTTTTATATGTTCACGTAGTTAGAAAGATTTTATAACTTTATTTTAACTATGTGAGAGATACATCTGGGTAGTTAGAAATTTTAATTTTTTTTAATTAATTAGTGGAGACATAATACTTATACGGTTTAATTTTGAGCCGTTTTCAAGCCTAGAGGGAGCCGACTTTGTACTCAAACTTATCCATTGTCATATCTTATAACTAATCAGCACACATACACACACAAAAATCTTTGTTTGCATTTGGTTTAGATCGTGCTAAATTTAGCCTTCTTGGATTTGGAAACGATAAGAATTTGGGTTTAATGGGAAGATTTATCTTGTGATATATAGATTTTTCCATCGTCCAAACCACTCTTATCACAACCGTAGAATTTTGGTACAGTGGTAGAACTTTAATATGTGATCGTAAATCCAGTTCTCATTCCATAAAATGAACAACTGACTTGATACATTTCGGACTTACATTTTTTTTTTTTGGGTAAAGTGAATTTAAACCCTCCTTAGATGTGACGAAAATAACTAAAAACTCATAGTTTGAAAGGAACCATGATTTTTATATTTTTGCTCAATTCAGTCCCCCGCCGTTAACAACCGTTAAAAATCGTGTATAAAAGACGATTTTATCCCTCCCCTCTTCCCTCCTCCCCTCCCTCCCCTCCTTCTCTCTCTCTGGTGGTAGGGGTGGGTCGAGGGGGCTGGCCAGCGGAGGGAGGGGGGGGGGGCTAGCCGGCGGAGGGAGGAGGGGGGTGGGGGGCGGGATGGCGGAGGGAGGAAGGGGGGTGTTGGGGGGGGGGGCTGGCCGCGGAGGAAGGGGGGTAGGGAAGGGGGGCTGGTAGGAAAAGGGGCGGACGGTATTTTAGGTATTTTTTAATTTTTTATTCTTTTAAAATGTCATTAACAGCCATTTTTAACTGTTAATAGACGGTAGGGACTTTCTTGCTCAGCGGACAATTAAGGTGGGACAAACTGCTTAAGTTTTTAACGAGTTTTATTTTGCTAACGAGACAAATCTAAGGAGTTTTAAATGTACTTTACCCTTTTTTTGGGTGCAATCATAGGGCTTTAACACACTATAGAATTGTTTGTGGGGATGTAGGTACGAGGGGTTCCGTGCGGATAGACACAGTTCAAATTCCCCTAGTCTTTGCTTGTCGGCCGAAAAAAAGAAAAAGAACACCTCATAAAAAAAACACTCTATAGAATTATTATTATTATTATTATCTTCCACTTGGAGTTCTAATTAAACCATTAGATATATGCGTCTCTTTCAAGTTAATTATAAGTCTTGCCAAATTCACCCACTAAATCTTAATTTGTATTTCAGTAGAAGAATTCAAACCTAATGGAAACGAAATGAGCATCATATATAAATTGTAGGCTTCGCAAACACTTATTGTGCCAGTGACTTGTTGTATACACAAAACATTGCAGAAAATTGTGCGCGTAGTTCGTTTGCTTAACCTGTTTTGATGCACCCACTTGCAAGCAAAATATGTTTTGACTTGTTATTTGGTTCATAGATCTATACGAGTAGAAACTACTTAAAACTAACTTCATATATTAGTCCCGAGGACTAGAATTTTAGCTCGTGGCAGAGCTGCACGTCTTAGCCTCATTGCTGCCAGGAGCTCAAGTTTGGGAGGTGCAGATCTGTTGTCACATTTAATTCTGTCTATTTCTGTCCTCCTCATTATTACATGTGAGCCATGGGAATATATATATATAGATGATGTCCCACATGTAATATAAAGGGGAACAGATTTGGACAGAATTAAATGGGACAGCAGATCTACTCCACTACTAAAATCTGCTAGAATAACGACGTATATTAGCGACGGCAGAAAAAGCAGTCGCTGATAATTGCCTATAGTGACTCCTAGTGTTACACGTCGCTGACTCGGTGCTATGAACAAAGTATTTCATGTCACTAACAAAAATATTATTTCATCATTGAGCTCTATGAGTTCCGAGGGAACTACGAACTATGTTATTATAATGAAAGCTGCTACGTTATTGTCCGTAATTTGTAACTACAGACGACGTGGATGTCGGCTGATCTGGCTGCCAGCCATTGATCCTCTGGTCCTAGTGGAACTCAAATATAGCAAAGAAAGACAATAGATGACGGTCACGTCCGCGTTTGCAAACTGCAGACAAAATATTATTTTCGTATTATAATAATATAAGATTTGACGAACATTATTTTGGATGATTTTTTTTTTTTTTCAAAAATTACTTGTATAAAGAACACGAACTCGATCCAAGTATAGTTTTTATTGATAGGACTCGGATCTAAAACTTTCACAACATAATGTATGGGGCTAGCATTATACGGACCTAACCCTAATCGGACCCATAGGTGGCCTACTCAACCACTCTAATTAGATAAAGCTCCCAATTCCAACCAATGCCAACCCACCAAATTACTTGTCCAAATCGGCCTCGCCATCTACACACTCCCCTCATGTCCCGTAACAACAGCTAACATCTTCTCTTCTTTATATTCTCTCGATGCTTCGGCATCTTCCAATCGGATCCCTTCTCGATCCAACGGTCCACGTCTCTCCTTCCCCTCCTTATATACTCCTCCACACTCAACTCCCACGGATGTCCCTCTCTCTCTCTCCCCATCTTCAATGGACATGTTGGATTCCTTGCCCATGGAGGCCCACGCCCTCCGCTACTCCGCCACCGTCGCCGCGCTCCTCTTCGCGGCCATCGGCCTCTGGCGGATCCGGGTGGCCGGTCCCCCCTCCCCCTCCCCCCGTAGGCCCGGCCCGTCCCCGCCCGACACCCCTCGCGTGGGGCCAGCCGTGGTGTCGACCCCGAGGGCGGCACCGTCCCCGAGCTACCGCACGGCGGCCGAGGCAGGAGAAGCCGGAACGTCGAAGGCGCGCTTCACGGCGTACTTCCACGCGGAAGACGAGCACCGTCTAGGAAGCTTGGACATTCCAAAAACCGACACATTTTATGGCACCCCCACCGCACGAGTACGGAACAACAAATCGGTGCAGACATTCCAAAATACACTAGCAGTCCGTCGCAAGTTACGAAATGTCCCGTCATCGTCGTCGTATCTGTACGTGTGCGACACGGAAAACCACGCAAGTGACGATTTGACGGAAGTGGCACTGAAGAGGGGGAGGGATCTGGGTTGGTACCGTGCGCAGAACTTGTCGGCTCTCGATGGCAGCGTCGTCAAGCTATGGGACGGCGGATTATGTAAATAAATAAATAAATAAAAGGAAAAAAAAAAGGAAACCAATCGTTTTCTTCATTAAATGTATATATAGTATGTAGTTTAGTTTTTTTTTTTTTTTTTTTTCTGGTAAAAAAAATCCAGGAAGATTTTTCTGAAGGAAAAAAAAATTGGAGAAGAAGGAAATTATGTTTTATTTAAATTATAATTTTATTTTTCTTGATTTTCTTTTCTCCTCTTTGGTAGGCATAATATTCTTTTGAAGGTGGTAGGATATTCTTTGGTGGGTTGCATCTGGCAAAAGACAGTCAGCGAAGGTGTTGATGGTACCCAACGCAACTTTTAGTTTTTATTTTTGTGGCCACAAAGTGAAAGAGGTTATTTACAGAAAAAAAAAAATTGACAAATGTTACCGGCCCTACCACAATTATTGAAATATGATACATGTTTTTTTTTACCGCTTTAGGACTATTAAGATTCGGACAGTTTTGTGTATATTCAGGACTGTTAAATTTTAGAAAAATACTAGTTCTATAATTAAATTTTTACAACTTTTTTATACTCTCTCTTTCTCTCACATCTCTTACACATGCGTCCTACATTTCCTCTCACTCCTCCTACATAGACTCCATCCGGTCCCACCACTTCCCCCCTCAGTATTTGAACTATTAAATTTTATTACAGTATTTGATAGTCCTAAAATAACTGTAAATAAATTACAGTCTTGAATATATACATGACTTTCAAAAATATATTGGCATAGTAATTATTATAGTGTCGTTAACATTTGCGTAAATGATTATATATATATATTTTTAACCGAATCTAATATTGCTCTATCAGAGTCTTTTTCTTTTTATAAAAATATTATAAATATTGTTTAATAATGACTATAAAAAACAGTTCAATTTGGAACAGTGTTTGAAAAATGGTAGAAACCTACCGTCAAATGTTAGTTTAAAAAAAATAGTAATAATTTATGGGCCCCCAAAACATAATTCATTACATCATAACATTCCTAATAAAGATTTGGGTTGTTAAGTAATAGGGTCCGTATAATAGTTATAATTAGAATTTAGATCTCGAAAATGACACATGTTAGGATTTTGGTCTCTAAATTACTGTTTATTTGTCTACGTAAACAGTTATTTGGAAATCCAAACCCTAAAGTCGACTATTTTCGAGATCCAAATCCTAATATCTACTGTTATATGAGACAATATTACTAAATAAACCTAAAGATTTCTAAAAAAAAATGGATTTTAGCTACTTAATTGGTTCTTGACGGGATGAAAAACTTATTATATCACAAGCTGTTTTATTATTTGGCAGGAAATTGTAATTACTAAAATATATTAGATATATACTAGATTGTAAATTAGAGCATACATGGGCACTACTAAAATATTTTAGATCACCGAAGGAACATCAGTGACAACAAGACGATGACGAGTATTAGACAATTAGTGTAGCACGTATGTTAACACTTTAAAATGAAATAAATTACGTACGTTCCGATGTCAGGACCATCCAATATGTGGACAAAAATTAAAGAAAATTATTATTATTTTCTTCCGTATATATTATAGTGAAAATATGTGGACACAAATTCTGGACCAACCAAAATTTCTGGTCAATATGTAAGGTACATGCTAACACAAATTTCATATGGGCGGTCTATTAATTTGGGGTAGGGTCTAGTTCCAAATCAGGACCCATGAGACTGTCTGACTAATTTAGGTTGGGTCGGTGATGCGACACTTTTTTTTTAATGTCACAATTATTTAATAACAAAAATATTTATTCAATTGTCATTAGTTTTACCAAAAAAATTATTTAACGAAAGAATTTTTAGAGAAATGGAAATAAGAGGAAAAAAAGTTTCAAAACATTACATTCACGTAACAAAAAGTTTCAAAAAATTACATTCACCAAATATTTTATCAGACTGTCTGATAGACTCTGTACATGTACAAAATTTACGAGATGGTCTGGTAGAATATATATATATATATATATATATATATATATATATATATATATATATATATATATATATATATATATATATATATATATATATATTGGAGCAATGGGTACTTGTGGCGAACTCGTCTCCACTGAGGCTCGAACTCCCGACCACTAGGTCATTTGCCAGTATATATATATATATATATATATATATATTATGGTGTAATGTTAACACATTTGAATTTGGCTTAGGAGATTGTGTATTCAATTCACGTGGGTTCAAATTTTAATTCTATGTAAAATTTGCAAGAATTTTGTCAAATCGTCGGAATATTTCGTGGGATAAATTTGCTGAAATTTTTTTTTCTTGATTTTGTATTTTTTTTTTTTTAGAGAATTCATCAGATCGTCTAAGAAAATATTTCATGAGATGAATTTCCTAAACTTTCTTCGCATCTATCAATATATATATAATTTGTGGTGTAATGTTAACACGTTTTACTTTGGTTTAGGATATTGTGTATTCAGTTCACGTGGGTTCAAATTTTAATTCTACATAAAATTTGCAAGAATTTAGTCAAATCGTCTAACATGAAATATTTCGGGAGATAAATTTGTTGTTTTTTTTCTTTTTCTTGATTTTGTATTTTTTTCAAGGATTTCATGAGACCGTCTCAAGAAATATTCCGTGGGATGAATTTGCTAAACCTTTCTTCTCTACATCTATTTCTTTAAACTTTTTTTTCAACATATAAAATTTTCTATTAGTTTTAATATCTTTTGTGACTTCATTTACTTGCTCATCATTCTTTTCCACATGCTAAACTAGCCAATGTCTTATCAACAGGTATGAAATGAATCACCGTTCTCATTAAACAATACAATCACAATCACTTTGGCTAAACAAAATTAATATGCAACCACCATTACATTATAATAACTAGAGGTTAGCTTTAAAATAATCATGATTATAATTATAATATAAGGATCGTAGGCCCTACGCATTTGCTAGTGCTCTATTAATATGCATATAAATAATAGATAATAATTTGTATTTGTTCCACCATAACTCAATCAGTAGTGACACCAAAACCAAACTAAATCTGTCTGTGGGAGCACCAATGATTGACAACCTTAGTTTTTACTATTTTATTTTATTTTATTTTATTAATGAAGAAATAGCTCTAAGAGCATCCTTAGTAAGGCCCTCCTCATATCCAATTTCTACATTCAAAATTTTAAAATTTATTTTGTAGAATAGTACTATAAGTCTCACCTCTAGTTCCAATTTCTACAATTTCGATCTCATCTCACCCATAGATACTAAGAGTCGGACCTCCCAATTTCTAAATTCCAGATTGTAGGAACTCATTTTGTAGAATAATAAGTCCTAATTTGGAGTCCAACTTTATAAATTCTAGATTTTATATTTTTTTACATCAATTTTTGACCACACAATCTTTGGGACCGGAACTCACTTTATCATTTTCTACTATTCTTATACAAATTCAATACATTCTATATTTACCTTTTTTTCTAATTTTAAGCCCCAAATTGCATTGGAGAATCCCAACTACTAATGATGCTCTAATAAGACATTAAGTAATGCATTATTTGTATTTTTGGGTGAATGGATTTTATTTCTGAAGTTCTATGTGAACAAAAAATAAAAAGAGTAAGCACTCTCTCAAGAATTTCTAAAAACTAATATCAGGGATGAGTAAAATTAAAATTCAAAATTAAATATTCTTCAACTCTCACTATTATTATAAATAAAAATAATAATACGTCTTCATGGTTTGATCTACTGATCTTACCTCACTAAAATACGATTAGTTAGAATTTTATAACTCTTCTCGTAAACCACATCAGCCACTCAAGTTCGGTAAAGAAGAAAATGTCCTAAATGTTCAAATTCTACACAAATTTCATGAAGTTTTCTCTATATAGTTTACCAACCATGTGTGACACGCACGTACCCTTTTTTTTTTTTTTTTTCTTTAGGCTGTGTTTGATTGGGCTTTTTTTCTATGAAAAGTATTTCTATCACAAATTTTCCATCAATTGTAGTGTTTGATAGCTTATATTTTCCATAGAATTATTTTCCAAAAAATTATTATTTTCCATATTTTCATCTAAAATGGTGGAAAATGAAACTTGTCCAACCCATAGGAAAATATTATTTTCCATGAAAAATAACTATTTTTCATGGAAAATAATGGCAACCAAACACCTAAATTAAGTTTTTTATTGGAATTTTTTTCCTAAAAAAATTATTCCATAAAATTATTTTTTTTCCACATATTTTCTACCTTGCAATCAAACGCACCGAGTTTTCACACTTGACAAGGATGACTTGATCTATATAGTAGTAGCTTTTGATCATATATTACAACCTTCAACCTTGGTGAGTGGGTGTTGAACAAATGAAATTTTGATGGTTCTCTTACCAAACCTTGACAGGTTTTTTGAAGTCTTCCCGGAGCTCAACAAACCAAACTAGTAGGAGGTTAGGAAAGAACGAAGAAGATCGTGGCTCTGTAATCTTTTCGAAAATTAGGGTTTTAGATTTTAAATTTTATATCAGCCTAGAGTTTAAGTTTTGAAGTGTTCATCTACAAAGTTCGGATCCTGAATTTTTATTTTTGGTTCCTTTTTTTTATTGTACCCTGAATACGAGTACAATGTCAATGTAATAGAAAGAAAAAAAAGAAAAAAAAATCAAAAATTAATACCCAAACGAATTTTTTTGCAAAATAAAACCCAAAAATAGCCCACGTGGATGTGCCACGTCATACTTAACGACTGACATGGCACATAACATGCCATATTAACAAAAATCGTTAATAAAACAAACAACAATTTAACAGAGTGACCTTTTTTTTTGGAAGACCAAACATTCAGTGACTAAATTTTAAAAAATATATTTGAGTGACTAAAACTTTGGTCAAACAAACATTCAGTGACCAAAAGTATAACTTTTCCAAAAATGAAGCATGATAACCTGACACCTAATAATAAACTCAAAATTTATGCCACTCTAGGAAGGAATTCGGTCATGTCCCTGATTTATGCCATTTTCAAAAGATTTAGGGGGCATAAATCAATTCTAAAGATTTATTATGGTTCAATCGTTTTCCCTCCTTCCCAGAATCCATTCACAATAGAGTGCTGCCTCACAGACCGTGGGAGCGACCGACGTGTGAACCGACACCACGTGTTGGCCCCCCACTGGTCGGACATGTTTACATGTGTTAGCAATAGGGGGCTGGTTTATGTGGATCTCATGGTCCAACCAATGGAATACGACACGTGACGTCAGTTTCGACCGTGCGGTCATGTTGGCCCAATGATTGTATCATGTTTTTGAATATGGTTACTATGTTTAGTTTAGCATTTCATTATCACTAATCTTTATACTATCACTATAGCATTTCTACTTATACTTATACCTTTGGTGATATATGCCTATTGGTTTACATATTAGTGATACGAGCTTATCTATCTTAAATTTAATCGGGTTGCCAAAATCAAAACTATGTTTTTGATCTTGGTTATTCAATTAATTTTTAATCATTATGATATCACTAACATTTATGCTATCACCTTAGTACTTATACTTAAACTCAGCATTGTCATAATGTGCATTAAACTTATCATACTTACTTCTATGTATATTGCTTTGTTCGTCTAACATGTACATGCAAAAAAGCAATAAGCAAGATCAATGTGGACATATGCAATGAAGAAATCATGGTGGGCCAAAGACAACGGATCCCACAAGATTTCTCTGAACCACCCGACGACATCTCCGGAGCCACGCACTCAGGGGTTCCGCTGCCCGGTCAGCGGACGGGAGTCGAGGAGGCAGCGCCCCTCGTCGGGGGTTAGGGGGCGAAGCCCCCGAAAGGTATTCAGTTTTCGCAAACTGGATATCTTTGGACAGCTGCCGCCAAGAAAAAAAAGCCAGCAACTATCAAAGAAAGAAGCCAAGCCATGCCATCATCATTTCAAGACTCTGAAGAAGCCTGCACCTGCTACAGTATATCTGGAGTCTGTAATGAGTCTTAGGAATTATTGTAAACACAAGAAATGGATGGCAAAATCGAAAGCTATGGTAGAAACTAGTCCAGGATCATTTTTGGCTGAAAACCGGCATACCGACGGTATACCGGTACATACCGACGGTATACCGATTTTGTTCACAGAAAGTTTCTGTCTACAAAATCGGCATACCGACGGTATACCGGATCATACCGATGGTATACCGATTCCGTAACGTTGAAAGTCCAACGGTCGGATTTCCAGCATTAAATGATCCCAACGGCTATATTTCGAGCCATTGCAATCCCAGACTGGTATACCGACGGTATGCCGACTCATACCGACGGTATGCCGGTCGCTGACTGAAAAGTTGCCTTTGGCTCTTTTCAATGCTTTGGTTATAAATAGCCTTGGACCCCTTCATTCAAGGTTGATGCTTTGAGCCTAAAAATTTCTAAACCACCAAAGCCTATCCACAAACAACTCTACAAAAGCTTTCATTTGCCATCCACAAATTGTGTTAGAGTTATTGAGTTGAAAAGTGAGATCTTCATCTTATTGTATAAGGAGATCAAAACCTATTGTCTCGGTTGAAGTTGGAGAGTCTTCGTATCCAAACTCTCGGTTGAAGTTGGAGAGTCTTCGTATCCAAACTCTCGGTTGAAGTCGGAGAGGCCTTCGGATTAAAGCTCTCGTGTAAGAAGTTGACGAGTTCTTCGGATCCAAACTCGTGTGTAACTATTTGCTCAAATAGTGGATTAAATCCGGAGAGAGTTCCGGGACTAGATTACCTCTAGGGAGGATACCAGGATATATCGTGTGTCGGTATTGTTATTGCTTCTTCTCTTGCACTTATATTTTTAAATTGCCCATTATCTTGTGCTAAGTGCTTGATTAGTTAGCTTGACCCTATTCACCCCCCCTCTAGGGTTCCTACAGGTCATCCCCTCAGTTTGTGTAGACTTTTCCTTCACAGTATGAATAATATTAGAGAAACCCCTCCAAGTGCATACACAATCATGATGATGGAAAGAAAGAGTTGCACACATTTATATTTTTATCACAGCATGGAAAAGGATGGAGTTTGAACATGGCTTCTGGTTATTGTCCTTCACATACAGCAATCAGTAAGGGTCATAATGAGCTCCAATTCATTCTTTAGCATGTGATAACTTGTCCTACTCCTCCTTCTCCCTTGGCTACTAGGCCAAACACCACTGCTTGTCCAATCTGTAGTGGACGAGTACAGAAATATCAAAAAAATAAATTTAAAAAAAAACCCAAAGAAATACAGAAATGTGAACCGTCACTGTCACTGGCGGAATTTGATCATGCTTATTGGCAGAATTTGATACGTTAATGCTAAGCGACGGAACAATGACGGACTAGCGATATTATTAACATGGGCCTAGTCGTCCGTCGTTGAATTCGTTGCTCGAAAACATGGACTCCAGCAACGGATTAACGACGACTTGGTGAAGTATTACCCATAAAAATTTACGTCGCTAATCAGTCACTGATTATGCGTTGTGGAGCAACGAAATTTTTTGTCGCTAATCAATCGTTAGGTCAAAATGAGGATCCTACTTGATCCATTTGACTTGCTACCGATTTGGTTCGGTTCGGCTTAGTTCAGTTTCGATAAATAACGGTTCGGTTTTCGATTTTGCTAAATCAGGATTTTGATTAATTCGGTTTTTACTAATCAGGTTCGATTTGAACCGAACCGAACTGTTGCTCATCGCGGCCCACCACATTCACCACCAACGCGGGTTAGGATTCAGGATACAACCCGAACGGCCACTCCTCCCATGCCCGAGCCACTCATTTCTAGAAACCCACGGTAACCTAACCCTAATTTATTGATTTGTTTCATTTCATGCTAGGGTTTGCGTTAGTTGTAAATTATTTCATGCTTGGTTTTTTTTTGGTAATTTTAATTTGTTAATAATCATATTTCATGCTAGAAGTTAGGGAATAATTAGGTTTAGTTTTAGTCATTTGATTGTAGTTTTTTAAGTTTAAATGTAATTAATATGGATACATTATAGGAATTTGTTTACTGATCCGGAGAAAAGAACACCTAAGACACTGTTCGAATCCCCCTAGGTGTCACACCCCGCTCTCGGAGGAGCGATCGTCCTCGCTAAGACGTGATGCCGCGTGAGCGTAGGTTGCGCTCACGTAAGACGGGCTCCATAACGGCCGATTACAGGCTAAGCGACGGAATTGCCACACAGAAGTCCCAAAGCAAAATATTGAATAATCAGCATGTCGCCATCGAAAAGTTGAAATAAACACAAGTCATACAAATATCTCTTTATTGATTCTGAAACAAAGATTACAAATGTGGCACGAGGCCAAGATTACAACACTCAGTCTCACTCTTCCTCACAATACAAGTCACTCTGCTTTCTCTCATCTTTCAATACAATTTAACGAGCCAGGAAATGCTTTCAGAAGGCGATATCCATACATTATGTCCCACATAGGTGAAGTCTTCAATGCGATCGCACGTTTCAAAACGCCAAGGAAATTCATGCCTTAGGACATCCAAGCGAGCTTCACCCTAACGAGCAAGTACCTGTTACCTGTGCATAAAAACTGGTGGGGTGTCAGTACACAACTATACTGGTGGTGTGAACTCCTCACCCACCATACAAAACTAATACGTTAATTTATTGAGTGCAACTTATTCTTTTGATCGTATTTCTATTCTTGTCACAGGATCAATTTTCAATACTTAGACTTTTGGCCTACTCGTGTTGTAACTAACGTGATCGTGCCCAACTTTATACTTGTGACTATACTACAAAACCATTTGTGCAACTTTCGTGGTCGTGCCTTAGACCATTCTCGTGCCAACGTGTCACGCCCAGAACCAGAATACTGGAGAGCGGGGGACAGACACAGCCAGCTACGTACATTGAAGTGAATCTCACATCGCAATATTGTTTCACTTAACAAAAATGCCAAACAAAAGTTGGATTTTGAAAATAAAACGAGAAAAAGTACAAGGAGTACAAATTTGATTCTGGAAAAGTATTGCTATGGAAGTCTGATTTGTAAACGATCACTTTGTTCCTTGGACCATATGATGATGATGAAGATCACTGCTTGAAGTAGAACAACTTGGAAGAACTAAGTCACCAGAAAGGTATCGACGTACTTGGGCACTGATGGCGAGACCGAATGCTTTCCTGCTTTGCTTCACTCTGTTCTGAAAGAAAAGTTGAAGAAGAATGCTCCGGAGAATCAAAATCTCGAAGTTCTGATCTCTGTATTCTCTCATGTCTCTCTGTCCTCCTTTTGTTATGAGAAAAATAAGTCTATTTATAGACTTGGGCTCTTGTGCGTAAAAACTCAGCAAAAGTTCCATCTTTACGCTAACAACTGCCACCCATGATCGAAGCCATCCTCTGCATATGTTGACGTGTGTCCCATCACTTCAGTAAGGATAGGATGCATGTACACACGTTCTTAGAAAAGAGTGGCATGAAAGCCACGTAAGCAAACCACGTTCCAAACTGGTGGAGGAGAATAGGGCGTAAAAATTGCCCAATGTGCTCTGAGCGTAAAGCAGTGGATTTGGCGTAAAATAGCCTTGACATAGACTTCCCGCGTAAAGTGGTTATTAAATAACCTTGAGCGTAAAAGCAGCTCAAATAGACTTTACGTACACGTTGACTGTTGAGCGTAAAGGCTCGTATAATCTTCGTGCGTAAATGAAGCCGTAGTGTGAGCGTAAAGTAGCTCAATTCACATACTAAACGACAACATTGGTCTCTGTATAAAACAAATCCCTTTGAATTCTGTGATATATGCCATCATTAATATCTTCATGTCAGAGTTTGCATTAAATGCAAGACTTGACAGCTTTGTCCAGCGTAAAAGTGGCTAGCTTGTCCTGGGCGTAAAACGATGGATGTAGATCCGAGCGTAAAATCACCAGCCTGCTTCAGGCGTAAAGTGATTAGCCTCTCCTTGGCATAAAGGGGATCAATTTGAGTAGACTGATCTATCACTTTGACCCTTCTTGTGAAGCACTTTTTACGCTCCTACAAGACCCCCTTCAAAGTTTTCAAATATCTCCAAAATTTGAAACACTTTGAACAGAAGCGTAAAATTTGAGATTTGACCAGTCAGCGTAAAATTCGGGATACGCAACAGCCATCCGCGTAAAAGCGAGGATATCCAACAGTCGGCGTAATTATAGGGATATCAAACAGTCGGTTTTGAATCTCTCTATAAATAGGTCTTTTCAGAGAGAGAAAACACTTTTACTCATCTTCTTGAATTCCTTTGCCCTTTCTTTCTTCGAAACTCTGATCTGATGGCTCCTAAGAAATCATCCGCCGCCGGTAGCAAGGTGAAGAAACCAGCCATTGATTCCTCATCGACTGATCATGTGAAAACCCCTACTCAGTCATCAACACCACGACGAAATCCCAACCCGGCCGTGGCTCCGCCTATGATGGGTAAAACCCTATTCTTTGGCTGGGAGAAAACAAAACCGTCGAGGAAGAAGAAGATAAACCAAACTTTCAGCTTTTACGCCCACGTTGTACGTGTTAGCGTAAAGCTGAAACAACATCATACGCCCACGTTGTTCGTGTTAGCGTAAAGGATAAAAAGAATACGCCCACGTTATACGTGTCAGCGTAAAATTTGGTTTTACGCCCACAGTTAATGTGCTAGCGTAAAACTTAACTACGCTCATGTTCATACATGCCAGCGTAAAAAGTTGTATTACGCTCATATTACTATGTGGTAGCGTAAAGTTCATCAATCATTGAGAGATTTTGTCGAACCAAGACTTCATAAGCTTTTCATCAACTTTTAGTAATCATAAAAAAACTTCGAACTAACTTGATCTCTTTTGTTATTTTACCTGTGGATTTGCAAGTTCATCCTCTCGCTGAAGTTTTCGGATCGTCAGTTGGCATGGTGGGTTCGAACTATTTGGAAGATTTATCTCATGTCCAATTTCCTCAGTCGAACCCCGAATATCTGGTAGAGAGGGTACAGTTGATAGCAGCTCAAGGGGATAGGATGTTGCTATCCATGATAAATAGAGAATTGTTGAGTTCACTAGATGGACAACACTTCGCAAAACCAGCCTTTCTATTTGGAGATGCCATTGATTGTAAATCCCAGACACACCCCAAGAAGGAGTCTTGGGTTTTCAAATTTGGAGATAGAGCCATGTATCTTTCGGATATGGATAGAGATTATCCTTTGTCAGCATTCGTCCATGCTACTCATCCTCGACAAATGTTGTAGAATTTGACTCCCAGCAATCATGGACGACCGAGTAGAATTGTTTTCAAGAGAGAGTGTGCCAATGATATGGGATACTTTGCTAGTGTTCCCAATGGAGGTGTTACTTCTATCTTTGGCCTTGTGCCAGGCTCTAATCCTAGCAAAGATTCGGGTTTAATACAGCCAGTACAAACCCAGACGTTTGTCAACAAATTTATGAGGGATGATGTATTATATTCCCAAACCAACCCCAGACTGCCAGGATGGTTGACTCCATTCAACCAGAGTTGGATCCAGATAAGTCTTTGGATGATGAAGAACTTTGAGGCAGAGTTGAAAGATATTGGCTTGTACGAAGCGGTAGCTTCCACCAGTCAGGGTATTCCTCCGAATGGAAACTTATTTCTGGCCTTGATAGAGATATATCTAAGTTCAACTAGAACTTTTGCCACCCCGAAAGGTGAAATGGGTCTTGCCCTTCATGAGATGCAGTTTATCTCGAAGCTGCCAATGGGGGAAGCCCCATATGAAGAATACGTTCCCACCAACAGGAAGCTTGCTGAAATCAGAGGAGTTAACCCTCAGTTAATCGAGATATACGAAGAACTGATGTGCCACTACCTGATTTGTACCACGATGCATGAAAGTACATCCCATTTGGCGTATATCAACAAGTGGACGACTTATCTCTTCTTCCATAAAGATAAGATATCCAAGGAAGACAAAGAAAGGTTTCAGGAAAACAAAGCTCCAGTAATCAACATAGATTCGACAATCCCCTCTAACAAAGTTCGGGATATGATGATTACTTACAAATTTCCGAATAAATATCTGTCTACGAAGACTGGAGAATTTTCTGCCGGAACCGAAGCCTTGAGCTTCCTTAGATATGGTAGTCAGAAAATCTCTCGGAGAGCTTTGCTGGCAGGCTTTCTTTCTTTATGGTTGAGAAGATGGGTTGTACCGGGTATTGGTACTGTTGACAGAATCCACCGTAGTGTGCTATGGCCAGCAGTATGTCTGGTTTTTAAAGTCAGGATTAACCTGCTGTCAGCTATGATGTGTCGAATAAATACAGGTTTAAGGACCTTCGGCGAGGAGTTAATCAACAATGCTCCTCATCGGAATATTTTCCCTAGAGTAGAGATGCCCTACACTTATCTGATGGGCTGGCTGTTGCATCACAACTGCAGATTGTTACCGCCAGGCCCAGGTGATGATGCGGAGGTCTTCCTCCAAAAATTCAGCAAAGCTACATGGATTGCTACGACTGTGGCAGATACCCGAGCAGTTCTGAACTATTCTTATGGTTGGAACCCGGTCGCAAGTTCCAGCAGATTGCTTCGGTGTCCAGTTTGAAGATGAAGTTGAAGGAAGAGTTGTATTGCCACAGTCAGTCTTTAGATGGCTTCAATGCATCAGACCTTCTCATCTGATGTATAGAAATGAAGATAATTGTGCGTTCGAACCATGCTTACCCAGTAGGTTTGCTCGCCAATTTGGGTACGACCAACTTCATATTGGTAATCCTTCGACTAATTTCCGTCATTATGGGAAATTACTTGACGGAGCTAGGGGTTGGAGGTATTTCGGTACTGCTCGGACTGGTGCTAAGTTTAGAATTTCGACCGCCACTAGCACTACAGAACTACGTATACTCCATACGTATGCCCACTTTTATGCTTCAATTCGTTCTTTTGCCCACGGTTACAATATGAAGGGTAGTCTGAGGTGGCCTAAAGAAGGAGATATTGAGGAGCAGGTCAGGGTACCAGCAGACATCCCTGACGATACTGGCATTCCAGATCCATTTTTAGAAGTTATCCCAACAGGAGTTGGAGAACCAGCTGCAGAACCTATCATCATTGGCAAAGGTCGAAAAAGAAAACAAAGTGCAGCCGCCACATCTCCAATAAAAACTCCAGAAAAGAGGAAGAGGTCTACCACAAAAGGGCCTTCCAAACCAAGAGTTCACACTCCAGAAGAGGACATTGTAGAAGACCCTCTTGTCGGTTCTTCCTCAATTCATCCTGGAGAAGGATCTTCAGCCCCTCCACCGATAGTTGGATCAGGAGCTGTAACACTTTTGTCTCCTGGACGTCTTAGCACTTTACTCCATCTATCTTTGCCGTCCAAGGCACAAGTTACGGAGGGTACTACTACGGTATCCACTGCTGATCAAGATCGCATTCCATCAGACGAACCGGCTCTTGACTTTGAGGATGATGACTGGGATGGTGATTATGATACATATCTTGAAAAAAATGCACATATTCCGAGTATTTTACAAAACCTATACGGAATTATATATCATGATTTTGTATACTAACTTATTTTTGTTCATTTTGCAGATGTCATAATTGTACCAAAGCCTGTAGCTCCTCCTCCTCAAGAAGAAGAAATCTATGAAGAAAATGAGGAGTCTGAAGTGGAAGCTTCTTTTTCAGAAAACTCAGATGCTGAAGAGAAGGGAGTGCAAAAACCTGAGATGGAGCCTCAAGAAGAACATCCTCCATCACTTGAGGCACAACAAGCACAATCTGAATTGTCTTCTCTTGCTGAGGACCAGCACAAAGAGAAGACTAGAGTCGACCCCACTGTAGGTGATGATGGGACTACTGGAGGAGACCCAGATTTGAACAAAGAATCAGCTGTAGAAAGTTTTACCACAACTGAAACAGTGGGAAATCGTGTGGAGCATCAATTGAAGAAGATGTTGGAGACATGCTTAATCTTCCAACAGAAACTGAGGAAATAATAACATCCTCTACTGTCGTCACTGATCCAGTACCAGTTTCTGACAAGCCAATGCCAGAATCTGAACCAGCTCCTGTAGTTGTCACCACATCCACCAACATTACCGCCGCCAGAACTCCAGAAACGGCTGGAGTGACAAATATTGAAGACATTGCTGCTGAGGTCCCTGGGAACCAGATAACAGTAGTAACGTCACCAGCTCCACCCCTGTCTGTTGTTACACCGATTGGAGATATAATCCCTGAAGCTTCTAGGGATCAATTGGCTATAACGGTAGTAGCAACCACGACTTCGTCTCATCCTACTGTTGCACCACTAACATCTGTTCCCGATTTCCGAGAAAGAGATCTGTTAGATATTGTTGCCACGCCAAGTTCCAGCACAGAAATGGATCTCCTCGTTGAGATTTATACTGACACCTTTTATAAGAGCCTGGCAACCTTGATAACAATGGTCCTAAATAAGGGCCTCAATTATGAGACTCTGAAGATGGCAATGGCTTCGACCGTCAAGAACGTTGCTTTGTTCAACGATACTGAGAGAGCTGCCGCATTGGAGAAAATTATGGAGGACCTTGAACAGCCAACCAGAGAATATCTTAAGCTATCAAATGTGAATGTTTAAGGCCTCATTCAGGAGGAGTATGAAGCCTTAACAGCTGATTATCTTGCTCGAGAGACTACATATAATACAGCCCTCCATGAACACAGTCTGAAGGTCGCCAAAGAGAAAGCCTTTTTGACTGGCATAAAACCTGCACTGCATGGCCATAGAGTGGCTTATGATGCTTTGAACATAGATATTCAGAGCAAAAATGATGAAATCCGAGCAGTCGAGGCTGAATTAGCTCGCTTGAAGACTGAAAGGGAGAAGATGATCGAAGATCGAAATCTGTACCTCACCCAGAGCTCAATTTTAGAAGAGAAAGCCTTTGGAGCTGAATCGACTATCAGGGCCCTTGATGAAGCCAAAGAGGGTCTGATAACTACCTTCGCCAAACTTTCTTGTATTTGCACCCCTGAGGCTCGACGTGCTGAGGCTATCAAGAAAGTCATGAGCTCTCGTGGTAAGCGGCTAGAAGAGCTACAGAAGTTACTTCAAGACATTTCTGCTCCACCTTGAAAGGGCTCCTTGTAATTTTTTTCTTTTATCCATTTTGCAATGTTTCCAAGATGAATGAAATATATATTTTGTGATCCTATCGTTTATTTGGAACAATAGGTATGAGATAGAAAATACTTATCAGAGGTTATAGGAACATGACAAGTCTTTTAAACTCAATACATTATATCTATCCAGAGGTAATATGGACATGATAGATAATAAAATTTTGTTTTCTATTTTTAGAGTATACAATACTATCAGAGGTAATATGAACGTGATAGTATGTAAGAACTCATAGAAAAGTAGATTAATATCTATGCAGCGGTCAAATGGACATGACAGATAGGAAAAACAAGTAGGTTTTAATATTCATCCAGAGGTCTTGAGAACATAATAAATAATAAATCCAATTAATCGACTGATAAGATAGAAGATTAATTTCTGTTTGCGAGTATACAGTATTATCAGAGGTAATATGGACGTGATAGCATGTAAGAACTCATGATAGAAAAGCAATTAGATTTGACATTTATTCAGAGGTCTCGATAACATGATAAATAACAAATCTAAATTCATATACCAACTGGTAAGATAAAAGAAAGAGATGAGTAATCAGCTTAACCAAACCTTGGTAGCTGGGGAATAAGAAGATAGGTGTAATTGAAGATATACTCCATTATTGATAAAAGAATGAATGAATTAATATATCTTTCAAGAAAGAAAATATCATCCTCAAGGATCATTCTCAAATGGTTCTGATTCATCATCGGCTTGAACCATATTGACTGAGAATATTTGTCCAGATTCACAATATGAGGAACGAGACATATCGGATTCGATGAATAGAATTTCTTCCGAATCTAATGATTGCGAAGAGCTAGAAGAGAATTCTTCTTGTTTATCGTCATTAAACATGTGGGACGGATCATATTCCAACCCATGATGAGTCTTTTGGTAAAACGGATCACCACATAATGGTAGTCGTCTGCCCTTGCCCTGATTGAGACCTTGCATAGTCTTCAAATCATACCCCATGTTCTGGATGATTTTGATAGATTGTTGACTGTATTTGTCAATTCGGATTCTTCCTTTATCTTTATCCTTCAGATTATCTATCTGAGTAACAGGGATATTTCTAGCCAGGTCAAACATAATTTGATGCTTGTTTTTCTTATCAGATGGAACCACGAAATAGGATTCTTCGTGACGTCTGAAAGTTACGCAAGCTCGTGATGAAGCGGCTACAGAAAGCAGATAGGGAGAAGATGTCAAGAACTTTTGAGCATAAGGTCCGACATCGACATGAGGAGGAAAAGAATTCTCCTTATGATCAATGTATAAAGTTTCTTCCGGTTCTATGTTGTCTTTATATTGATGACTTTGATTATCAGAAGATAAAGTCATTCTCTCAATAAACTTGACAGCCATATACTCGAACAGGAAATCTTCATTGATATCAAAAAGTACAGAATGATCAATATTTACATTATTTACAATCTGATTGCTACGCTTCGGATTAATCAACAGTGGACCATCATCCGTCTTCTGCGTAGATTTGCCAAGATTGACAATCAATGGTGATTCTGGATCATTCGTACAAGAAGTACGCCCTTTAACCTTGATCATAAAAGGTTGAACTTGGCTCTTAGCAGGAATATTTATTGATCCCTCAGATGAAGTTTGAGTTCTTCCTTTAATCTTGATTATCAAAGGTTGATCATTGATAGGTTGGAATTGGATTCGTCCCTTGACTATGATCTTCAAAGGTTGCTCCTCTGGCGGATCTTCATTAATAAACTGATCCTCAGATGATGATTGATCTTCAGCCATGTCTGATATATCTTTCACATGCTCTTGTTTATAAAGCCTTGAATCAGAGAAGTAGGCTTCGACACCCTTGAACGGATTAATATCAGCAAACTCAGTTTTCACAACTCCTTGGGAGTCCACATATTTGAAACATTGGTGAAGAGTTGAAGGCACAATATTGTGCTCATGAATCCACGGTCTTCCAAGAAGAATATTGTAGGATACCACTACCAAATTACAGTATTTTAGCGACGGTCATTTAGCAACGAAAATTTTCCGTCGCTATTACCGTCGGATCACCGACGGATTTGTGACGAAATACCGACGGAAAGCAGTGGACAATTTTTTTTATTTTTTTATGTCCATATCTGTCGCTACGCCGTCGATAGGTCGTCGGCCAAGTAGCGACGGTTTTATATCCGTCGCTAGAACGTCGCATATTTTGGCGGCAAAAGTCTAAAATATTGGCGCGAGATTTGACTGACGACTTAGCGACGGAATAATCCGTCGCTACTCTGGCGCGAGATTTACTGACTACTTAGCGACGGAATAATCCGTCGCTACTTCCGTCGCTAATTTCTGTACCCTAACTTAAATTGAACCGACGGAGGGGAAATTTTCATTCCCCCCCAAAACACTCTCTCTCTTCCCTCTCTCTCTCTCCGACGATCTCGCTCTCTCCGACCGGCGATCTCCCTATCTCTCTCTAAGGTATGCTCTCTCTCCCCCCCTCTCTCTCTTTCTATCTTCCTCTCTCTTTCTCTCTCTTTCTTTTACGATTTAGGGGGTTGGGGGGGGGTCGTAGTGGTCGGAGAGGGTGTAGGGCAGGGGGGTTTCGGGTACGGGATGGGGTGGTCGGGGCAAGGGTGGAGTGGGGTGGTCGGGGGCAGGGGGGTCGGGGAGGGGGTCGGGCAGGGGTGGGGGGGTGGTCTGGGCCGGGGGGGTTCGGGTAGGGGGTGGGGTGGTCGGGGCAAGGGTGGGGTGGGAGAGAGGGCAGGGGGGTCGGAGAGGGAGTCGGGCAGGGGTGGAGGGGTGGTCTGGACAGGGGGGTGGGAGAGGGGGTCGGGCAGGGGTTGGGGGAGGGTCGGGCAGGGGTTGGGGGGGGGGGGTCGGGGCAGGGGGGTGGGAGAAGGGGTCGGGCAGGGGTTGGGGGGGGTCGGGCAGGGGTTGGGGGAGGGTCGGGGCAGGGGGGCGTAGGAGGGACTCTGGAGTCCCCGCGCAGGAGTCCTCCTCCTCCTCTCCCATAGACACACACACACACACGGACACACACACACACACACGGACACACACACACGGACACACACACACAGACACACACACACACGGACACACAAACACAGACACACACACACACACACGGACACACACACACACACACACACGGACACACACGGACACAGACACACGGATACACACACACACAGACATATATATATATATATATATATATATATATATATATATATATATATATATATATATATATATATATATATATATATATATATATAGGCATAATTTTAAGTAATTTATTAATAATATATATATATATATATATATACACAGACACACGTCGTGAAGTCTAGTATATATATTTGATTAGCTAAGGTAGAAGTTTAGCCTAATTAAGGTTAGTTTTGACAGAGTTGACTTGGACTCCTAATTTGACCCAGAACTAGCCTAGTTGACCTATTTGTATTTCGATTGATATCATATGAATAGTTTGCCTAAGATTTGATTGGGTTGGTTTTAATGTGTGGGTAAATTAGTTTACCTTATTTTAGAGTATGACTACGTAGCTAGTGTGTAGAGTAGTATATGGTTACTAGATCCTAGTGTAGAGTAGTATGTAGAGGAGTATGGCTACTAGTGATATATAGATATGTAGGTCCATGTGTATCTGTATCGGACTATCGCTATCGGTATCGAACTATCGCTATCGGTATCGGACTATCGCTATCGGTATCGAACTATCGGTATCGATCGAACTATCGGTATCGGACTATCGCTATCGGTATCGGACTATCGCTATCAGTATCGACCGTATATACTTAGTATCGGGCGTAGCGGATTAGTATCGATCAGTATATAGGTTTGGGTTAAGATCAAGGTTCAAAGTATCGGTATCGGAATAGTAGGCCGAATAGGAGGCCGAGATAGTCGAATGAGAAGAAGGGAAGAAGGGAGGAGCAGATGGGTCCAGAGCCATGGTGGAGGAGGAGAAGTAACATGAGAGCAGTTTCCGCCGTAATATCTCCTGGCTCTGCTGGCAACTGAAGTCCAGATGCTACAAAGGACGATCCTTCGCTGAAATCGACTACAACACCCATCAGTTCAAGTTCATTCCTATATGAGTAGATTCCAATGCCATAGAAGCCATCAGTTTGTTGACCTTCCTCTATGGCATTGGAATATACTCATATAGGAATGAACTTGAACTGATGGGTGTTGTAGTCGATTTCAGCGAAGGATCGTCCTTTGTAGCATCTGGACTTCAGTTGCCAGCAGAGCCAGGAGATGTTACGGCGGAAACTGCTCTCATGTTACTTCTCCTCCTCCACCATGGCTCTGGACCCATCTGTTCCTCCTTTCTTCCCTTCTTCTCATTCGACTATCTCGGCCTCCTATTCGGCCTACTATTCCGATATGCGTTTGATACGGTCTACCTAACCTATATACTGATACTAATCTGATACTCTCTGATATTAAGTACATCCGGCTTACTAGCTAGCGGATCCACCAGTTACATGATTATATACTAATTATGTTAGATTGTGATACTAAGTAGCCTCGTCGTAGGCCTAGCGTGTTATCCACAAGTTTAGTTTTTCTTACGATATGAGTATCGGTATCGGGCTATTAATTTTTATGTTTAGTTTGTCTTACGATACAGATATTCACATCAAATCGAGCATGAATCGTTACTTTGTTGATCGTACATGGATGTACAAACGACAACACGAGAGCAGAATTGGTGTGAGTGACGATTTTCAGGCAGGTGTGGAAGTATTTCTTAAGTATGCCATGAGCAAAACTCAGTACATGGACGATAACAAAATCAAGTGTCCATGTTTTAATTGTCACAATAGACGTTTCGAAGAAGTGATGACTGTGAGAGATCATTTGACCCGTAAGGGTTTCGTACGTGATTACGGCCTGTGGTCATCGCAAGGTGAATTATATTCAGAAAGACAGTCTGCAGAAGCTGGTACTTATGCTTTTGATGATAATGCTGCAACGGATGTCCTCGAAGACGATGGATGCTCTGTGGATTATGGAGACATGCAGAACCTTGCACGAGATATGGTGTATGCTACGGCAGGGCCTAATTTTGATCCGGAGGATCCTAATCCCGAGACAAAGGAGTTCTATGATATGTTTAAGGACGCAGATACTCCTCTATATCCTGGTTGTGAGACTCATTCTGCACTGTCAGTGGCGATGCGGTTGTTGAACATAAAGTCTGATTTTAACTTGCCACAAGCTTGCTATGATCGGATCACACAATTAACTAATGAGGTGTTACCGAAGGAATCAAAAGCGCTCCCAAGAAACTTCTACAAGTCAAAGATGATGGTCCGACAACTGGGACTGGGGTACGAGAAGATAGATTGTTGTCGCAACGGATGCATGTTGTATTACAAAGAGAATTGCGTATTAGAAAGTTGTTGGTTCTGTAATGCGGATCGTTACAAGACAGTACAGGAAAAAGGAAAGTCAACTAGAAAACGACGTCCTTACAAGTATATGCATTACTTGTCGATCACGAAGCGCTTACAGAGGATGTATATGTCTCTGAATACAGCAGAACACATGACGTGGCACAGTGAAGATCGCATAAAGGACGAAGGAGAATTGTCACATCCTTCGGATGGGGAGGCGTGGAAATATTTTGATTTGTGTCATCCAGATTTTGCTGCAGAGCCTAGAAATGTACGCCTGGCGCTATGTTCTGATGGCTTCGCCCCTTTCGGACAGTCGGGATCTCAATACTCATGCTGGCCGGTCATTCTTACCCCTTACAATCTGCCACCATGGATGTGTATGAAGACTCCTTATATGTTCTTGACAGCTATCATACCCGGTCCCAAAAATCCGACAAAGAACATCGATATATATTTACAGCCGTTGGTGGATGAGCTGAAACAGTTGTGGGAGATCGGCGTCACGACCTATGATATTTCCAGAAAACAAAACTTTCAGATGAGAGCTTCACTCATGTGGACAATCAATGATTTTCCAGCATACGGTATGCTGTCGGGATGGAGTACGCACGGCAACATGTCTTGTCCGATATGTTTGGAAAATAGTAAGGCGTTCCGCCTTAGACATGGAGGAAAAACTTCTTTCTTTGACTGTCACCGTCAATTTCTGCCAACGAGACATCCTTAGCGAAAGAACAAGGACGCGTTCAGATATGGAAAACAAGAATTTTCTGAACCTCCTGCCAGATTGTCGGGATACGATATTTGGGAAGATGTAAAGGAATTGCCCACCGCAATGGAAGATCCATCGAACAATCGTGTCGAGGGGTTCGGACAAAGCCATAACTGGACCAAACAGAGTATCTTCTGGGACTTACCTTATTGGAAAGATAATCTTATTAGGCATAATCTTGATGTCATGCATATCGAAAAGAATGTGTTCGATAATGTCTTCAATACCGTTATGGATATTAAAGGAAAGACGAAGGACAATCCAAAAGCAAGACAAGACATGGCCGAGATATGCAAACGTCATAATCTAAACTTGATACAAAGGGGAGCTGGTGGACAAGTAACTAAGCCGATAGCGCCATACGCATTGAGCAAGGAAGATAGATTAATAATCTGCAAGTGGATATCTACTTTAAGATTTCCCGACGGCTATGTGTCGAATTTGTCTAGATGCGTTGATCTCAATGAACGCAAGCTAACAGGAATGAAGAGTCACGACTGCCACGTGTTTATGGAAAGATTACTGCCCATTGCGTTGAGAGAGTTGTTGCCTTCTGCTGTATGGGTTCCGTTGGCCGAGCTGTCTACATTCTTCAGGGATATCTGTTCAACTAAGCTCACGGTGCAACATATGATACAACTTGAGGAGAAGATTGTCTTAACAATTTGCAAGTTAGAGAAAATATTTCTACCGGGTTTCTTCGACAGTATGGAGCATCTACCGATTCATCTAGCATACGAAGCCCGTGTCGGTGCATCTGTTCATTATCGATGGATGTACCCCTTTGAAAGGTAAATAAAAATCGATATAATTTAAGTGGATTTTACAATTCATTGTTAATTCTCAAGATAATTTGTCTCTCTAGGTATCTACATCATCTAAAGAAGAAAGTTGGCAACAAGGCTCATATAGAGGCTTCGATATGCGAAGCATATCTTATCGAGGAGGTGTCAAACTTTTGCTCCATTTATTTCGATACTCATGTTGAGACAAATCGAAATAGACCTCAAAGGAATGACGAAGACGTTGAGAAAGGAGGTATATTCAATTTAAGGGGCAAGCCTATTGGGGCTAGTAAGAAATGGTGGTTGAGTGACGATGAGTATGATGCCGCTCACCGATATGTCTTGTTAAATTATGACATATAAGAAGTGAGAGATTTGGAGAAGTAAGTGACTACACCTCGTTATAATCTCTAATTTGGTGAGGTAAGTGACTACACTAATTTTTATTCTCTCTAACAGTGTATTTAGAGATGAAGTCAAAATAAGGACACCCGATATTACCGATGAGGGACTTCAAAGAGAGGTTGATTTTACCTTTCCATCATGGTTTCGAGATTACGTAAGTAACTGAGATAATATGTTATGCGGCTACCATTTAAATATATATATGCAACTAAAACATTTAAAGTTTACAGGTTTTATTAGCTGAACCAAGTACACTCACAAATGAGAGCATTCGTTATTTGTCATTGGGACCGAAGAAGCATGCAAAGACTTGGCCCGGCTATGTCGTTAATGGCTTCAAGTTTAAGACAACTCAACATCCTATAAATGCCGAATTTCTCAATGACGGCTTCAGTACGAAGGATTCTGGTGTTTGCATAAGAGGCACAATCTATGACGACGAGCCGGACTTTGACTATTATGGAGTGCTTCGGGATATTGTAGAATTACAATATAGTGCCCCATTTGATATGCATATTGTTATGTTCAAATGTGAGTGGTTCGATACGACACCAAATATCGGTTGGAGAATCGATAAACAATTTGGATTCGTCGATATAAATCATCGCAGGAGGTATAGAGGGTCCGACACGTTTGCGATAGCAAGTCAGGCTGTTCAAGTCTACTATACAAGCTACCCAAGGCGTCGTAGAGATCGCTTTGACTGGTGGGCAGTATACAAGATTAAATCTAGAAATACATTCAACGTTGGAGACCCAGCATACCAAGAGGACCAGATCGAAAAGCCCCAATACTTGGGACAACAGTCTTGTGACATGGATGTTGAATTAGAGGTTGATATACCTCTTGCTGATAAAAATAGAGGGGAGGAAGAGGTTGATATACAAGACTTAGATGTCAACCAGGGGAGAAAGAGGCGTCTTGTCCCAAGTATTGAGACTGAAGAAGAAGAAGAAGAAGAAGAAGAACTTTATGAGGATGAGGATGAGGATACAGATGAATTCGACGATGAGGATGATGATGATGATGAGGCCGAGGAAGAGGACGATGACGATGATTAAATATTGCTATATTTCAGTTGTATCTTGAAGCACCCAATATCTAGTCTCGAATCCTAAATTACCCTATTACATTTGGATTTACAATTACAAGTCTAGTGGAACACAAGATGCCCTTTCATCAAAAGTTACAAGAATTGTACTTTGTTGTATTGGTGCGTGATTTTATCAGATTTTGTGTATCTAGCTTTTATTCGTACTTCACTTCTGATTGTAATATTTATTTCAGTTTGGGATATTTGCGTATTATTGTATGAGTTTCTTTTTGCAGATGGCACTCCTAGGCCTACTCGTCTGGGCGGCACTCATCGCCCTGCTGCTGGTATAGATATGTTTAGTTTTATATTCTTTTATAAATCTATGTTGTCGGTATTTTGTTTATGTATTCTATTTACAGGACATGGTTGCGAGCACCCGTACTGGTGGTGCTGGCTGTGGTCGTGGCGGTGGCGGCGGCGACGGCGGTGGTGGTGGTGGTCGTGGGCGTGGGCGTGGGCGTGGTGGTAGCGGTCGTGGTCGCCAGCCGCATTCCCCGGATGTGACCTCCGATCCCGACTTGGAGAGCCCGGACACAGGCTCTTCCCGCCGTCATTCTTCCTCGGTGCCACCGACATCGTCGTCGAGGCCTGTGACTCCATCCGCTAGCGGATCCGTTCCGCCATCGGATGTACCAGCGGATGCAGCAGCAGATGCAGCAGGGGGCCCAGCAGTTACTGCAGGGTGGGCCTCGGAGTACCCCGGGATTCAGTTTCATCCTGTTACCGGGGAGTACGTGCACGGACCCGCGGATCCCCCGACGCCACCAGAGAGGCTGGTGGGCGAGTTCCGACGAGAGCTATGGCCCGCTGGTGAATCGTAAGTAAATTTAAGTTAATTTATTAAATTTGTTTCATTTATTCAAGTTAATAATCCAGTCGTTGCTTCTTTATAGGTTTTTCCCGTGGGATGCTGCCCGGATTCTAGGGCACATTATCCGGGATAACTACCATGGCCCCTACCTCAATTTCTCTGAGGTGCCTCAGGACATGAAGTACGTCTGGCTCGACGAGATGAGGGTATAAATCCGTCGGTGAATTATTAATTATTCTTTAAATCATTAAATTTTTTATTACGTGATATTTGAATTTGTATGTCAGAGGACGTTCTGGTGGCCCTCCCATCGCGAGGAGGCGATCCGCAGGACCTACAAAGCTGCCACCGGGAAGAAGATACGGGATGCGGTGTACGACCTTCGTACGGCGCATACGAGGAAGGACTGGATCCGGGCGGAGTACTATGAGCAGATGTTGGAGAAGATGGATACTCCGCAGTTCAAGCTGAAATCGGAGAAAGCTAAGGCTAATCGACAGGTCGCGGGTCTGCATACGGGGGGATCAAGGCCCCACGCATCGACGCGTGCAGATTTGGTGAGATAGCACAAATTCAAATTCATTCTATTATTTAATTTTGTACTGTTAATATACGAAGTTAATTAAATTCTACGTATACAGGCCCAACGGGCGGTGAAGCAGGGGAAAGAGGCGGACACGGTCACCGCTCACGATGTATTCGTGCATACGCACATGAGGCGGAAGGACGGGAGCTTCGCCGACGCGAGGGCCGAGGAGACTGATGTAAGTACTTACGTTTATGAGATTTATGTTAGAAATATAATTATTGTTAAGTTAATTAGATAAACTTAGGATTCAGACTATAACTTAGGGAAACATAGGATTTAGATTATAACTTAGGAAAACTTATAGTATAAACACATTCATTGGATAGGCTGCGTATCGTGAGGCACTTAGTCGGCTTGAGATCGAGCCCCCTTCCGAGAATGTCGGCAAAACGATGCCCACCCAGACGCACTCTTCTATGGCCGCTCGCTACGACGACGTCTTCGTAGAATCCGTCGGCGGCGTTAGGAAAGGGCGCGACTACGGCTTAGGTTCCATGGCGCCCTCGTTGCAGCCGTCCCCGAGATATCCACCGCCTCCGCCTCCCCCAGCGCCCCCGGTTGACGATGTGAGGGCGCAGCTTGCGACTCTGACCTCCGCGGTGTCAGATTTGCGGGCGATAGTGTTGGGGCGCTATTCGTCTGCTCCCGGTCCGTCTGCTTCTGGTCCGTCTGCTCCCGGTCCGTCTACTGCTGCTGCCGGTGCTTCGGATCGACCTGGTCCTTCTTCCTCCGGACGGCTTTCGTTTAACCGCTCTGCGGACGCCCGCATCGTATCGGATAACACCATCTTGACGCTCCTTGACATGATGTCGCCAGAGCAGCTACGCGCGCTTCCAGACCATGTCTTGTCCCAAGTGCCGGCACACACGGTGGAGGAGTACATACGCAAAGCGGATACGGCGGCACGAGCACGAGACGATCCGACGGACGGGGTTTGATTTTGTTTATGTTGTTGGTTTTATAGACATTTGGATACATTGTATGTTCGGATATTTTTTTATGTTTGGATAATTTAATGTTGGATATTGGATATATTGTGTTGGTAATATTTTGTTGGATATTGGATACGTTGGATATTGGTGTCGGATATGGATATTTTGCATATGGATATATGGTGTTGGATATTGGATACGTTGGATATTCGTGTTGGATATGGATATATGGTGTTGTATATGGATATTTTGCATGTTTGATATTGTGTTTGATGTGTTGTATAAACAGAAAAGAGTCTGTTTGCAGTATTTTTTTTTTAAAAATTAGCAGTTAGCGGCGGACTGGCGACCACTCAGCGACGGATAGTCCGTCGCTAACTGGAGAAACTGAGGTTAGCGACGGAGTGGCGACGTAAAATCCGTCGCTACCTGGAGCATTTCAATAAAGCGACGGATTGGCGACGGACGATCCGTCGACCTGATGCTGTTTGATGTCCAAAAATTTTAGCTTTCGCGACGGATTGGCGACTAACTTACGGCGGACTGGCGACCACTCAGCGACGGATAGTCCGTCGCTAACTGGAGAAACTGAGGTTAGCGACGGAGTGGCGACGTAAAATCCGTCGCTACCTGGAGCATTTCAATAAAGCGACGGATTGGCGATGGACGATCCGTCGACCTGATGCTGTTTGATGTCCAGAAATTTTAGCTTTCGCGACGGATTGGCGACTAACTTACGACGGACTGGCGACAAAGTCCCGACGGACTATCCGTCGCTAACTGGAGAAACTGAGGTTAGCGACGGAGTGGCGACGTAAAATCCGTCGCTACCTGGAGCATTTCAATAAAGCGACGGATTGGCGACGGACGATCCGTCGAACTGATGCTGTTTGATGTCCATAAATTTTAGCTTTCGCGACGGATTGGCGACTAACTTACAGCGGTCTGGCGACAAAGTCCCGACGCACTATCCGTCGCTAACTGTAGGAATTTAATGTATCGACGGATTGGCGACGTAATATCCGTCGCTACCTGGAGAATTTTACATTGAGCGACGGTTTAGCGACGGAATGTCCGTCGGTAATTGGGTATCAGAAAATCTCTGATACGCTTTTGCCGACAAATTTACGACGGATTAGCGACGGATATTGGGTATCAGAAAATCACTGATACGGTTTTGCCGACTCTTTAGCGACGGAGTTTTCCGTCGCTAACCCTATATCCTGATACATGTTTTGACGAAAGCTAGTCGGTAATCCGTCGCTATATATATTTAAATACGCCGACGGTATTCCGTCGCTAAGTCGTCGCTGAGCAACGGAGTAGCGACGGATATGTTTTAGCGACGAGGTTATTCCCGACGGCTGTTTTACCAAAATATCCGTCGGTAATCCGTCGGTATTTATTTTTGGCGACGGACTACCGACGGATAAGGCCGTCGGTAAATCCATGTATTTTGGTAGTGTACGTCCGAGTTGATAACATAGAAAGTTACCATAGTTCGAAGATCACCAATCTGAATCTGCAAACGAATCTTCTCCAGTGGTTTGCTCTTGCCAGAGTTAAAACCGACTATTGTAGTACTAGTGTAAGTCAGCTCACTAGTAGGAATCCTCAGGGGTCTTAGCATACTCTGAAGAATTATACTAATTGAAGACCCAGGATTAATGTAAATCCTGCCAATTTCAGTGGATCCGATATATCCAGTGTAGCACAGAGGCCTATCATGCTTGTTGTGTTTCAATAGCATATTCTCTTGTGTAAAGGTGATGTTGGGAATTGCTTCCATCACACTATGACACTGCGGACATGACACTGGTATATTATCAGGAGTCTTGAGTTGAGCCAAGCATGAATCTGCTTGAAGTAAAGCTTCGCTCAAAGTTTCTCTGCTTTCTCTGGAAAGACGAAGCAACTCAAATATAGATAGTCTAGCCGGAGTATTGGCTAACTGAGCTAGAATATCAAATTTGTAAGGCTTCATCACTATCCCCTGACTGGAAGCAGACTTCAATGGGACGTCGAAGCGTATTGCTTTCTGTTTCCCCTTTTCAACCACAGAAGGTTTAGCAGGAACAGAAGAGGATTGAGTTGGTAGAGTTTCCATTACATCTTCAGCTTCTTTGGAGGATCCCTCATGGTTTTTATGGTACTCTTTTCCAGATCTTGTACCAGCGAAAGTTTCTTCTTCAGACTCAGGAGAAGGAAGTACCATATTACAGGATTTTGTCTTCCCTTTCTTAGCCTTCTTCTTGTGTAGATTGTTACGAGGAGCTTCAGAACCCAATCCCACAGTAGAATTTTGATTTTGAATCTGTAAAGGAAGTCGTATTCTTTTATCATAATTCAAACCTTCTGCCTTTTGAAAGTCATAACCCATCTTCTTCATGAGATGAACAGATTACTGACTATACAAGTGAGTGGGTAGCGAACTTTTGACAGGTGTTTCAACAGAGAAAGAGGAAGAGGCAAGACCTTCTGTAACCTCAGGAAAATGAAGAATAGATGTCACTGTAGTTACGGGAGGAGAAGGATTCGGGATACGAGGAGAAATCCATGTTGGAGCTTTTTCATAAGCAGCAAAGACTTGTTGTGCCCGATATAAAGGAACACTATTCATGGCTAACCACTGCTGATGAGTAAGCTTGAGCTTGGTAGGAGGAGCTAGACTTGGAGGACAGATGTTCAGTCCTTTCAGTCTATCTTCTAAAGGAAGGCCATCCCATAGATGATCCAAGTCATCAGGATCTGGAATAACATGAGAAATCATGTTGCAGGTCTTGACTTTCTTGCCCTTCTTGGATTTTGAAGTTTTATCTTCACTTTCTAACTCAGGCACTAAGTCGGGATGTACCCACATGATTTCACCATTCTTTAGTGTAAGCGGCAGTAATCCTGTATTTTCTTCTCTGGCAGGCGGAATATTCACGATCTTCATCGTCGCCTTCGGAATTGGGATAATTCCATCCGGGACTTGCTGTGGAGGAAAATCCCCGAACTGAAGAGAAACCATATTGGTCGTAACCGTATGGTCATCATTGGTTAAAGCGATAGTGCCACCATTTATCAGCTCTTGGATCTTCTTTTTCAAGACATAGCAAGCACTGGTAGGATGATTAATGTATCTATGATAGATACAATATTTGAGATTGTCAGTCAGATTCACCTCATTAGGCCTTTTGGCTCTGGAATCTGAAGTTTACCACTTTTCACCAGACATTAAAATATCTCTGGGATATCACTTTCGTCAAAAGAGTATTCTTCCTTTGGCTTGGAAGATTCCTGATTATTTGGCGTCATTTTGTTCTTGGAAAGATTGACCATAAGAGTATCTTTTTCTTTCACATTACGATTGCCAGGATTATTACCAGGATTACTTTTCTTTCATTTATCTTCTGAAGCAAAAATCATCCCGTGTTCACGAGCCAACCTACCATTGGTCTCGGCAGAAACTGCTGCTATGATAAACGAAGCCCAATCTGTGAATTGGGAACCTGTGAAGACAGCAATGGATGGTCGTAGATTCATCTTGCATGTATCAATCAACGCTGAATCTGGCATACCAGGAGGCATCTTTAGAGTAGCCTGTCGGAAACGTTCAATGAACATCCGAGTATCTTCTCTCTCCTTTTGTTTGATTTCTGTCAAGGAGGACATGTTTATGTCCATACCTCCTTCGTAGAAGCAGGAGAGAAATATTGTCTTGAATTCGTCAAAAGACGAAATAGAGTTATCGGGTAAGCTACGATACCAGTCGTAAGCTGAACCCGTCAGGCACCCGATGAACACTCGAGTGAGAAGAGCATCATTTTTCTGCAAGTGTATAGTCATAATATCAAAGTAATTGATATATTGACTGGGAGATGCTTTTCCATCGAATAAAACCATGGATTGTGGCTTGAACTTCGGTGGAAAGGGTACATCATTCCAATGAGGAGGATAAGGTTGCTTAATCCCTAACCTCTGGAGCTGATCTTTGTGCCTCAAAACTTCAAACTGTGCTTTGAGCTCACGCACTGCTTGAATGGCTTCACTGGTTTGAGGAAGCACATTTGATTGAATAGTCATTGGATGTACCGTAACCCCCACTGGAGGTGGTACATCTTCTGGAATGATGGGATCTGGAGATACAAAATTTTGATTAACAGCAGGCTCTTGAATATTCAAAGGTATATCAGCCCCTTGACTATCTTGAGTTTGTGCTGCTACTGGTACCGAAGTTATTACTGTAGTCACCAGAAAGGTACATTTTGTTTCACTTAACAAAAATGCCAAACAAAAGTTGGATTTTGAAAATAAAACGAGAAAAAGTACAAGGAGTACAAATTTGATTCTGGGAAAGTATTGCTATGGAAGTCTGATCTGTAAACGATCACTTTGTTCCTTGGACCATATGATGATGATGAAGATCACTGCTTGAAGTAGAACAACTTGGAAGAACTAAGTCACCAGAAAGGTATCGACGCACTTGGGCACTGATGGCGAGGCCGAATGCTTTCCTGCTTTGTTTCACTCTGTTCTGAAAGAAAAGTTGAAGAAGAATGCTCCGGAGAATCAAAATCTCGAAGTTCTGATCTTTGTATTCTCTCCTGTCTCTCTGTCCTCCTTTTTTTATGAGAAAAATAAGTCTATTTATAGACTTGGGCTCTTGTGCGTAAAAACTCAGCAAAAGTTCCATCTTTACGCTAACAACTGCCACCCATGATCGAAGCCATCCTCTGCATATATTGACGTGTGTCCCATCACTTCAGTAAGGATAGGATGCATGTACACACGTTCTTCGAAAAGAGTGGCATGAAAGCCACGTAAGCAAACCACGTTCCAAACTGGTGGAGGAGAATAGGGCGTAAAAATTGCCCAATGTGCTCTGAGCGTAAGCAGTGGATTTGGCGTAAAATAGCCTTGACATAGACTTCCCGCGTAAAGTGGTTATTAAATAACCTTGAGCGTAAAAGCAGCTCAAATAGACTTTACGCACACGTTGACTGTTGAGCGTAAAGGCTCGTATAATCTTCGTGCGTAAATGAAGCCGTAGTGTGAGCATAAAGTAGCTCAATTCACATATTAAACGATAACATTGGTCTCTGTATAAAACAAATCCTTTTGAATTCTGTGATATATGCCATCATTAATATCTTCATGTCAGAGTTTGCATTAAATACAAGACTTGACAGCTTTGTCCAGCGTAAAAGTGGCTAGCTTGTCCTGGGCGTAAAACGATGGATGTAGATCCGAGCGTAAAATCACCAGCCTGCTTCAGGCGTAAAGTGATTAGCCTCTCCTTGGCATAAAGGGGATCAATTTGAGTAGACTGATCTATCACTTTGACCCTTCTTATGAAGCACTTTTTACGCTCCTACAAATACGGTCACGGCTGTCTAGATGCATGAGGGTTTACTACAAGCCATCAGTCTCCTAAGGTCAATAACAAGCCTAGTGTCTCAATCTCAAGCAACAAGTAGATATAACAAGATGGTAGATCATCAGACATGCAAAGTAAGGCGTCCCATACATTACATATTCAGATGATCATGAAGCTAGTCATACAAAATACGAAGACTAGCAAGAGTTTAAGTCATACATGATCAACCCTAGGATTTGTCAATCATGCTACAGCCCGTAGGCAGACAGTAAATAAAGTTGCAAACGAGCTAACACTTGCTCGGCGGCTAAATGCCTCGAAATAATATTTTTACAAGGGAGTGGAAGAGCAAAATAAAACCCACTCGTTGCCGGGATTCCTTCTAGTGTTCACCATCTGGCAGAAAAGTTGGGAGATCCTCGGTAGCTGCTCCAAAATATGGCCATACAAAACCAGCTGGGTCAGACCCCAGAAAGAGCAAGTGCCACAAAGGAGGCTTCACTTAAGAACTAAAACCAGCATGTCAGCACATAAATCATAGGTGAAATAACATAAGACATGAGTTAAAGAAAACAGGATGATAAACGATAAGATAACTAGAGGACTATTCCGGTAACCAAGTTACAACCCGTAAACCAAACAAGGACCGGGGTTGTAACCCTTCACCTGAACAGAACTTAGCCTCGAACCAATTATCGATAAAGTAAAGCATAAACAAGCATGTCCGAAGATATCCATGTACTGGATCTGGGCAAGACTAGACAAGATCGGACTCCATCCATCATTCACGGCCAAAAGCCCTGCAGACTATCCATGTTATCCAGACGCAAGGTTCAAGCTTAGAGTTGTCATGCCTTGTTAGGTGACTTGGATGCAACACATAACAGTGTGCATAGTAATCGTTTCATGTAGTGCCCTACATAACAGTGAGCTGAAAATGTTCCCTACTCGTTGGCAGGCTACAAGTCCATCAAGGAAGGCACCCAGATAACGGGATTACTTGTAGCCGGAATACCTCTCTATATGCTCTACTTGATCAATCTAGTCATTAACCTAGTCAGATTCGGTATGAATCCCTGACCGTGGTAACCAGGAATACATGTCCTAGACATGATGCGAGACAAGACTGGTTGCTTATACAAGCATATTCAATACAATCACCCACGGTGTCAAGAATTTACTTAGCATGTCAGGTTAGCCGTTACAACAGCGTATCAAGGTTATCATGTCGGGTTGCTCATCAAGATTACTCATCAAGGCAAGGGTGCGTCACAACGGACCACCATCAAGAATTATCATGTCAAATTACTTGTCAAGAGTGCACCACGGCGGGTCACTAATCATGCAATTACATCACTAAGCCTTGTTCCGATTAACATTCATAAATAATGTCATGATCACATCGGGTTCATGTCGA
Organism: Iris pallida; assembly: GCA_029216955.1. Lineage (NCBI taxonomy): Eukaryota > Viridiplantae > Streptophyta > Magnoliopsida > Asparagales > Iridaceae > Iris > Iris pallida. The sequence continues at coordinate 5,653,217 of JANAVB010006399.1, forward strand.
GTTTACATCAAAAGGCGTAAGGATATAAAATGGGTGCAAAAATCAGGCTGCGCTCAAGTCAGGCTGCGCTCACGTCACCAAAAGGCAGCGTATGAGTCAGACTGCGCTCACGTCACCAAAAGGCAGCGTATGAGTCAGACTGCGCTCACGTCACCAAAAGGCAGCGTATGAGTCAGACTACGCTCACGTCACCAAAAGACAGCGTATGAGTCAGACTGCGCTCACGTCACCAAAAGACAGCGTATGAGTCAGACTGCGCTCACATCACCAAAAGGCAGCGTATGAGTCAGACTGCGCTCACGTCACCAAAAGGCAGCGTATGAGTCAGACTACGCTCACGTCACCAAAAGGCAGCGTATGAGTCAGACTGCGCTCACGTCACCAAAAGGCAGCATATGAGTCAGACTGCGCTCACGTCACCGAAAGGCAGCGTATGAGTCAGACTGCGCTCACGTCACCAAAAGGCAGCGTATGAGTCAGACTGCGCTCACGTCACCAAAAGGTAGCGTATGAGTCAGACTGCGCTCACGTCACCAAAAGGCAGCGTATGAGTCAGACTGCGCTGTGCTAAAGAGCGCGCGCAACTCAGTGGTGCAAGCTAAAAAGCTCGCGCACACTGCTCACTGTCTTCTCCAAATCAGCAAGAACTCCATGGTTTGAACCCAAAGCTTCAAAAGTCCATAACTTGGTCAAAATAAGTCCAAATCCAACTTTTCAAAGGTCAAAATTGGGTAGAATAAAATTTTCTACAACATGGAACCATCAAAACTTGAAAACAAAGAAGTTTGATAGATCGAAACTACCAAAATCCAAAAATAACTAATTTCTAGATCTACAAAAATTAAAGCCTCAAAATGGAAAATGACAAGTTCTAATGTGTCTTAGAAACATGAGGAGAAGCTAATGGAACAATAAAAAGGGACTCTCTTGTGGAAGCAAGTTGCACTTGCCTAAGGGGTGTTCTTGGTTGGTGGTGGGTTTAATGGAGAAGGAAGAAGAGTTAATGAAAAAGTGGAGGAGAGAGAAAAGTTAGGTAGGTTATAAAGAGGGATGGTGGTGGATTTAACATGATGAACCAAAAAAATAAACCAAGCCAACCCAAAATAAACCAAGTTAAACCATTACATGCTATGATGAACCTAATCAAGATTAAACTGAAATTAGCTAGCCAGGCAGGAAAATAAAAATACATGTCAGGATTCCGTATACGTATACTAGAAATACGTAGAACAAAAAACGGGGGTGACACAACGACATCAACGTATCGACTCATGCTAGCCTTTCGGCCCATAATTTAAGACACAACAGCATGGTCGTGCCATAAACTCTTTCGTGCTTCAACGATCGAGGTCGGACCTTACAACTCTATATGACTTAACCAAACTTTGTCTTACGGCCCTTCTTGACTTAAACTCGAAGCGACTCAATCCAAACTTATAAAACTTTTGTGTCAACGACTCACCAACCGATGCCACACCTCGTATCGAAGCACGTGTCTCTGATATAGCCAAATCTTAGGCTTCATAAGTTGCATAGCGTGGACACCTTCTTGACTCAATTCGTGTCGTGCATGTAATTCCTTTGATTCGACCGAGATCGTGTATGCGAATTGCTGCTCAGCACACCAACTTATCTACATAAAAGGTTACTAGCAATTCAAGCCATCTTGGACATATAGGTGGTACAGACGAGACCCTTCTAGCCAAGGGTAGCTAGCTCTGCTGAAGTCCTCGAATCATCGCGGCATGTTCTTGCCTGACTACCTTGCTACTCTCCTAGGCCGAAATGGCCCAATGGCCCTAGGCCACCGATTCAAGGATGCAAAACCTTATGCACAAGTTGTTTATGACCACGCACCTATGAGAACTTCTATACTCTACGTAAATGCATGGTCTAACCGACAGTACAACTTAATTTCTTTATTTCACTTCTTTACTCTCTATACTTCTTTGCAGAACCCAAACCAGGGATTGCTCGACGACTGACCTACAGTCCCGACACATACTTCAGTATTTCCATATGTGCCATAGACCATGGCATACTTTTCATCGAAACAACTGTGTTTCATGCCTTAACCAATTGTGACCTATATGACACTACCGTCCAAGTCGTACTCTATATGACGGGTCTTGAGACCATGGGAGATATGGCTATATCAAGCCGTAGAATCGCGGGACCGTGCACGTGCTCAACTTGAACAACCGTGTTCTTTGAGCTCCTTAACCTATGGCATCTTCTATAGGAATAACAGTAAGACAGTGGAAGGTTATTTTTGCTATAAAAAATATTAGACGGTGGGACAATGCATATCTTACCAAGCATTGGACAGTGTGACAGTGCATGCTTTACTAAGCATCTATATCGTACGACGCCTATGACTATGCTAAGTTTATAGCCTTATGGGGACATAAACCATCTTTTCCTTCTCCCAAGCCACGGGACGAAGAATCGAGTGTCAATTTTGCAAGCATGTCGTACACATTTCTAAGCCAACCGTGGAACTTTTCCATTTTCTAACTCAATCCGACTCAGAGCGGGATTATTCACTTAGTTATGTGGGTTCGTCTCTTTAATTATCAAGCTTATTCAGTGCAATAAAAACTTTCGTTTTATTAGTGTGAAGGCAAACCTAAGGCAAGTTCACCGAAGCCACCCACCTGAGCGAGGAGTTGTCTCGACTGAGAGGGACTTCGAGCAAGTCATTGCACGGCTAAGTCCAAACGCCATTGCGTTTTGATTCCTCTGGTTGAATTGAGCGAGACATGGCATTACACTAGGCATTGTTCGTTGACCCGAAGAAAAAAGGGCACATCAATAAAATAAAATAAATAAATACGAACACAGATACGGATAAGAACAGAACGTGCAATATGGATACTGTTAGAGGATCAAACAATTCAAGATTCAAGCTTATAAATTCAAACATTCAACTCATCCATATCATTCATCATGGATAAGGAGGATATTTCTTGATTATATTATTGTTATCTTAAATTCTTTTGTTCTATCGTTATTGTTACTGAATTTCTTATAAATGAGAAGGCAATCAATGTAATCGGTGTAGTTGAAGTCTTAAATTATTTTGTTCTTTCCATCTACATGTTTTTCTTTCTTCGTTTTTTTCTTCTTGCTATCAAAGAAGGTGGTGATCACTCGACACAACACTGTTTCTCTCCAAATACATCATACCAAATCCAAACAATCTTATATAAAATTTAATCCAAACACTGATGCATCACACTAAATCCAAATAATCCTACACACCAAATCCAACCAATCCCAAATTCCATTGATATAGAAATTTCGTACCAAATCCAAACAATCCCACACACCAAATTCAAACAATCCCACTGATGCATTACACCAAATTCAAACAATCCAATACTTCAAATCCAAACAATCCTACACATTAAATCCAAACAGTCCCTTTGATGGAAAAAATTCCACTCCAAAACTAACAGATAATTTTATTACTTGGCAAAGATCTGACCGTCTTCTTCGTGGGTGGAATTGAAACACTCCATGTTGTGTGAAAAGTTCTCAAAAGCAATACCAGACAAAATAAATGACAGAAAAGATGGTGGATGAACTTGATACTCTCTCTCAAACAAGCCCAAGATGGTGGATGAACTGCTCTGAAATTATTACGTGACAAACTATGCATGACCACCACGCACAGTTTGAAGGAAAATGTTAGAGGATCAGACAAATTACAAATTCAAAATTCAAGCTTATCAATTCAAACCTCAAACTCATCTATATCAATCATCATGGATAATGATGATATTTCTTGATTATATTATTGTTATCTTAAATTATTTTTTTCTATCTTTATTATTACTGAATTTCTTATAAATAAAAAGGCCATCAATGTAATCGGTGTAGTTGAGATTTTTAACCCACTTTCATATGTTGATTATGAATTTCCATCTACCTATTTTTTTTACTTTTTTTTGCTAGGATTATTGTTAATTTGGTTATAAATGTTTTGTGCTACACAAGTGGAGGACAAGACTTCTTCTCTTGTTGCACAGCTAAGGTGGTTGGTTAAGGATGTTTTTATTCCAATTGAAAACCAATCATTATTCACAGTGGTAAGTGATAATCAAAGTGCCTTGACGCTATCTACAAATTAAATCTAATTTTTCACGTGAGGACAAAACATATTTCAATTAACCATTATTTTATTCAAGAGAGTGTTTGAAGAGACAATTGAAATCTCAGAAGTGTGGCACAATGAGAATGTTGTCGATATATTTACAAAATCACCCAAGGTATCGTTGGAGTTTTTTTTTTTTTGGATGCTTGGAGTTGTTTTAAAAATGCAATTAAAGGGGGAGTGTCAAAATTTAAAGTCCATTTTTGTATCATGAGTAAATCTAGGTAGTAATGCATTTTATAATAATTAATTAGGGTACATTCATGCATAAGTTAGGTAATTCAAGAGTCATAAGCTATGCAACTTAAGAGACATGAGTTACCAGTAGCGTAAGTGTAATGATAGTGGTAGAGTATTATATACGTATATGTGATATATGTTTGTGTGCTTGTATCATGTCATTTCACGACAAGTTGAATGAAAAATTATTTCTACTTCAATTTCAATTCTTCCAAATTTGTGTCCATCTTTGTAATTCGTTCGTGAGCTTGTGTGCTTTCTTCACAGCTACTTGAGAAAGACGAGCTTTCTTCACAGCTACTTGAGAAAGATGTGCTTTCTCCATTGAGTCGAATTTGTTCTGGCTTTCCATCTGTAACCATTTACTGAAAAGAAACCAATCGATCAACAATTATTGGAAATCATATCCATTATACAACACAGTTGCCAGTTAACCTGAGCGCGTTGGCGGAGCTACACAAGGGCATGGATACGCTGTAGCCTGGCACAAAATTTGGATTTTTTTTGAAATATTTTTAATGTTATATTTTATTCTCTTATTTGGATTTGTAGTATACAACAATTAAGTGATAACTAAATTCTCAAAAACTTGGTACTTTATATGGTGTGATACAAGTGTTGCTCGATCTATATCTAAAAATCAGTCTCCTTTAATTTTAGATGCTAGTTTTGCCACTGCCTGCAGTTGGTACTCATAGCATGCTACTGCAATTCCATGGATTTATTTCGTACATTGGATTCTAATAAGTTGCATATAACTCACTCTTAGTATGTTGACTTACGGGAAATAACAAATCTGTTTTTTTTTTGTAACTAACTTTACTTTCCAGATTTTACCGTCAGTACTCAAGGTTATCTGGGTAAAAGTAACAACAAGATCAATATGGTGACTCGGTGGTAATTCAGTTTGACTCAATAAAATGATGCTAAAATAGAGGCAAAAATGTAGCTTTGCTATTTTTATAATTAAACTCTATATTATAGCTCAAGAAATTTAATTACGTGACATTCTTTGGTACGAACCGAAAGTAAAAGGCCAATATTACAATAAAAGTATTACTGAGGTTCTTTATGAATCTTGACCACATTAGTTGTCATCTTCTGTTGGGTTTGTCGATTATCATTAACATGCCCAGAGCTCATGGAGGCTAGAGGCAAAAAAATGGTGCCCCTATACATAATATGAAGGGAAAAAATTAAGTAAAATAAAAATATAACAAAAAAATTGTTGTCAGTAAGATTTTAAGACATCTAGTATATAAAACTAACATGATAACCATTACAACACAACTCTTTAAATTAAGAATGACTCATAGTACATTCTTATTCTATTCTAGATATGTCCATATTGGTGTCCCTATAATTTACGGACCATGGACCGTCGTCCAATTTATCCGGGACCACGATCGCTCCTGTATCACATAATAGATCAGATTCTTCCACAACAATATTATTCTCTTTCTGTCAAGTAACTTACGTGATCAAGCATTCAAGCAATATGTCACGCCCCGCTTCCGTAGGAGCGATCGTCCTCCTTAAGGCGTGATGTCGCACGAGACTAAGTTGCTCTCGTGCAAGGCTAAGTTCAGAAACGGCCGATTTGAGCTAGGTCATGGAGTCGCACAGAGTGTCCCCATTTGCAGCAAAAAGTAGACAAACACAAGTTGGAACAAATTTAATCTCTTTATTGATATTCAAGAAGTTTACAAGCGACGCTAGACCGAGATTACAAGTCGCTCAAGCTCTCTCCTTCTGAAATATAAAAGGCGTGTCAAGTGACTTACAAGATGGAATGATTCATGGCGATGTTCCGATACATTATGTCCTGTATATGGTGCTTCAGTTCCTTTGCGATGCTCCAAGGCTCCAGAGTTAGCTCCGCGCCTTAGCACGTTCGAGGGAAGCTCCGCACCTGACGATGTCTCCTGCACCCTGCAAGAAATCTGTGGGGTTATCAGTACATTATTATGCACTAGTGGGGAGGCTAGCTCGTCCACTCACTATTATTACCAAACATGTTCATTTTACTTCTGTGTATCCTCTATCATTCATTGTCTTTCTAATCTTGCCTTAGGATCAGTTTCATGGCATATTTCATAACCTATCTCGTGTTACCGATTTCAAGTGTTTACATAAAAATACATGCACGACTTATCCATACTTACCGTCCGGTCTTTCCTGTCCAAAGTAAACCAAGTTAGTCAATAATTCATATATAATAACTTAACATAATTCACGTAAACATTCAGTGTCAAGGGCGTGTCCCTGCCTAAAATCCGTGCACTCACGATTTCTCACTCGACACGACACGACTCGACACGAAACTTTGGAGGAGTCTTGTTAGACATTGCCCCTTCCCCCGTATCAAATTTTACATGTCTACGTGGCGTGTCCATGGAGAAATCGCATTCGTGTAGCAGGACAGTGCACGTGGGTGTCGTGCAGCGTGTCCAGTTCAATTTGGGACACGAAGGGGACATAAAATCATGCACAGTCTTCACAAAAGTTGAAATACACATAATTATCTACATTTTTGTTCAAACACAATTTGAAATTAGTAACATTTATTTCTAACAAGCATTTCATCGAACACATGCACCTTAACATTGATTCGTGTCCGATACGGACACGAAATGGACATAATATCTAGCAAAACCTATTCCTACAGAGAGAGGACACTTAGGGCTTCCTATCCATGCAAAGAAATCAAAATTTGGTGGAGGAAATAGGAATTTACCTATATGTTGATATTCCAATGAAAAGCTCCAAAAGGGGGGTTTCTTCTTGTTAGCCAAAACTCTCCAAATTCATCCAAACCTGAGATTTCTCTCCATGAACAGCAAGAACACTAGAATTAGGATCTAATGCAATTTGTTTGGATTAAAAAGGAATTAAAATGGATTTACTAGGAATTTCTAAAGATGGGATTTACCTCTTTTTTCCAACTTGTGATCTTTCCTAAAAGAGGCTAGCCCTAAATGGAAGAGAGTATAAATAGAGGTGGGATTCCCAATGTGGCTGTACATAGTGGGTTAGGGTTAGGGTTTAGTGATGGGCTTGGGCCTCTATGGGCTAAGTTGCTAACTAATGGTTTCAAAACCATAAGTCATGGCTTATGACTAAAAGCCTCTCTATTCTAACTTAAGTTTTAAAGACTAAAACATGGGTTAATTTTAGTCTAACTAGGGTTACATATCCTAATCACATTGTCATGACCTAGGTTAGCCACTAGGTTAGTCTCAAAAGTCAACATAAGTCAAAGTCAACTAAAACACCAAAATCAATTATACTTAAAATCTCTAAAAATCATATTAATTCTAATAAATCTAAATAATACATAATAATTCCAAATAATTCTCCAAATTACAAAAATGACTAAAATACCCCTCAATCTAGAAATAATAAATGAAATACCCTAATCACATGGCTAGGCTCTAGGATTACACTAGCAAGACACCAAATTATAAGTCATGATTTAAAATAGTTTTAAAATGATTTAAAATCAATAAAAATCATAGAAAATTTTAAATACCATAATTAAATAAATAAAAATACAAAATTTTAAAATTACCCTTATTTTAGAAAACTGGTGTTACACATAGCAGTAAATGAACTCAATCACAACTAAGGAAGAAGAAAGCACGATATGATATAGAACTCAAGGAAATACAGAAGATAGAATAGTCTAAGATAATATCCCAGCAAATATCCAGAGTACATATCTCAGCTACTGAATATGAAGAATATATACAACTCAACATCTCTGAACAGAAGTGAAGTCTAGCTAAACAGTCTCAAGACCACATAAAAAATAAGATAAGGCCTAATTAAACTAGTCTAGGCAGTGGGGGTGATGTCCTCAGCTAGAGCTGTCCCGTAGAAGGTATCCACACAGGCCTCCTCCTCGTCCTCTGTAATATTTTCAACAGGTCCAGTCAGGACAGGAGCGAGCACAATACATCTCAACAGTTCATAGCAGGTTAGAAAATATAATCATGCAGTAAAGTAAGATATAGATACTGAAGAAATGCAGTATGTAAACAGAGGGAGAACTGTAATAGAAATATCTACTATAAGTAAAGAGCTACCAGTGATTTAGAGCACAAAGTCGACATGTGAACGGCTTGATTTATACATGACTATACTAAAGAGGCGTACATGGCTATACTACTTTGGAATTGTTCACATGGCTATTTATACTCCTCCGTACCCCCAATTAATACACAGGGATCCAACCAAGTTATATTATGATTCTATGTAACAGTCCCCGAAGGGTGGTAAGCCCCCAAAGGGTGATATGATCCCAAAGGGTGATATGCCCCCAAAGGGTGATAAGCCCCCAAAGGGTGGTAAGCCCCCAAAGGGTGATAAGCCCCCAAAGGGTGGTACATAGTAGTCCCATAAATGGGATAAGGATTCAAAGAAGACTCTGTGATCATATGGGTATATGTCACAAGTGATCAAAGAACCAAAGAAGCATAGTGATACGCCATGTAAGTGAAACGCACAGAACATAGAGTACCTCGATGCCCCCTGAAGGGATAACATCTCAGGGAGGGATCCATATTGTACTAATCCGTGTGACCAATGTGACAATATCAAGTAAAGTAATTTAATACAGGAAAATAATTCTGAGCAGGATATGAAATGATCAGAGAATGTACTCGCCTGTATCTGAGTGTCCGGATGAAATGTACTGTCCGAGGAGAGGTGTCTGACTCCTAATCAGAACAACACAAGTCACAACAAGTCTAAAATAATATAATGAAGTCCTACCATGCATTCTATATGATTCTAGGTCAATCTAGGCCAAAGTCAACTCTCAGTCAACTCGGGTCAACCCTAGAAGTCAAGCTAGGTCAACTATGGTCAAACTAAGTCAAACTAGTCTATACTAGTCTAACTAGTCTATTCTAGGTCTAACAAGGCAACACAAGTCTAATTAGACCCTATACTGACAACAGATACATCCATAGGCCAAGAGCCTAGGCTATAGGCTATTAGGCAATATCATGCCTAAAACCAACCTATAATCACATCTACACATGACAATATCTACGTCTAAAATATAATACACAAATTGATATAGCTATAATATAATATAGAACATACATTAGCTTATAGGCTACCTATATACATGTCACACATACATTATATCTAATATATATATAAGTACAACACATTGATATATATATATATATATATATATATATATATATATATATATATATATATATATATATATAATCTCAATACCTATACATGTATATATACATGTAGAGAAGGAAAAAGGAAATGTGTGGTGTACTTGTGTGTGTGTGTGAATCAACATGGAGCTGTGTGCAAGGGTGTGTGTGGGAAAACAGGTCTGTGTGTGTTAGGCTAGACATGTGTATGTGTGGGTGAGTCTTGAGGGTGTGAGGTAATTCTGAAATCAGTGAGCTAAGGCATGTGAAAATAGTATGGTGGCATAGACACTTGTGTGTGATAATGAACCGTGGCATGGCATATTCAGTGTAACAGTGTGTGTATGTGAAATCAAAAAATTAAGATAACAGTAGCATATTAGCAATCTGAAATCTGTGAATGGCAACTTGTGTGTGTGTGTATTCAGAAACTGTAGCAGTTCAATAGGAATAGGAAACAGTGTAACATTACAGGAATTCAGTTACAGTTCAGAACATTTTAGAGATTCAGTTCTCAGAGTAATAGCTAACAGTTCATGACATTTTAACCCCCAATTCTCAGTTCAGAAAAAGAATAACAAAACTCAGTTAAGAGCTCATTTCAAACAAAACAGTGTATAGCAGTGAAGTGACAGTGAACATGAATCAACATTCAGTTTTATTAGCAAATTCGAAAATGAACCAAGGCCTAAATCCCCATTCATAAACCCAAGCCTATTTAGTTTCAAAATCGAATTAATCATACATTTAAAGAGATAAGTAACAGCTCACAGATTTTGAAAGGAAGGGAAACCAGTCTTAGCTAGCAGTTAAATACAAACAACCCTATGCCCAAAACTCATTCTCAGGTTCAAGTATCCATCCTCAGGAATTAAGGGAAGCAACTTAGTTCCCAGTTGGTTTACAGTTAAGGAAACACATTCAGGTATTAGGAAATTTAAATCATTTCTCATTAAAATAGTCCACTTATTACCTGAATTTCAATCTCAGCTATTGCAAATTAACCCATAACAAAACAGTGATATAGGGACAGGAAAATCAGTGCACTACCTTAAGAAAATCTAGAAATAAAATCATGTTTAGGCATATAGTTCAATGACAGTTAATGATAAAATCATGCATCCATATCTCAGGAAAAATATGAAATAAAAATCTCATTACTCTAGTGAAAATCCTAATCTATCATGAGAGTCCAATCCAGCAGTGACTAATCACTTATGCACATGAATCCAATCATGAGAATTAAACACTAAGATTCAGTTTTAAATTAAGAAGTTAAATAAACAGGAATCAATTCTAGGAAAACTGCGTATTCAGTCCATCAACAGTACAACCTACATTATAATCCATTTCGAATCCAAATTTCCAACACAACCCATAACCCAACATTTAAGGCAACCTAATGCACATGCAATGAGTTTAAACATGGTAATTAATCATCAAAACCAGTTGAGAATAGGAATTGAATTCAAAACAAAAACTGGAACACATGTATCAGTCAACAAGGAGAATTCCACATTCAAATAATAAAAATAGGTTAAAATGATAAATTATAGGTTGGTAATAAATACCCAACAAGTGTTCGTGTCTTAGGGAGTGTTTCGTGTCCACCATAGTGTGACACGACGTGTCCAATTCACAGAAATCCAAAACGAGCATAACACAGACACAGAAATTGAGTGCAGCCTCGTGCACGAGTGCACGCGTGTCGTGCACTCGACACAGGACACATCGTGTCTCGTGCACACACCCACGTGTTCGCCAGGTTTCAGGCTACGTATCCAACACCCTGAATCCTCGTGTCGAGTTGCACAGACGTGTCCACGACAGCGTATCAGAACCCGATTTCCTGTGCGTACTGCACAGTGAAGAATCCGTGCGACACTGATTCCTCTCTTGACACGCCACGTGGTCACCTGAAACTTGACACGTGGTGTGTCAGACACTGCCCCAAGGCGTGTGTCAAATTTCACGTGTCCTGGTTGCATGTGGTGTCCGATACAGCCCCCGAGTAGCAGGGCAATGTGCACCGTGTCAGAACAGCGTGTTCGTGTCCAGATCTCGACACGATACGACACAATTACAAGCTCAAACTCTTGAAAACCTAGAAACAACACTCAGATCTATCATTTTAATCAAAAACATTCCTAAAACAGTAAACTAAATTCCTATGTGGCATTTCCACAAACACTTAGGTATCCTATTGGATACGTGTCCGATTCGGACACGAAATGGGTCCACCTTGACACGAAACCAATCCTATAGTTGGGGGTCACCTAGGGCTAGGTCTACATGCAAAGAAACTAGAATTTAATGGTGTTTACATTGATTTACCTATTGGTGACCAAATGCAACAAAAGCCTCAAATGGGAGGTTTCCTCTTGCTAGCAAACTTCTCCAAATTGGTAATAATAGAAAAATAAATAACAACAGCAAGAACACCTCATATAAAACCCATTGCAATTTGTTTGAGGGAAAATGGAGCTAAAATGGAATTTTTATGGATTTTTAAAGTTGAGAAATACCTCTTTCTAAAGCTTTGTTCTTCCTAAGAGGCTAGCCCTAATTTCTAAGAGGATACTTATAGGGAGGGATTCCCAATGAGGGTTATGTGGCTGGCCAAGACTTGTTAGGGTTAGGGTTTGGCTAGTGGTGTGGGCCTATGGGCTTTAAGGCTAAGTTATTGATTAAGGTGCAACCACAAGTCATGGCTTATGACTTAAATTCTAACTTGAGTCAAATAACCAAACCATAGGTCAAACTCTAGTCTAACTAGGGTTGCATAACCTAACCAAGTCCAAACTCAACTAGGGTTAGCTCCTAGGTTGGTTACCATGGTCATTGCTAGTCAAAGTCAACCTAGTCAATCCTCATTCAAACAATTCCAAAATAAATTCTAAAAATTCCCATAAATTCAAATAACCCTAAAAATGTCAAAAAAACCCTAATCACATGTCTAGGCTCTAGGGTAGGCAGTCTCTACTGTTTTACTAGTAAAACACCAAAATCACAAATCATGAATTTAAATAGTTTAAAAATAATTAAAAATCACTAAAAATCATAATAAAAATAAATATCATTAAATAATATTATAATTACAAAATTCAAAATTACCCTCTTCTGGAAAACTGGATGTTACAATCCTACCCACCTTATAAAAATTTCGTCCTCGAAATTAAGATGATCGTACCCCTTCTAGATTAAGCCCCCAGCAATCATAGTCTCAGATACCTATTTAAATCATACAGTTGAAAAGTGTAACCTATGGGGTCATGCCATGCAATATTAGTCTGGGGTCTCATCTAGTTATACCAACCATGCTACAGTACTAGGCAATCACAAGGTATCAAAACATACAAGCAAGGGATGCATCAAAAAAAATTCTCAAAAAGGAATACTAAGTTTAGGTCAAAACTCACCTCCAGCTAGGTCTGAGAACTAGAACTCCCTCCTGGAAGCAGGGCCCTGGTTGGGGCAGGTATAGCAGGACAGTGCTGCACCCAGTGTGCAGCTGAACCACATAATAGACACAATCCTAGTCTCTTTCTACAGTTGTTCCACTTGTGTCCAGACTTCTTGCAGTAGGCACAGATAGGCTCTGGCTCAGCTGGCCTCTGCTGGACAGGAGGCTGGGTTGGGTACGATGATATAGGCTGGATATATGGGTACTCCTCAAACTCTGGGTAGGACTGGGTACTGCTCTTCGCCCTCTTGGAGCTAGGCTCTCCTCCTAGAAGCACAGAGTCCCGTAGACATAGCAACCTCTAGATTTGCTCCCTCATGGCCTCCTTATAAACTCTCTGTAACTCCAACAGCCTCTCTTGGAAATATCCAAACATCTGGGCTGCGTCAAGTAACAAACCTCCGGGTGGTACAGTAGGGAGTACCATCCCAAGGGGAAGGGAAAGGCTCTCGGTCTCAGGCAAACCTGCAGCTCTCTCCTGAACGACAGGAGATGAAGAAAGACTCTCTGGCGAGGCTACCACCACCTCCTCAATGGCAGAAGGTGCCACCACCCCCTGATCAGATAGAGGGATCACTACCTCCTGAACAGTAGGAGGTGGAAGCACACTCTCAGTAGTTGCAGCTGCTCTCAGGCGACGGGCTCGGGTCATGGGTGCCATACTGAAAGAAAGTAAAAATAAAATAAATCAATCATCAAGGCTGTAAGGCAGTCTATCATTCCATATAAAAACTAGTAAATATAAACAAAGGAGAACCATCTACAAGAGTCACTATTTTAAAGCCAGGCTATACTATCATTCCTAAGATAAGGGCCTAATCACAAGTCATCAAATCGTCACACTAAGAAAGAACTACATATGCATAAGCTCTATAAAGCTAAAATATCTCTACTCCTAAATTATTTGATGATGGAAAACAATTTATAATAACAGAAGGGTACGATAGAGATGCTATGTTTAAAAACCTTCTCAGGATATAATCTGATAATCATATGCGTCTGTCCAAAATCATGTTACTCAGAGTCCTCGCCATGCCAGTAAGCAAGGCTGCGATAAACGATAGGTCCCATAACTGGGGCATGCACCTCTATAATCATGTCGTCTGGAATTCTCGCTATGCCGACTAGTATATTTGCGAGAAATTCCAAATCTCATAACCAAGATACGTACATCCGATGTCAGGTCTCTATGTTTCCGCCACGCCAGCTAATATGGCTGCGATAAACTACAAGCTCCATAATCAAGTAGACGTTTTACCATCCCTGTATTCCCGTCGACATATGTTATCAGAAAAATATCGTAACTCAGGCCATAAAAATTCACCTCGATAGAAAAATTAAATCAACAACGATCCAACAAAATCAAATTCAATAATCAAGGAGTGAGAGCGACAAAGCAAGGGAAATGATTCAAATTGAAGTTTAAATAAGATTCTCAAGGGTCGTCCCAGGAATCTTTCAAGGAATCCTAACTGTGATTGAGTACCTTCAAAATATATATCCTAATCCTACTGCAGGCTGTAGTGATACTCTAGTTCGAATACCACTACATAAACTCGACTTGCATGGGCCACCACTAAAAACGTGTCACGACCGCACCCACTGTGAGGGTACGAGAATGTAACGATGCCCAGCCTACGCCACAGTGTCGGCGGTAGAACGCTGTCCTAGGTCAACATACATCTAGCAATATAATACTAAGCAGTTTATACTCCCCGAATGGGGGTGACATAGCAGTAAATGAACTCAATCACAACTAAGGAAGAAGAAAGCACGATATGATATAGAACTCAAGGAAATACAGAAGATAGAATAGTCTAAGATAATATCCCAGCAAATATCCAGAGTACATATCTTAGCTACTGAATATGAAGAATATATACAACTCAACATCTCTGAACAGAAGTGAAGTCTAGCTAAACAGTCTCAAGACCACATAAAATAAGATAAGGCCTAACTAAACTAGTCTAGGCAGTGAGGGTGATGTCCTCAGCTAGAGCTGTCCGTAGAAGGTATCCACACAGGCCTTCTCCTCGTCCTCTGTAATATTTTAACAGGTCCAGTCAGGACATGAGCAAGCACAATACATCTCAACAGTTCATAGCAGGTTAGAAAATATAATCATGCAGTAAAGTAAGATATAGATACTGAGAAATACAGTATGTAAACAGAGAGAGAGAGAACTATAATAAAAATATCTACTATAAGTAAAGAGCTACCAATGACTAGTGATTTAGAGCACAAAGTCGACATGTGAACGTCTTGATTTGTACATGGCTATACTAAAGAGGCGTACATGGCTATTCTACTTTGGAATTATTCACATGGCTATTTATACTCCCCTGTACCCCCAATTAATACACAGGGATCCAACCAGGTTATGTTATGATTCTATATAACAGCCTCGAAGGGTGGTAAGCCTCCATAGGGTGATATGACCCCAAAGGGTGATATGCCCCCAAAGGGTGATAAGCTCCCAAAGGGTGACAAGCCCCCAAAGGGTGATAATCCCCCAAAGGGTGGTAAGCCCCCAAAGGGTGATAAGCCTCCAAAGGGTGGTACATAGTAGTCCCATAAATGGGATAAGGATTCAAAGAAGACTCTGTGATCATATGGGTATATGTCACAAGTGATCAAAGAACCAAAGAAGCATAGTGATACGCCATGTAAGTGAAACGCACAGAACATAGAGTACCCCGATGCTCCCTGAAGGGATAACATCTCAGGGAGGGATCCATATTGTACTAATCCGTGTGACCAATATGACAGTATCAAGTAAAGTAATTTAATGCAGGAAAATAATTCTGAGCAGGATATGAAATGATCAGAGAATGTACTCGCCTGTATTTGAGTGTCCGGATGAAATGTACTGTCCGAGGAGAGGTGTCTGGCTCCTAATCAGAACAAAACAAGTCACAACAAGTCTAAAATGATATAATGAAGTCCTACCATGCATTCTACATGATTCTAGGTCAATCTAGGCCAAAGTCAACTCTCAGTCAACTCTGGTCAACCCTAGAAGTCATGCTAGGTCAACTATGGTCAAACTAAGTCAAACTAGTCTATACTAGTCTAACTAGTCTATTCTAGGTCAAACAAGGCTACACAAGTCTAATTAGACCCTATACTGACAACAGATACATCCATAGGCCAAGAGCCTAGGCTATAGGCTATTAGGCAATATCATGCCTAAAACCAACCTATAATCACATCTACACATGACAATATCTATGTCTAAATATAATACACAAATTGAATAGCTATATATAATATAGAACATACATTAGCTTATAGGCTACCTATATACATGTCACACATACATGATATCTAATATATATATATATATATATATATATATATATATATATATATATATATATATATATATATATATATATATATATATATATATATATAAGTACAATACATTGATATTATATATAGGATATATATTATATATACATGTAGAGAAGGAAAAAAGAAAATGTGTGGTGTACTTGTGTGTGTGTGTGAATCAACATGGAGCTGTGTGCAAGGATGTGTGTGGGAAAACAGGTCTGTGTGTGTTAGGCTAGACATGTGTGTGTGTGGGTGAGTCTTGAGGGTGTGAGGGAATTCTGAAATCAGTGAGCTAAGGCATGTAAAAACAGTGTGGTGGCATAGACACTTGTGTGTGATAATGAACTGTGGCATGGCATATTTAGTGTAACAGTGTGTGTATGTGAAATCAGAAAATTAAAATAACAGTGGCATATTAGCAATGTGAAATCTGTGAATGGCAACTTGTGTGTGTGTGTATTCAGAAACTGTAGCAGTTCAATAGGAATAGGAAACAGTGTAACATTACAGGAATTTAGTTACAGTTCAGAATATTTTAGAGATTCAGTTCTCAGAGTAATAGCTAACAGTTCATGACATTTTAACCCCCAATTCTCAGTTTAGAAAAGAAGAACAAAACTCAGTTAAGAGCTCATTTCAACCAAAACATTGTATAGCAGTGAAGTGACAGTGAACATGAATCAACATTCAGTTTTATTAGCAAATTCGTAAATGAACCAAGGCCTAAATCCCCATTCATAAACCCAAGCCAATTTAGTTTCAAAATCGAATTAATCATACATTTAAAGAGATAAGTAACAGCTCACAGATTTTGAAAGGAAGGGAAACCAGTCTTAGCTAGCAGTTAAATACAAACAACCCTATGCCCAAAACTCATTCTCAGGTTCAAGTATCCATCCTCAGGAATTAAGGGAAGCAACTTAGTTCCCAATTGGTTTGCAGTTCAGGAAACACATTCAGGTATTAGGAAATTTAAATTATTTCTCATTAAAACAGTCCACTTATTACCTGAATTTCAATCTCAGCTATTGCAAATTTACCCATTACAAAATAGTGATATAGGGACAGGAAAATCAGTGCACTACCTTAAGAAAATCTAGAAATAAACTCATGTTTAGGCATATAGTTCAATGACAGTTAATGATAAAATCATGCATCCATATCTCAGGAAAAATATGAAATGGAAATCTCATTACTCTAGTGAAAATCCTAATCTATCATGAGAGTCCAATCCAGCAGTGACTAATCACTTATGCACATGAATCCAATCATGAGAATTAAACACTAAGATTCAGTTTTAAATTAAGAAGTTAAATAAACAGGAATCAATTCTAGGAAAACTGCATATTCAGTCCATCAACAGTACAACCTACATTAGAATCCATTTCGAATCCAAATTTTCAACACAACCCATAACCCAACATTTAAGGCAACCTAATGCACATGCAATGAGTTTAAACATGGTAATTAATCATCAAAACCAGTTGAGAATAGGAATTGAATTCAAAACAAAAACTGGAACACATGTATCAGTCAACAAGGAGAATTCCACATTCAAATAATGAAAATAGGTTAAAATGATAAATTATAGGTTGGTAATAAATACCAAACAAGTGTTCGTGTCTTAGAGAGTATTTCGTGTCCACCATAGTGTGACACGACGTGTCCAATTCACAGAAATCCAAAATGAGCACAACTCAGACACAGAAATTGAGTGCAGTCTCGTGCACGAGTGCACGCGTATCGTGCACTCGACACAGGACACATCGCGTCTCGTGCACACACCCACGTGTTTGCCAGGTGTCAGGCTACGTGTCCAATACCCTAAATCCTCGTGTCGAGTCGCACAGACGTGTCCACGATAGCGTATCAGAACCCGATTTCCTGTGCGTACTGCACAGTGAAGAATCCGTGCGACACTGATTCCTCTCTCGACACGCCATGTGGTCACCTGAAACTTGACACGTGGCGTGTCAGATACTGCCCCAAGGCGTGTGTCAAATTTTACGTGTCCTGGTTGCGTGTGGTGTCCGATACAGCCCCCGAGTAGCAGGGCAATGTGCACCGTGTCAGAACAGCATGTTCGTGTCCAGATCTCGACACGACATGACACAATTACAAGCTCAGACTCATGAAAACCTAGAAACAACACTTAGATCTATTATTTCAATCAAAAACATTCATAAAACAGTAAACTAAATTCCTATGTGGCATTTCCACAAACACTTAGGTATCCTATTGGATACGTGTCCGATTCGGACACGAAATGGGTCCACCTTGACACGAAACCAAATCCTATAGTTGGGAGTCACCTAGCGCTAGGTCTATATGCAAAGAAACTAGAATTTAATGGTGTTTACATTGATTTACCTATTGGTGACTAAATGCAAAAAAGTCTCAAATGGGGGGTTTTCTCTTGCTAGCAAACTTCTCCAAATTGGTAAGAATCTGAGAAAAATAATTAACAACAACAAGAACACCTCATATAAAACCCATTGCAATTTGTTTGAGGGAAAATGGAGCTAAAATAGAATTTCTATGGATTTTTGAAGTTGAGAAATACCTCTTTCTAAAGCTTTGTTCTTCCTAAGAGGCTAGCCCTAATTTCTAAGAGGATACTTATAGGAGGGATTCCCAATGAGGGTTATGTGGCTGGCCAAGACTTGTTAGGGTTAGGGTTTGGCTAGTGGTGTGGGCCTATGGGCTTTAAGGCTAAGTTATTGATTAAGGTGCAACCACAAGTCATGGCTTATGACTTAAATCCTAACTTGAGTCAAATAACCAAACTATAGGTCAAACTCTAGTCTAACTAGGGTTGCATAACCTAACCAAGTCCAAACTCAACTAGGGTTAGCTCCTAGGTTGGTCTACCATGGTCATTGCTAGTCAAAGTCAACCTAGTCAACCCTCATTTAAACAATTCCAAAATAAATTCTAAAAATTCCCATAAATTCAAATAAATTATAATAAATCCAAATAACCCTAAAAATGTCAAAAAAACCCTAATTACATGACTTGGCTCTAGGGTAGACAGTCTCTACTATTTTACTAGCAAAACACCAAAATCACAAATCATGAATTTAAATAGTTTAAAAATAATTAAAAATCACTAAAAATCATAATATAAAATAAATATCATTAAATAATAATTATAATTACAAAATTTCAAAATTACCCTCTTCTGAAAAACTGGGTGTTACAGATAGACTATGACAATGACTAGTGTGGATGTATGATATTAATACGTCGAGGATTTGGTTGAGGACAACCTATCGTAGGATGACTTTCATAAACGAGCTCGGACTTGGAGCGAAGAATGTCTTGATGCGAATAGGGTGAACGCTGCTCGATGTTTAAGAATTTGAGTGAAACGAGCTTGGATAGAAAACACCGTACGAACGAACAAAATGGTTTGACCATAAGATTGGGGCGAGCATCGTGCAATGACTTTGCACGATGAAACAAGAACTTGACTTGTACCTATGACCTTGTGAGCTGATCTAGCGGATAGGCGGACGACCCTATGCCGAGTGATTGAACCTGTGTGACTGATATTTACAGTATCGTCTAGACGGACGATAGACTTGGGACAACAAGACTTAGAGTTAGGACGTGGAACTGGGAGTGTGTGTGAACGACGACTAGATTAGCCTCAAACGAAGTGAATGACAGATGATCGATGATGCACAAGTAAAGTTGGGATAACAGATTGAATCATTGATAGGAAGACGTACTCGATGATAGTGCAATACTTGGTCCTAAATCGGACGAGAATTACTTAGACTTGGTCGACTCCGCTAAGAAAAAATCGTATTAATTTTGTAGACAAGAATGCTTGAGAAACGAATCGGATCATCTCGAGGACCAAGATAAACGATAATGAGATGCACATGAGTTCGATTTTAATCAAAGTTAGCGAAACGATCGATAATTTGAAACTATCATGAGTAGCTTGTCTGACTTCGCTATCGCTAAGCTTGGTTGAAATGTATGTATTCGGGGGACGCCTTGAATATGTGCACGATCCAAACTCAGCGATATGAAGAACTCGAATGCAGCTGTATGTGGGTGTTAAGATGCGCATGAACGAATGAGTGAGTGAGCCTCAGTCTACAACTCTCGTATTTGATAAATTAAAACGCACCTCGTATGACCATTACAGTCCCGTAACAGGGCACAATAGCAAGTACAATAGCAACCAAATTATAGAAACACGACGATTGAATTGGTACCATTGACTCTTACATGAGTGGTAAAGTCGTTTAATGAAATTGACCAAACGCATACGACATGAAGCCTAAAACGATACCAGGTATAGTTCGATATCATTAAAGGATAAATTCATACGATAGGAATTGTCTAAGATATGCACACGACATGGGTTAAAGAATGATAGGACGACTTGCACTCGGGAAGTCTCGAGGACGAGACTTATTTTGAGTGGTGTATTATGTAACGACCCGCTCCGCCCTAGCGGAACGCCGATTCAAACGGCAAGTGCAAGACTCAAATGAGCCGTCGACTCGAAGAGTTGCGTCGACCTGATAAAGTGTCGATGCAAAAATGATTCAAGACCTATATTGGCCCGTCAAGATGAATCCAGACTTAGACTTTCAAATGCACGCTCGAAGTATCACTCGGCCGATGTGAACATCGCTAAGGTGGGTGGCTCCGATGAACCTGTCTTTGCTTAGCCTAGTGTAGCTCCCCTTCCCGAAATTTTTAAAAATATTTTATTTTATTTAAATGATGATTTTTGATTATTATAATAATTATTTAGTTTATTTTTACGGTAGATGATTTTAGCCATAGTAGAGTTTTGGAGTACAAGGCGACTAGGAATCGTGGCACGGATAGTGCAATGGCGTGCTTTGACTAGTGTGTTAGCCCTGATAGGGAAGGCCGAACCATAGTGATGTCCTAACTAGGAAAACCAAGCCAAGTTGCGACTTAACCCTTACCGAAGGTTTATTTATTTATTATTTATAGTATTGAGTTTTAGGGAAACCGGTTGTACCATGTTAGCCCGGACTGGACTCGAACTGAGCCCAAGCACATGTAGGTCATGCAGCACGTCCAACGACATTCGTGTTGAAGGAAATTGGGTATGAGGGTGTTATATTTTGTTTTAATAATTTAATAAATAATTTTCAAATATTCGTAATTGAATATCATAAATATTCTCATTAGTCGATATTCAATATTATTGGTATAAAATAGGTTATTGTACTTTTTGGGGATTACTAGACTACATATAATGGTATATAAACACCATGATTGTTTTAGTGAATTTTGTTATTGTTATTATTATTATTATTATTATTATTATTAATTTATTATCAAGGATATTATTAAATAATATTATTATTATTATTATTATGGGAGATATTATATTTTGTCAAATAATCGTTATATATATATATATATATATATATATATATATATATATATATATATATATATATATATATATATATATATATTCCTAATTATATTTATAAGCCCTACATTAGAATAGAAAATATTGAGGATTAGTTAGATTTTATATAGATTACCATATATAAGTATATAAAGGAAAATATGTATATATATCGATTTATTAATAAAAGAAAAAGAAAAAGAAAAAAAAAAAAAAAAGAAAAAAAAGGTTTCTAATGTAGCTACGCTACAGTAGTTGTGAACCCGACCCGAGGGGGGGTTCTCCTCAGCCGATATATATATATATATGCGCGCGATATATATATGGACAGAGCGACGACAGAGAAGAATTCCAACCCCAAACCCTAGCACACGTCGACCTCCATCCATGGGCGAACCACCCAGCGGCCACTGCGCCACCGCTGGCCGGAGGACGGCCGGCCAGGAACGGCCAACCGCGCACAGGCGCAAATAGGAACAGCAGCAGCAGCAGGATCCGAACCCTCTTTTGCAGGTAAACCATTTTTTCTTCGTGCTACCGATTCTCGTTTCGTTTTCACATATGCAACCACAACCTAACCACCTAGGAATCCATCTAGATAGTTTGTGTGGAATCGACCCAGATTCGAAAAGAAACTGAGTCGAAATCGACGAAAAACTCGTTCTTGACAGTTCGAAAACTGTTGCATGTATCCTATTTTGGAAGGCGACCAATCGCCGATCCAATGATTATTTTAGAAATCTATCTGAACACATTCATAGCCTACCTATAGGACATCGAAACCCAGTTTACGAGAATCGAAATCATCGATTACGTGTCAAGATATCGGATCCCAAAGTTTAGAAAAAATCTGTTTTTAAATATTAGAAAATTTGATAAATTGCTCGATACGACGTGCGTCCAGCCAATCCGGACGACGTGGTCACGAACCGAAAGCATCGAAAGCTGCGTAATAGTTTCGTGGTCGTGTGGGCTTTGACGGAATTCAAATTGGTTGCGTGTGCGCGACGAATTTGATCCGTATCCGTCGAAATTCCCCGTATCGGCCCCTGTGCAAATTTTTCAATTACTTTGTGCACGCTTGTCAGATCGAGACGAAACTTGCGCCAGCAGGACCGTATCATTTTTCTGGTCCTGTATGCCATGTTTGGTTCAATTCTGAGACAGTTGAATCGTACGTCGTTTTGCGGGCCCCACGGTCCCACTCAACGGGCAATTTTGTGCACGGCCCGCCGAAATCCAACTTTGGATATACTTTAGAGACCATTGACTCTGGCACGCTTTTCGATGCAAAGCGGGTCCAACGGCGGACACCGTTTTGACCCGAAACTACCGTTTTGCCCCTGTGTCCAGAATTGGACTTAAGGACAGGCGATCCTAGCTATTTTGACTATTCTAAGAACATTGATAATGTTTATTTCAGCTTCCGGGGACTGTTGTACGGGTTTTGACTATTGTGGCACATTGAGTAGTTCAGACTGTCGGTTTTACCAGCAGAGGACCACAGACGAGTACAGTTTATTGTCTGCATTTCGATATTGATTTTTACTATATTTCATTGATTGGCCATTGGTTATGTGATTATTTTCTATTATAAATTGTTGAGTTGAGAATGAGAAGTACCAAGGATGTGTGATCTGACCTTAGACCGTGTAGACCGTGTTGCATTTATTTCTTGTAGACAGTGTAGACAGTGATTTATTTATTTCTTGTAGACAGTGTAAACAGTGTTTATTTATTACAAAGTAGACGGTGTAGATCGTGATTATTACTACATTTAAACTGTGTAGATCGTGATTATTATTTTGTAGACAGTGTTTCTTTACTGCAATATTTTCTGTAGACCGTGTAACTGTAGACCGTATAATTGTAGACCGTGTAACTGTAGACCGTGTAACTTTAGACCGTATAGACCGTGTCGTATAATTGTTCCGAGACCGATCACATATCAAAGGTACTTCTAACAGTTGGGGAAAGTGTTTTGTGTCTATTATTTGCTATTAGTTTTTTGTATTTACTGTTTATTTTCAAAACTCATGATTGATGTCTAACCTTTATTTTATAGTCATTTTCTTTATTTGAAATTGCATTCAGTGAATTATGCTCGTTCCATTCCTGACTAGAAACCAACATTTTTAGGTTAGCCGTGGATTCACTTAGCTTGGAAAGTGACGGGAATACTTGCAGACAAAAGCCTAGAGACTAGATAGATAGTTGAGTTGTAGTCATTCATTTATTTGTACAAGTTTATATTTTTCTACAAATGTAAAACTTGTGATCTTTGTAAATTAAATTAATTATGTGAATGAGCATTATTTGTAATTTTGATCTTCATGGCCGTGACAGCGTTCTACCGCCGACACTGCGGCGTAGGCTGGCTTGGACACGTCTCATATCCGTTTAAAAAAAAAGGTGCGGGTCGTGACACCTAGACACTTAATAATACGGACACTATTGCTAGAATCGCTAGGCGATAACACCGTGCATGCTAATAAATGACTCAACGTACCTAGCTAAGGAAATAATTCCATCTTATATGATTGTTTAGAACATAAAAAAGAACTCAAAAAATATAAGAACTCTCGTACCGCACTCCACGCTCGTGCCAAGACACAAGCTTATATTTCAAGTTTCTTATGCATTCAATGAAGCAATGAATGGTTTACAACAATGAAACGGAAAGACTATCGACATAGTCGTTCCGAGTAGAGTATAGCAACATTGGGAAACTTCGGGACCGATAGGTCGCCAAGGCGACTCCCGTACAGGGAGTT
The DNA here is from genome assembly GCA_029216955.1 of Iris pallida. NCBI lineage: Eukaryota > Viridiplantae > Streptophyta > Magnoliopsida > Asparagales > Iridaceae > Iris > Iris pallida. The sequence goes on from JANAVB010006399.1 coordinate 5,677,797, forward strand.
GCATAATGTATGAATGAATGAACGAATGAATAAGTGAATAAATGAATCAACGAATGAATGAATGAATACGTGAATGAATCAATGAGCGAACGAACAAGTGAAAGAAAGAAAAGAAAGAATGAATGAAAGATAAGAAAGAAAGGAATAGTTAGCGACAGGTATGACGGAGACATGCAACGGGGCTCGCTACCCACGCTGCACGGACGCCGCCGCCAACCTGGTCGATAACGCATTATGGATCACAGACAACCTATGGCTCAAAGACAGCCGTTAAGTTAAAAATAACAAGATAATACAAAATGGTCGCAGACAACCCACTCGTATACGGGGGAAAGAATCAAATAGGAATTCCAAGGCAACGATCACGACATCGTGGCCGGCCTAGGCGAAATCATGGCTTACGAGCTGCTTGGGTGCGGGCTCGGCCATCCAAGAGACGTAAGTCCGGGTATTTCAAAAGACTATCAAGGTGTACCCGCCATCACACTTGATAGGTGAGAATACCAAGGAAAACATGTCCAAAATGGCTTGTGATGCCAGCAACCGGTGCATATAGATTAAATAGGCTTGTTGGTGGCAATCCACATGTAAGTCCTTGTATTGAAATAAAGTAGTCTAAGTTAACTGAACAATTGAATAGTTGAGTGAACATGGACGTTGGAACAAAACCCTTCGAGCATAACACAACTGACTAGTTGAGTAGATGGAATATCCGAGGGAGAATGATCATCGGAATAAGGCATGGTCATAACGTATCTTCATAAGCGGGAACACGTCGTAGAATCGTGTGTGTTCTTTCTGTTAGGACACGTTTGTGTCCAGTTTCTTGACACTATGACACACCCACGACACACTTACACATATACAACTATTTACCAACCATTGGTTGGGATCTTAGTTGTGTTTTGGACTTCAAATTTAGGTTTTCCCCCATTTTTTTCCTGATACTGAACAGTAGTTTCAGCTCCTGCATAATTTTTAATGCGTTTTAATCAATTCAAATATAATTTTTGCAATGATTATATATGTGTACAGGTCAGGGATATGGGACTACATGTCTGGGTCCAATGTGAAGAGGTTTGGTCGAGTTTTAAGTGTTTTCGAGTGTGGGATTAGGAGTTGTACTTAGGACCTAGCTTTATTTCAATTTCCTGTCATTGAGTAACATGAGCCCTTGGCCATGTTTGTAAAATACAGCTGGGGTTGATTCTGAGTGTGTATGACATGGGTTGGTATGAGAGAACCTGAAAGAACAAAAACTGAGATTTGGGTTCTCATTACAAACCTAGAAATGAACTGTGGTGTTGAGGGTTGTGAGTGAGGATGAGACCAGTGGGAATTGGAGGTTGGGACTGTGAGGATTCAGTTGTGAGGATAAGTAGAGAGTTAGGATGCTTGTGAGAGTTGAGGGTTTATGAGTTTGGGAGGATGAGAGAGTTGGAGTTTTAGGATTTAGCACTGTGAGTGTTCTCAGGTTGAAAACCTGAAGACTGAGGGTGTACTTCAGAAATCTGAGTTTGGTTTTGTTGATACCTGAGTTGACTATCTAACTATTTGGGTTTAATGTTCAATTTGAATTATATACAACTTCCAACTGAACTTTCACTATGCTCTCCCACACACACACACACACAACCCTATGACCATTTCACTATACCCTCACATGTTTATACACACATAACTCTCTTAATTTCCTTTCCTTCTCTCTATATATATAGTGTTTTGTATATTAGAGTTTAGGGGAGGGAACTTGAGAGTTTAGATTCAGTAGTATAAACTGAAATTTATGTATGCAATATATGCATATGTTGACACCTTCACATGTGCCCCTTTCACCTTCATACCATGTCTTACCATGCTAACACACACACATGCCTATACATATACAATGCACACACACAAAACTCTGAAATCTGGGACTGTTTTCCCTCAAACCCAGTCACACATACACATGGCAACACAGGACACCCCTTAGTTCCCTGTCGAACAGGTTTTCCTATTACACTCTACACACACTCTATTACATGCCTACACACACATTAATGCTTCCTGGTACACTGTTTTCAGCCTATACACAGGTTTTCCCTCTCATCCTGTTACACACACTCTCACACTTTCAAATACATATACACACATTCCTATCTAACACACACACATGTATTCACTGTCACACACTCACATATGCCTAGTTCTCCTCTCTATCTCTATGTGTGTATATATGTATATATATCTAATGTCTAACATAGTGTATGTATAAGGTGATAAATATAAATGTGCATGTGATTAGGTAATATGTAGTGGATATGGCATTTGCCTATATAGATAATTTGTTTATAGCATAATATGGTATATGGTGTTTAGGCCTACATGTGATATGGCCTAGTGTTTGGCTATTAGCCAATGACATGTGGTGTGGATACAATTGTGTATCACCAGACTAGTGTGATTTGTATGGTATTTGGTTAGTTGACCTAGATTGACTTGTTAAGCCTAGGTTTGACCAACCTAGACTAGTTTGACCTAGTTTGACTAAATTAGACTAGAATTGGCCTAGTTTGATTGCTAGGGTTGACTAGAGCTAACCAAAGGTTGACTTTAGCCTAAATTGACCCCAAACTTCATGTAGATGTATTGTAGCAGTCTATTTCCTTATTTTAGACTTGTTGTGACTTGTACTGTTCTATAGGAGATAGACACCACTCCTCGGATAGTATATTCTCTTCAGACACTCAGGAGATCAGGCGAGTACATTCTCTGACCGTTTCATACTTGTCTGGATTTATATTCTTGCTCTAGATTACTGTACTTGATGCTGACACGATCATTATCACGGATTGGTACTATACGAATCTTCTTCTGAGATGTTATCTCTTTATATTCACTAAATACATATTGTGATGTGCGTTTCACTTACATATTATATTTATTGAATACCCTTATCATTGTACACTCATTGTGCATATTGTACTCTCATTTTCACATTAAGCCATTGTACAAGCCATTGTATAAGGTAACGTAACTGAATTGGATCCTTGTGTATTGATTGGGGAGGGAGAGTAGAAGTGGTTATGTGATCAATCCTATTGTATAAGAAATTGTATATGTCCATTGTACACTCACGTACAAAGGAGTCCCATTTTATTGTATAACCTAACCCGTTTACATAACCATATTGTGCTCTAAATCACATGTTGCTACAGTTCTTACTTATCATATATAGATATTTCCCTTTATCAAATCCCGGTTGTTTTCATATATATTCTTCTTTCAGTGTTTCATGTACCTTACTCTATTGCATGCTTTACATTTCCTAACTTGATATGAACTGCGTGAGATATTTTGTGCTCGCTCCTGTCCTGACTGGACCTGTTGAAAATATTACAGAGGATGAGGATGAGGCCTGTATAGACACCTTCTATGGGACAGCTGTAGATGGCTCGTGTAATCCAGATTTCCAGCCTGATCCACTAGCTTAGAGACTGAGGCTCCCTAGTCTAGGTTTACTATTTCTGTCATTTGAGATCTAGATTGTATATCTTCTTTCATATTTAGTAGTTGGGACTTGTGTTCTGGATGTTGTTGAGATGTTATCTTAGACACTTAGACTCTCTGGTTGTCATGTATATTCTTTCATTCCAGTATTTATCTATCTATCTTTTCATCTTATCATTCTGCCTTAGATATGATTGAGACTGTATATTGCTATGTCACCTCCATTCGGAGTGTATATACTGTACAGGTATCTTTATATTGTTAGATGATTGACCTAGGACAGCGTTCTACCGCCGACACTGCGGCGTAGGCTGGGCGTTGTTACGTTCTCGTACGCTCACAGTAGGTGCGGGTCGTGACATATGTCACCCCCATTCGGGGAGTATAAACTGCTTAGTATTATATTGCTAGATGTATGTTGACCTAGGACAGCATTCTACTGTCGACACTGCGGCGTTTGCTGGGCGTCGTTACGTTCTCGTACCTTCACAGTGGGTGCGGGTCGTGACACTATCTCTTCAAGTATGTTTGATTTAATTTCACATATCCATTCTATCCAAGTCACGTAGTCGATCACAAGGTCGTCTAGCCTTGCAATATGTCGCGTCCCGATCTCACGCAAGTTTGATTATCAACGACGGACATGAATCACCATGTCAACGTTCTCGTAGAATAATCGTCCTCATCGGGACGTAACTCTTGCGTTGAGTCTAGACTTACTCATTTTCGATGCGTGAATTGGGTCTACTCAATTCTCAAGTTTCCTTAATCTCCAATCACAAGTCCTAACAATTCTCGAATTCAGCTTCGCTTTAAACCACAAGTCAAAGCAATCCAAATTGCCATGTCATGATATTTTGAGTTCGATCATTTCCGCTGGACATGAATCACCATGCCAACGCTCACGCAAAATAGTCGTCCCAAACTCGACATGACGCATGTGCGAGGCTGGAGTTGCGCTCATACAAGACAAGATTTTTGTCGTTGTAGTTATCACTGAACAATCAAGTCACTTTCCTTCTTCATTCCAAACATTCATTTCTATCAAAATATCCAACGTAACATCCTTTGAAACAATAACTTCTAACACGATCATCATTCATCGAATCAGAGTACCCTCGAGTTATCGTACATCGATCTTTGATACGCCTCAATACCATCGATGATGTACATAACCTGACGATCTTTCTTTTGCAACGAATTCTGAGTCATGCAACTTAATTCCTCAATTGGCACTGTCTCATGCTAACTCGTCATTGAACAACATCTATTCCAATCCTTAGTCATTCTTGTATCTTCAAACCAACGTTTTCCATGCACGTTATCTTTCAATCGTGCTATCTTCGATCTCGTCTATGAGTATTTCACCTTAACTCAAGGTTCAATCTAGTCGACTATTTGAAATTGTATGTACGATCTTCTACGTTTCCTTGACCAAAATATCCATTTATTTTATCATTTTGAATCCCCATTCAATCGTTTCGTAATTTGCACTATGTATTCTTAATTCGTCCGAAGGATATCTCGTTTGAGACTCTCGAATCATGATCAACTAACTGTTACTCGTTCTAAGTATTTGTACGATATCATCGCTTGCCAACATACTCGTACTATCCGTAAATCTTTTAGTCTCGCTCGAACAATTTCTATAACGTCCATACACCACTCAGGGTTCGAGCCACTCGACTAGTCGTCGAAACTCATTCTTATTTCTCTTTCCGTCTATCACATACACCACTCGGGGTCAAGTCATTCTATAAATCCCCAAAAAGGTCATTCGATTCACAATTGACATGTTCAATTGTGCGTTCGCCCGTTCCTCAAAGTCTAAGAACCAATTCCCGTGCTCGCTTTAGCGTTGGTCAAGTAGCGTCTCTATCAACATACGTTCTAAGTCTCACTTATTATCATCCGAGCGACAGACAATCTCGCTCGCAACTCGTTCGCACCAGAAGGTCTAGCTGCACGATACTCGACACAACTTAGCCAAAAGGCTGTGTACATAACCATCCCGTTCGAACTATACTTCGATTTTGTGTACTCGTTTGCTATTGTCAGCATAAGGTTATTCATGCACGTACTGCGTTTGCTAAGTTTTAGCATTGGTTTTCCTTCAACTCAAGTCCGTCATGGTTTGGCACAAAGGCCTTTGCCTATCGATCCCGTTCAATCGAGTACTCGTATGAGCTTTTGAAAATATTAGACTTATTGTATGGAGCATCCCAAGGCACAACGAGAGAGAGCGTATACTTCTTTTGTCTACGATCGAGCTTTCAAAACTAAAAGAATCGAAATGAAGTCCAAGGATGTAAAGCCACGCTTTGATACCAATCTGTCACGCCTGCTCCCGTAGGAGCGATCGTCCTCGCTAAGGCGTGATGCTGCATAAGACTAAGTTGCTCTCATGCAAGGCTAAGTCCAGAAACGGCCGATTTGAGCTAGGCAACGGAGTCGCACAGAGTGTCCCCATTTGCAGCAAAAAGTAGACGAACACAAGTTGGAACAAATTTAATCTCTTTATTGATATTCAAGAAGTTTACAAGCGACGCTAGGCCGAGATTACAAGTCGCTCAAGCTCTCTCCCTCTGAAATATAAAAGGCGTGCCAAGTGGCTTACAATATGGAATGATTCATGGCGATATTCCGATACATTATGTCATGTATATGGTTCTTCAGTTCCTTTGTAATGCTCCAAGGCTCCAGAGTTAGCTCCGTACCTTAGCACGTTCGAGGAAAGCTCCGCACCAGACGACATCTCCTGTACCCTGCAAGAAATATATGGGGTTATCAGTACATTGTTATGCACTGGTGAGGAGGCTAGCTCGTCCACTCGCTATCGTTACCGAACACGTTCATTTTACTTTTGTGCATCCTCTATCATTCATTGTCTTTCTAATCTTGCTTTAGGATCAGTTTTATAGCATATTTCATAAACTATCTCGTGTTACCGATTTTAAGTGTTTGCATGGAAATACTTGTACGACTTACCCATACTTACCGCAGTCTTCCCTGTCCAAAGTAAACCAAGTTAGTCAACAATTCATATATAACAACTTAACGTAATTCACGTAAACATTCAGTGTCAAGGGCGTGTCTGTAGCACCCAGTTTTCTAAATGAGGGTAATTTTGAAATTTTGTGATTTTAATTATTTATTTATGATATTTAAATCATAATATGATTATTGGTAATTTTTAATCATTTTTAAAACTATTAAAAACCATGACTTATGATTTTGATGTGCAACTAGTGAAACCCTAGAGACTGTCTGACCTAGAGCCTAACCATGTGATTTGGAATATCTATTTATCAATTTTAGCCTAGGGGTAATTTGGTCATTTTGACTTATTAGAATTATTTGATTAATTATTGGATTGATGGTTGTTGATTTTGACTTTTACTAGTTGTGACTTAAGAGACTAACCTAGATGTTGACCCTAGCTATGGTGACTTGATTAGCATGGTAAGACCCTAGTCTAACTTAAGTCAACCCAAGTTAGGTCACTTAGGATCAAGTTTGAATAGGAGGATTAATGAATAGGTTCATAGGCTTGAGACTTGTGAATTAATTTCATGACTAGTACAACTTGGCCCATAGCCCACTAGACTAAACCCTAACCCTAATTTCCATTCATTATGACCAGCCACTTAAGGTTCCCTTTTCTATAAATAATCTCCTTATTTAGTTCTTGTCTCTTTTGTATTGAATGAACACATAGGAAAAAGAAAGGTATGGCCATTCTTCTCCAATCCATAGATTTCTTATTTTAATTTCTTTTTAACTCTAGTTTCTTGCATTAGAGCCTAATACTCTCCTATTTTCTGTTTGTGGAGAGTAATCCCAGCTTTGGGTCAATTTGGAGCATTTGGCTAGCAAGGAGAATCCCCCTCCATTTGAAGCTTTTTCTTGCTATTGACACCTATAGGTAAAACATCTTAAATTGTGCTAATATTCTATTTTTTTGCATATTAGGCTAGATCTAGGTGTCCCCTAGCTGTCCCTAGAATTTGGATAGAAATTATGTCCGTTTGGTGTCCGTATCGGACACGTGTCATAGTGTATGTGTCGGTGTTTGATAGAATGTCACTTAGGATTCAATTTTCGTATTTTGTAAAACTAATTGCATGAATCTCTAGATCTAGATATGTACTTTAATATTTGTGAAGAGTGAGCTGATTATTGTATCGGTTTTGTGTCCTAAAATACTCTGGACACGCAGCACGGGGGCTCGGCCAAGTGTCCTGCTACCCGTGTCTGATTTCTCTATGGACACGGCACGTGGTGACACAAATTTTGGTAGAGAGGATGGGGCATTGACTGTCATCATACTCCCAAAATTTGGGAGCAAATGATGTACGACACGCGGAGCATTCTTCTCCGTACTGGACACGCACTGCTCGTGCACTGTCAGAATACACGCACAGACACGCGCACTAACGCGCATTCGTATCCGCTTTAGACACATCGTGGTGGGTCCACTATGTAGCCCTACACGTGGGCTACACGTGTGCATGACCACGTGTCATGAGGAGTCGTGTGTCGTGTCCACGATCTCAGTGAACACGTGCACGATGCCCCTGTGTGCACTGTTCAGTGTCTGTGTTTATGGAGTGTTTGGACACGTTGTGTCCAGTTCGTGGACACTGGGACACACCTCCAACACCCCCCTCACATGACACAATCATTACCTACCTATTGATTTGAATATTGATTGATATTTCTAATTCGAAGTTGGAAATTTCCTATGTTTTTCTGATACTTAACTAAATTGCTAAATTTCTGAAATTCTAATGCATATTGACTGTTTTGAATGATTAATTTGAATGTAGAATCACAACTTCACATCTGAGAATTAGCCTACATGCTAGGGTTCATATGGCATAGGAATTAGTTTTTAATTTGCATTTGGTTTTGAATTGAACTGTTAAGACTGATACACTGTTATGATATGTGCATTGTTGAGAACCTGAGAATTCCCAAGCCACTTTGTGTTCCACTGATTTGATTTGGTTTAATTGCAAAGTGATTTCCTATATTTTGTGTCACTCCTCGTTCCCGGAATGCGTATTCTAATACGTATATTGCCTGAATATATTTATTTAGTATTTATCATGTAGTATCATGTATTTAAATTCCTATAACTTCATGTTAATTAATTATTTGCATTTTATTTTCTGTACTTTATTTTTCTGCAATTCTATTATCTGCTCTTTAAATTTTCATGTTAATTAATTAGCTGCTCTTTAATTTTCATGTTAATTTATTTCCTGCAATTTTATTTCTGCAATTATATTTTTGCAATTTTATTTCCTGCATTTTAATTCCTGCTTTAGTTTTACTTTCGGGTTAGCCTTGTTGGACCCGTGCAACCCGACCCATAGAACCCGGCCCAACTCCCACCTATCACCATCTTCCTATTTAAAGCTTCCATCTCTTTCTCTCTCCTCATTACTTCATTCTCACCATTACTTCTTCTTCTTCTTCTTCCTCTCATTACTCCCCACCACCTACCAGCAGCAGGAGAAGGCAAGTGCAAACTTGCTTCTCAATCACCCATTTTTATGGTTCATTTCCCTTCCTCTCATGATCCTGAGAGAGATTAGTTCTTAGCATTTTTGATTTCTACGGCTGGTTTTCTCTAGATCTAAGTTATAGTATTTCGGCTGTTCATGGGTTCTTGGACCACCAATATTAGCGTGTATTTCTGGCACTGGAACAAGGCTCCATAGGACTTGGAGTTTGGGAGATGTTTCACGCACACGTTCTTACGTGCTCGCGTAAACATCAGCCCAGTCACGCACACGTTCTTACGTGTCTGCGTGTATTTTCAGTCACGCACACGTCTTTACGTGTCTGCGTATATTTTTAGTCACGCTCGTGTTCTTACATGTTAGCGTGTATTTTTAGTCACGCTAACGTTCTCATGAGCGTGCGTGTATTTTTAGTCACGCTCGCATTTGCGTGCGTGAATTATTTGTCACGCTCGCGTTGTCTGCGTGTATTTGAGTCACGCTCCTGTCCCTGAGCTTGCGTGCGTGACTTTTCACGATCACATTGTGCGTAACTTTTCACCCTCACGCTGCGCGTGCGTGCGTGAATTATTTGTCACGCTCATACGCTCACACTTGCCAGCGTGTATCACTTTTCACGCTCACTATTCACGCCCATTTTCCACGCTCACCCCAGCTAGACTTAGCGTGACTTTTGGTCTTAGCATAGATTTGTTGGCGTGACTTCTTGACCTGGGTGTTTTAATTGTCTTATAATTATTCATTTAATGATGGCATGATAATTCTTCTATTATATCCTTACGTCTTTTTGCATTAACTTGATAAAATCATGATATGTTAATATTATCAAATAACGAATGTTATGAGGAACGTGCTTTGTGTCATGATTGATCCACGGATACCCAGTATGACTGGAACTTGACCTTGGGAGTTGTAGACTCGACCCATGTAATACTAAATGACTTTCATGCCTTGTCACCATTGATAATGATTGTGACATGGACTAAATATTGATCATGCGTTCCTAGTTGGAACTAAGAGACTGGCTAGTCGTCTTATTGAATGAAATGAATGAGACACGTTCATGTTATGAACTATTGCAATCGACTGGCTGATCCCGAAATATTGACATACATGCACATGCAGGCTTCAATCTATTTATTTATTTATTTCCTACAAAAGAAGCATGTGTACTTTATGGTCAAGGCATGATTACCGTGGTTAGATTTGATTGTTGCATTACGCTATGTAAGACCTGCAACCTAACCGCACTGGTATCGTTGTAGAGTTGTGCATATCGTACCCCGTACGAAAGTACTCATTTGAATGACCATGATCTACGGCATGGGACTTCACTCAACGTAGAGACCATTAAGTTAAATAAAATAATGATGGCATGGAGAGAATGGATTCCCGAGTTCTTACATGGCAGCCCCCTTGGGACTATTAAGTGCCCGACGGGCCGGCTGGTTCCCACAGATACTGTAGATCTGTCACACGGGCAGGAAACGATATCTGATTATATTATTGTACATGCTATAACGGTGGGCGTCCCGCTGGGACTCGTCTAACTACATGATTGGCGCAATTGATTGATTGGATAGGCTAGCCTTGCTTGCACATAGTAAGAACTGAGGAATCCCTAATTGCATAATTCCAGGATAACTTGGGACTCATAATAGCAAGCCGTAGAATTTGATTGGCCGTTCAAGATAATTTGTTTGTGTACTGTACTACTCTGTTACCTAACTGGGATGCTCAGAATGTCAGGACATGACGGGCCAACTTCTGTCCTTGTTTGGTTGGGAGGTTGGTTCGAAGTGTCGTGATGTGATGTGAATCCTAGTAGCAAGCAGAGATCTATTATTATATTCTTTTACTTACTGGTGTATGTCCTTCTTATCGTCCTTCCTTGTGGTACTTGCTATTAGAGGTCTAACCTCTCTGGTTTTGCATGGCCAGATTTAGAGCCGGTTCCCGAGGATCCAGCTTACTTCTACCTCCAAGATGGTCAATACTAGAGGCATGATTGCAGGAGGACTCGAGTGGGTTCCTTACTTCACCGCTCGTTTTGTTATTTACCTTTATACTTAGCCGTTTGGCACCGACATGTTAGTCGGATTGTCTTGTACTTACTTTTACACGATTGTAATTAAGTCAGACTGCAGCTGATAATAATTGTGTATACTTGCTATATCATCTGGCTATATTTTGTAAAGCCAGATCTCAAGAACATTTTGACTGAGCGTTTGGGACGCCTTACTGCTTTACCTTACATGTTCTATATTTCTGTTTCTTGTTTGAATGATTGAGACAATATATGTGTAATGACCATAGTAAGACTTTTATGTAGTATGCACCCCCTCGTCTGGTTAGACAGCATTGATCGTATTATACGGTATTCATCTACCCGTAATACGTAGCTGGCTGAGTCACTCCTCCGCTCTCCAGTATTCTAGTTCTGGGGCGTGACAAGGTTTAGTGGTGGCCCATGCAGGTCTGATTTCAGACTTATGGGGTGTTTTGATTTATAGGATGTCTCAATCACACATGTTTCCCCTTGATCTCCTGATTCGTTATTCTCAACTCTTGCTTGACATTCCGATACCCTTTGACTTTATTGATCCTTCATGTCCGGTCGTTTGATTGTTCTCTTGTCCCTTTTCTTAGGGGCACCTCGTCCGCACCCGTCAGAGCTGGACAACCGCAGGAGCAACATGGACCACCTGACCCTGTTGGTCAGCAACAAGGGCCAGTACTAACTCAAGAGGCTACCCAGGAAGAAGTGATAGTGGAACCAGCGGCTGGATCGCAGTATCCGGATGTTCCACCACTACCGACAGTTCCACCTACCCAAGTGGACACACCAGCCCTTCTGGAGATCATGAGAGGAATGATGGCTACTCAGCAACATCAGATGTTGGCCCAGCAGCGCATGCACACTCAGCTGCAAGAGCAGAATGTGTTGCTTAACCAAGGATTGCAGACGGCTTTGGAAAGAGGAGTGAGGGCTGATTCAGGAGCATCTGCCAGGTTTTGCAAGTACAACCCCCACCGTTTCGAGGGCACGGAAGATGCCATTTCAGCAGATGCATGGCTTAAGGATATGGAGGCTATTCTGATAGCGGCTAAGGTACCGACAGAAGAACGTGTGGATCTAGTGAAGTTGTTACTTCAGGATCTCGCACGTGATTGGTGGGAATCAGAGGAAGTGGGCATTAGACGTCCTGTGGCTTGGGACAATTTTACTACAAGGTTCAAGACGAAGTACTATGGAGTTGTAGCGCAGTTTGAGCTACAACAGAAGTTTATCAACCTCAGGCAGGCCGGCAAGACTGTAGATTCTTATGCAGCGGAATTCTACAGATTTAGTAGATTTGCCCCAGAGATGGTAGCAACAGAGCGCCATAGGGCCATGAGGTTTCAGCAAGGGTTTCATCTTGAGCTCTTGCAATTAATAGAGGGGCACAATTACCAGACTTTTGATGAGATATTGACGGCGACTCGAAGGCATGAGATCACCATTCAGAGGCTTGCGACAAGGACTGGGGGTCAGAAGAGATCCCACAGTCAGATTGAAGGAGGAGGGAGAGCAACGCCCCGAACAACAGCACCATCCCCTGGCATTCGTACCCACGATGTGGTGATGCGAGGGCCAGCACCACCACCCAGGCAGCAGCAACAGCAACAGCAACAGAGGAAGAACCAGCAACCCCCGGCGGGCTGCACTTATTGTGGGAAGATGGGGCACACTAGAGATGTGTGTCGGACATTGAATGGACTGTGTCTGATATGTGGAAACCCAGATCATCGGGTTACCACATGTCCCATGAATTCGAGGTCAGGAGGACCAGGGCAGCAGTTTCCTGCTCTGCCAGCACCAGGGGCAGGGCAGTATCGAGGACCAGCATTGGCAGTGAGGCCGTTGGCACAGCGTCCGTTAGTACCGCAGGCTCAGATGTTTCGGCAGCAGGGACCACCGATACAGCAACACCAGCATAGACCACCCCAGCATCATCAAGGAAGGGGCCAGCAGCAGCACCAGGCTAGGCCGCAACATGGGAACCAGCAAGGAGGTCGAGGGCAGGCATTCACACTGTCCTTGGAGGAGGCATTGGCATCGGGAGATGTTGTGGCAGGTAACATTCTTGTCGCCTCATATCCCGCAGTAGCATTGTTTGATTCGGGAGCATCCCATTCATTTATATCTGCACAATTTACGACACGATTAGGAATGAAGTTCGAGGCATTGCCAGGGAGGTTGAATATACTCACTGGTAATGGGCTCGTAGGGGTTAGTAGGGTTATTCTAGCGTGTAGCGTTGTAGTTTGCGGGCATTTCTTACCCGTCCGGTTGATAGAATTTCCTGTTGGAAATTTCGACGTTATCTTAGGCATGGACTGGCTGAAAGACAGTCATGCGACAATAGATTGTCGTAGTGGAAGTGTATCTTTTGATATTCCAGGCATGGAGAGGTTCACCTTGGTCAGGTCAGAGGCAACTCAGCAAGAGCAGGGAGTAGTAACAGCAATGGAAGAAGTTCAGATTCCGAAGGTAGTTGAAGAATTTCTAGACGTGTTTCCCGAAGAACTTCCAGGTCTACCACCGGTTAGAGATATTGAGTTCCGCATAGAATTGGCACCTGGAACTAAACCAATATCAGATCGGGTTTACAGAATGGCGGATTCAGAACAGGCCAAGGTGTATCAGCACATAGAGGAATTGAAGGAGAAGAAGTTTATCCAAGCTAGTATATCACCATGGGCAGCGCCAGTGGTACTTGTAGGGAAGAAGGATGGGTCATCCAGATTATGCATCGATTACAGGAAGCTTAACGTGGCGACAGTAAAGAACAAGTACCCATTACCCAGGATCGACGACTTATTTGATCAGTTGAGCAAGGCTAGAGTTTTCTCCAAGATAGATCTTCGTTCAGGGTATCATCAGGTGAGGGTTAGGAATGAAGATATTCCCAAGACAGCATTCAGGTCGAAGTATGGGCATTATGAGTTTTTAGTAATGCCGTTTGGTTTGACCAATGCTCCAGCTATCTTCATAGATTTGATGAACCGCATCTTTATGCCGTACTTAGATCAGTTTGTCGTAGTATTTCTCGACGACATTCTTGTTTACTCTGCTAGTGAAGAGGAGCATGAAGACCACCTCAGGAAAGTGTTGCAGATTCTAAGAGAGAACCAGTTGTATGCCAAGCTCAGCAAGTGTGAGTTCTGGACGGATCACATTTTATTTTTGGGTCATATTGTATCAGGAGCTGGAGTAGCAGTGGATCCCAAGAAGGTAGAAGCAGTAGAGAGTTGGCCAGTACCTAAGACCATAGCTGATGTACGGAGTTTCTTAGGATTGACAGGATATTACAGAAGATTTGTGTCAAATTTTGCAAGACTTTCGGCACCCATGACTCGCTTGACACGAAAGGATGTGCCATTCGTTTGGTCGGCAGAATGCCAGGCATCATTTGAGAATCTGAAGCAGAAGTTGATATCAGCGTCCATTCTTACATTGCCAGTTGGACCCGGAGGTTTTACAGTATATTTTGATGCGTCAGGTAAAGGACTTGGATGTGTCCTTATGCAGCATGGGAAGGTGATAGCGTATGCATCTAGGCAGCTTCGGGACCACGAGAAGAATTACCCAACTCATGATTTGGAGTTAGCAGCAGTAGTGTTTGCTCTGAAGTTATGGAGGCATTACTTATATGGTGACCGAGTAGAGATGTACACAGATCATAAAAGTCTGAAGTACATCTTTACTCAGAAGGAACTAAACATGAGGCAGAGAAGATGGTTGGAATTGATCAAGGATTATGATGTGGAGCTTCAGTATCATCCAGGCAAGGCTAATGTAGTAGCAGACGCTCTTAGCAGGAGAGGCGGCGCATTTATGTTGACAACACAGAGGCATATCTTAGAAGACCTTCAGGAGATGGGCATCGAAGTTATATTTCCTAGTGATGTAGGAGTTCTAAGTAGTCTGCAAGTTCAATCTGACTTGGTAGATAGGATCAAGGCAGCTCAGGCACAGGACCCAAGGATTCAGAAGCTTAGGGCAGAATGTGAGTCAGGACTCAGAAGGGAGATGCAAATTCATGAAGATGGTACGCTTAGGTTTGGATCACGTCTATTTGTGCCCAGTGGAGATATCAGACAGGAAGTTATGGCAGAAGCTCACAGTTCCCAGTATTCTATATACCCTGGAGGGACCAAGATGTACCAAGATATCAAGCAGCATTTTTGGTGGAACGGGATGAAGAGGGAGATAGCTAGATTCGTTTCCCGTTGCTTGGTATGTCAGTAAGTGAAGGCAGAACAGCAGAGGCCAGCTGGGTTATTACAACCGCTTCCTATTCCAGAATAGAAATGGGAGCATATCACAATGGACTTCGTGACCGGTTTACCGAGATCACCAAGTGGTAAGGATGCCATTTGGGTGATAGTAGATCGGCTTACGAAGGTGGCGCATTTTCTTCCTTTCAGAGTAAGGCAATCTACAAAAAAGTTGGCAGAGTTGTATATGCAACAGATAGTCAGGCAACATGGAGTCCCTGTCAGTATTATGTCAGATCGAGATACCCGTTTCATATCACATTTCTGGAAGAGCTTACATCATAGTCTGGGTACCAAGTTAAGATTTAGCACGGCTTACCATCCGCAGACGGATGGGCAATCAGAAAGGACGATTCAGACTTTAGAAGACATGTTGCGAGCTTGCACTCTAGATTTTGGAGGGTCTTGGGAGAGTCACCTTCACTTGGTCGAGTTCTCATACAACAACAGTTATCAGGCCAGTATCCAGATGGCACCATTTGAGGCATTATATGGTAAGAAGTGTAGATCGCCACGAGCATGGGATGATATCGGGGAAAGGAAGATGCTAGGCCCAGAAATGATTATCCAGACGGTTGAAGTGATTAAGGGAATTAGAGAGCGACTTTGTGTTGCACAGGATCGGCATCGTCATTGGGCGGACCAGCATCGTAGGCTGTTAGAGTTCTCTGTTGGGGACCACGTATTCTTGCGGATCTCACCTACTCGTGGGGTCATTAGATTTGGCGTTCGTAGGAAATTGAGTCCGCGGTACGTGGGCCCATTCGTTATTCTTGATCGGATAGGCGATGTTGCTTATCGTTTATCCCTTCCACCTTCGTTACGAGAGGTGCATGACGTGTTTCATGTATCTCAATTACGTAGGTATGTATCAGACCCAAGCCATGTCCTCGATCATTCTGAGCTGGTTGTTGGTACCAACCTGTCTTACGAGGAACAGCCTGTGTCCATTTTGGACCGAAGAGAGAAGATACTCAAGAACCGAACAATTAGTCTTGTCCGTGTTGCTTGGGGTCATCACTCCTTGGGAGAGTCAACGTGGGAACGTGAGGATGATATCCGATCACGGTATCCACACCTGTTTGACTCACAAGGTATATCTTTTTCTGTGTACCTTGATTGTCTTGATTCCTCATGCTTAACCCCTTATGGGTAGAATTGCTAGATAACGTAGATTGTTAAATATGGATATGTTACTTGCTATGGACATTGTAAAATAATTGCTTTATTAAATTGCTTGTACATAGATTAGTTTAGCCCCGATGTTTCTATCTTGCTTGAATTTGAAATTCCGAGGACGGAATTTTTTCAAGGAGGGTAGAGATGTCACTCCCCGTTCCCGAAATACGTATTCTAATACGTATATTGCCTGAATATATTTATTTAGTATTTATCATGTAGTATCCTGTATTTAAATTCCTATAACTTTATGTTAATTAATTATTTGTATTTTATTTTCTGTACTTTATTTTTCTGCAATTCTATTATCTGCTCTTTAAATTTTCATGTTAATTAATTAGCTGCTCTTTAATTTTCATGTTAATTTATTTCCTGCAATTTTATTTCTGCAATTATATTTTTGTAATTTTATTTCCTGCATTTTAATTCCTGTTTTAGTTTTACTTTCGGGTTAGCCTTGTTGGATCCGTGCAACCCGACCCATAGAACCCGGCCCAACTCCCACCTATCACCATCTTCCTATTTAAAGCTTCCATCTCTTTCTCTCTCCTCATTACTTCATTCTCACCATTACTTCTTCTTCTTCTTTTTCCTCTCATTACTCCCCACCACCTACCAGCAGCAGGAGAAGGCAAGTGCAAACTTGCTTCTCAATCACCCATTTTTATGGTTCATTTCCCTTCCTCTCATGATCCTGAGAGAGATTAGTTCTTAGCATTTTTGATTTCTACGGCTGGTTTTCTCTACATCTAAGTTATAGTATTTCGGCTGTTCATGGGTTCTTGGACCACCAATATTAGCGTGTATTTCTGGCACTGGAACAAGGCTCCATAGGACTTGGAGTTTGGGAGATGTTTCACGCACACGTTCTTACGTGCTCGCGTAAACATCAGCCCAGTCACGCACACGTTCTTACGTGTCTGCGTGTATTTTCAGTCACGCACACGTCTTTACGTGTCTGCGTGTATTTTTAGTCACGCTCGTGTTCTTACATGTTAGCGTGTATTTTTAGTCACGCTAACGTTCCCATGAGCGTGCGTGTATTTTTAGTCACGCTCGCATTTGCGTGCGTGAATTATTTGTCACGCTCGCATTGTCTGCGTGTATTTGAGTCACGTTCCTGTCCCTGAGCTTGCGTGCGTGACTTTTCACGATCACATTGTGCGTGACTTTTCACCCTCACGCTGCGCGTGCGTGCGTGAATTATTTGTCACGCTCATACGCTCACTCTTGCCAGCGTGTATCACTTTTCACGCTCACTATTCACGCCCATTTTCCACGCTCACCCCAGCTAGACTTAGCGTGACTTTTGGTCTTAGCATAGATTTGTTGGCGTGACTTCTTGACCTGGGTGTTTTAATTGTCTTATAATTATTCATTTAATGATGGCATGATAATTCTTCTATTATATCCTTACGCCTTTTTGCATTAACTTGATAAAATTATGATATGTTAATATTGTCAAATAACGATTGTTATGAGGAACGTGCTTTGTGTCATGATTGATCCACGGATACCCAGTATGACTGGAACTTGACCTTGGGAGTTGTAGACTCGACCCATGTAATACTAAATGACTTTTATGCCTTGTCACCATTGATAATGATTGTGACATGGACTAAATATTGATCATGCGTTCCTAGTTGGAACTAAGAGACTGGCTAGTCGTCTTATTGAATGAAATGAATGAGACACGTTCATGTTATGAACTATTGCAATCGATTGGCTGATCCCAAAATATTGACATACATGCACATGCAGGCTTCAATCTATTTATTTATTTATTTCCTACAAAAGAAGCAAGTGTACTTTATGGTCAAGGCATGATTACCGTGGTTAGATTTGATTGTTGTATTACGCTATGTAAGACCTGCAACCTAACCGCACTGGTATCATTGTAGAGTTGTGCATATCGTACCCCGTACGAAAGTACTCATTTGAATGACCATGATCCACGGCATGGGACTTCACTCAACGTAGAGACCATTAAGTTAAATAAAATAATGATGGCATGGAGAGAATGGATTCCCGAGTTCTTACATGGCAGCCCCCTTGGGACTATTAAGTGCCCGACGGGCCGGCTGGTTCCCACAGATACTGTAGATCTGTCATACGGGCAGGAAACGATATCTGATTATATTATTGTACATGCTATAACGGCGGGCGTCCCGCTGGGACTCGTCTAACTACATGATTGGCGCAATTGATTGATTGGATAGGCTAGCCTTACTTACACATAGTAAGAACTGAGGAATCCCTAATTGCATAATTCCAGGATAACTTGGGACTCATAATAGCAAGCCGTAGAATTTGATTGGCCGTTCAAGATAATTTGTTTGTGTACTGTACTACTCTGTTACCTAACTGGGATGCTCAGAATGTCAGGACATGACGGGCCAACTTCTGTCCTTGTTTGGTTGGGAGGTTGGTTCGAAGTGTCGTGATGTGATGTGAATCCTAGTAGCAAGCAGAGATCTATTATTATATTCTTTTACTTACTGGTGTATGTCCTTCTTATCGTCCTTTCTTGTGGTACTTGCTATTAGAGGTCTAACCTCTCTGGTTTTGCATGGCCAGATTTAGAGCCGGTTCCCGAGGATCCAGCTTACTTCTACCTCCAAGATGGTCAATACTAGAGGCATGATTGCAGGAGGACTCGAGTGGGTTCCTTACTTCACCGCTCGTTTTGTTATTTACCTTTATACTTAGCCGTTTGGCACCGACATGTTAGTCGGATTGTCTTGTACTTACTTTTACACGATTGTAATTAAGTCAGACTGCAGCTGATAACAATTGTGTATACTTGCTATATCATCTGGCTATATTTTGTAAAGCCAGATCTCAAGAACATTTTGACTGAGCGTTTGGGACGCCTTACTGCTTTACCTTACATGTTCTATATTTCTGTTTCTTGTTTGAATGATTGAGACAATATATGTGTAATGACCATAGTAAGACTTTTATGTAGTATGCACCCCCTCGTCTGGTTAGACAGCATTGATCGTATTATACGGTATTCATCTACCCGTAATACGTAGCTGGCTGAGTCACTCTCCCGCTCTCCAGTATTCTGGTTCTGGGGCGTGACATTTTGGCTGAGTTTAAGTTCAATAGGAATCATGATTTTGTTAATAGTGGTTTTCGATTTCCTAGGACTATCTAGACTGAGAACCTGGGAATACATATTGCTAACACACTGATTTTGTGTTCACTATTGAAATCTGAGATTAATTTTCTATACACACACATTTCCTACTGAATTTCCTATACATTGTTTCCTGGCAACACTGAGAACCTGAGAACTTAATGATTCATTACACACATTTTACTGTTTTGAATTTCTGAGTACATATTTGCACACATTGATTCATATTGTTCATTACACTGTTTTCCTAGAACCTAGGTTGGTTTCCTACACTCACCCACACACTTGTACTCTAGGTATCCTGAGAACCAGTGATTGCTAACAAAAACTGAAACCTAATGAACTAGGTTTCTTCACACACACACCCATATGCATTAAACTGAGACACACCCTAGCCTATGTCCCTACACACACACATGAACTGAGAGCCAATGCTACACACATAATGTTCACTCACACACACACTACTAAACTTGAGAATTGAAACCAGTTTATATATGCACTGTCTAGCATTCTAGAACCTGAACACTGAGATTTTAGACTGTTGTCTACACACTGTTTTCCCACATTTGTTCACACTGTTTTCCTATTTTTTGACACACTGAGTTTGACACACACATTGCACACATTGATGACATGTTCACACACTTTGCACCTACACATTAACCTGTGAATTTGGGACCGATAAATCTGAGATTTGGGGTTGTGTTCACAGTTTCATCACAGTTTCAATCACACATTCCTTACCCTTCCTTCCCATTTTTTTCCTTTCAATTCCTTCCTTTCTCAGTTTGTTCCTTTCCATTTGCTTTTCATTTCTTTTGATATCAATATGTTATTCTACTTGGTTGTATTATGAGTATTTCACCTTGGTAGATGCCTATTGGTTTTCCTATTGTTGGTGAGATAGGACTGTAATAGGTATTACCCATTTGTAAATTGAAAGTATATGTTGTATTGCTATATATATATATATATATATATATATATATATATATATATATATATATATATATATATATATATATATATATATATATATATATATATATATATGTTATCTTTTGTATGCCTATTGGTTTGTTTGATATAGATAGGCTTGATAGTATAGTGTTGATATTGGTTTAGGTTAGAGTTGATGCATGCCTATATTTATATTTAGCTTTTCTATGCATTGTAGTATATATATATATATATATATATATATATATATATATATATAATATATATATAATATATATATAATATATATATATATATATATATATATATATATATATATATATATATATATATAGGCCTAGTAATATATGCTAAATATATGCATGTATATATACATATATATATATAAGCTAATGTATGATGAATGCATGCCTATAGTATATAACTAGTATTGGTTTGTGTGACTTGTGAATGATGTGTGTTTGCTAGAATAGACTGGCTAGGCTTAGTGAGACTTGTTTGGGTTAGGTTTAACCTAGTTGACTAGTGTAGTTGACCAGAGTTGACCAAGTGTTGACTATAGTCTAGTTTGACCTAGTGTCACCCCCAGTTTTCATGAACAGGAGTATTTTGGTCATTTTCTACTTTAGAATAATTTTAGAATTATTTATTTATTTATGATATTATTTTGGGGTTATTTAAGTCGGGTTCGAATTTTAACTCAATTCGACTTGTATCGGGAACCCGGGGTAGCTTTGACTCTAGTGGAACCCACACATTAGTTAGACATGGCCCACATGATATTATTTTTAGTTAGTGGGTTAGACTAATTATTTATGGATAGGGTTAGTTTGATTGGAGACTTAAACATGACTAAAATAGCCTCAACCCTAAACCCTTTTTCTAAAATTAATAGGATTAGTGGGGGCTTTTTAGACTTTCAATAGGGGGACACCTATGCCTATAGGTGGCCGGCCACTTAGGAGGGGATAGTAAGGAACCACTTGTCATTATCCACTCCATTTTCTTTCTCTTGTTCTTCCCCAAATTTTGAGAAGAGTTCCCATTGATTTTACCATCAAATCAATCCATTTCTCCACCCAATCTTCATTTCTTCTCTACTCAAGCAAGGGAATGAGCTAGCCAAGTTTGGGAGGTTTCAGAACTCGTTCGTGTCCATTTTGAGATCTCTACGTGTCGGTGTCGTATCAGGAGGAGTTTTCCTAGATTCGATCAACCGGGAGGTATAATCTCTTCTCTACTTCGTTCCTACATGCATATAGGTTTATTTTGAACCCATAGAAATGACCTCCATGGTTGTATCTCCATTTGTGTCCATTTTGTGTCCATTTGGAGACTTTTAGGTGTGTCCTTGTGTTGTGTTTGTGTCCTAGTGGGAAAAACCCCTATTTTTGGACACTTGTATTTTGATATATTGTAGGAATAATTTAATTTATATTTAATCTCAGATTTATGTTATTAGAGAGTTGTTTTTAATGTATCATGGTATCTACATGTATCATATTATATTATATATATATTTTTTTGTTATATTATATATATATATATATTTTTTTTATATATATTATATATATATATTATAATATATATTATATATATTATATATATATATATATATATATATATATATATATATATATATATATATATATATATATATATATATATATATATATTTGTGTTAATATTCATATTGGTGTGCTTTTGTGTTTAATGTATTTATGGGGGTGTGGAGATTTCGGGTATTGAGAGTGAGATTGAGAGTGGTGGATTGATTGAGAGAGGAAGTGGAGAGTGAGAAGGGGATTAGAGTGTTAGAGTGATAGAGGGAGAATAAGGATTTAAAAGGGAGAAGTGGCACTGCTGCATATAGCAGCAGTAGGCATGTATCAGTCCCCACAGGGGACTGATTTGGAGGCATGTAACAGTCCCCACAGGGGACTGTTTGAAGCAGCAGTTGGACTGCTACTTATGTAGCAGTTTTAGGGGGGATCAGCCCCTTGGACTGCTGGATTCAGCAGTGGCAGCCTAGCACTGCTTGGCAGCTATGTATGAGGGGGGACAGCCCCATGGGCAGCCATTTGTCAGCCATGGGCAGCCCCATTTCAGTCCCATTTAGCCCCTATAGGTGTGAGCCTATATGTGTATGTGTGAGCCTATAGGTGTGAGCCTATATGTGTATGTGTGAGCCTATAGGTGTGAGCCTATTTGTGTATGTGTGCGCCTATAGGTGTGAGCCTATATGTGTATGTGTGAGCCTATATGTGTGAGCCTATATATGTGAACCATATGTGAGTGAGTGAGTGAGTATTGTGTGTGTGAGTGGTTAACTAAATGTTAGAATATTATATGGTAAGGTAATGTGAGGGTAATCAACATATGTCATAAGATGGGTTAGATGAGCTAGGTACTAGGATTTTATGGTAGGTAATGTTATAGGTTAGTGTCTAGCTATCCTAGGAAGCCTAGGTTATTATTCCAAGGTTAGAGTGGTATGTGCAAGGTATTGGTATTTACCTTGTGAAAGGTAAATGTAGATAATTGCCTATAGCTAAGGTAAGTGATTTAAGGTTTAAGATACGGTTAGGATTGGGTACCCTTGGTTGGTAATGGTCAGAAACAGTGCTCCTAGACTAGTTTTGACTTCGGTTGACCATTTTGACCAAAAGTCAACAAAAGTCAACCGAGAGTCAAATTTAGCCTATAAGTGACAAGAATTGACCGAAACCAAACTAGAGTTGACCAGTTGACTGAAAGTCAACAGTTGGTCAACATTAGACTAGTTTGACCTAGAGTTGACCTAGAGTTGACCAGAGTTGACCAGGGTTGACCAGTTGACCAAAAGCCAACTGTAAGTCAACCTTTGATCCCGTTTGACCTAGTTTGACTTGGATTGACTCCCAGTGACCTAGTATGATCTATTATGACCCAGTATGACCAAGTTTGACCCAGTATGACCTAGTTTGACCTAGTTTGACATAGACTTGCATATCATGACTTAAATTAGTTTTCCTTTCATTATAAAACCCTGTTTGACTTATAGTATCTCATTTTAGGTCTGTGATTATTCTGAGCGTCTGTTCAGCTTATCAGCTTAGGACCACAGGCGAGTACATTCACTGATAGTTTTTATTGTCTTGATATTTGCTATATCCGATTCAGTTGTAGTGTTTTACTTGATTCCCGACACGATGGTTCACGAACTAGTATACATCGGATCCTGTCATGAGATGTTATTCCTGGATTTTCTTGGTATATTGGTACGTGATATTTCGTGTTTCTTGTACTTATATAG
The DNA here is from genome assembly GCA_029216955.1 of Iris pallida. Classification (NCBI taxonomy): domain Eukaryota; kingdom Viridiplantae; phylum Streptophyta; class Magnoliopsida; order Asparagales; family Iridaceae; genus Iris; species Iris pallida. The sequence goes on from JANAVB010006399.1 coordinate 5,701,726, forward strand.
ACATCGATTTGGAAGTGGGCTGGCCCCCTACTTTTGAATCCCGTGTTATGACGTACCATGTCCGGATCCGTGATACTATTCGAGGATGGAGAGAATTATTATGGATTATGTGATCAAAACCCCTTGTCACTATTATGCTTGCGCCACTCTCACCTCACGTAGGGTGTAGCAGATTCCTCCGTGTGCTTGTTATCCAGGTTGGCCGGTATGACCCTTTCCAGAAATTTTTGTGTGATTGTCGGGCCAAGTGGATAACCTGTCTTATAACATACCTAAAGCCGATCGCATATCGCTCTAATAATTCAAGGCACATTTTACATTTATTTATCGTATCTTATATCCTGCTCAGTTCTACTTTCAGTACTTTTCTCACCATGCTATGATATTCATTTACTCACATGCTCTACATGCCTTTATGCTATACCTTGATTGGAGACTAAGTTCTGTTCGGGAGAAGGGTTACAACCCCGGTCGTTGTTTGGTTTAAGGGTTGTAACTCAGCTTCTGAATGGTTTCCAAGTCATCCAATATCTTTGTCTTGTATTTTATTATACTGTCTCTTATAGAATTTGTCAATTCATATGGAACTGCTGTTAAGAATTTGTCAATTCATATAGCTCCCCTTTCCGAAAAATTTTGAAATATTTTTTTTATTTTATTTATTTGATTTAAATGGGGATTTTACGATTTTTATAAATAATTATTTAATTAATTCTTACGATAGATGTCTTTAGCCATGGTTGAGTTTTGAAGTACAAGGTGACCAAAAATAGTGGCACGAATAGTGTATTAGCTATATTACGGACGACCGAGCCATATGAGTGTCCTAACTAGGAAAACTAGGCCAAGTTGCGACTTAGCCTCTAAAGACGTTTTAATTATTTATTAATGATATTAATGACTTGTAGGCGACCCGGTTGTACCGATTTAGTTCGGATTGGCCCCAAACCTAACCAAGCCCATGTAGGCAAGTAGGGAGACGAAAGACGTCCATGTAGATATATAGATGAGTATATATAGATATTGGTTCATTTTATGGTCTAGTAAGTAACCCTTGTAATTTGAATATTAAATATAATATATATGTTATTTGCTATTTAAATTATCTTGGACGTATACATTAAAGTAAATGTATCCTTGTGTACCGTGGGATTAGATACACTTGTATGAAATTGGAAATCTTGATTTGATGTATGTCAGCTATAGATAGATTCCTTATGGGTGACCATGAGGATGTAACATTAAATTTGACGTACCCTAGATACCTTTCAATGTTCATGTCGTGTTGGCATTTTGATGCACCACCTTTGGAGCATCCTTGGTTACCAGACCAGGGTTTTTGAGTATCTATGTAATGAAAAAGCATGCTTAAGCGGCTCCCGGACCAGAGTTTGAGAGTATCCCTGATAAGGAAATTGTGATTTGATATCTCAACTAGTTGAGCTTCTTATGTGTATGTCCTCTCCATGTTACATGGAAATGGATACAACGAGATGAGGTTCCTAGCTGTTTGCTGTGTGTTGTGTTTGTTATAGACGTGACAATGGCACAACAGTCTTGGAGTATCTTCTTACAAGACCAGAGATAGGTTTTGAATTATTCATTTGTAGTTGGTCCTGATCAATTAACGGAGGCAACATGCTTATTGGGCTTGTTCAGTTATTTGTGAGTCCTTTATTAAGATTACGTGATAGTAACTATCGGGTTTTAGTTCGGCCACTTGTGAATTAAATAAATGTCTTTGAAAGACCAAAAGAGTAGTAGACATTAGTAAATAGCTAGTAGTACTTGAAATAGAAGGAAATTAGGATAAGAATAAGAGTTAGTTTTGTTGCGGAGGACTACAAACATCAGAATACTTATATCCATAATAAGAAAAACAAACAAGCCCATCCCAGGCCCAAGCTCCCCACAAGCCCGAACCAGCCCGTTCCCTTCACAATCAAACACCATGTATATATATATATATATATATATATATATATATATATATATATATATATATATATATATATATATATATATATATATATAATCAGAGAGGGAGGAGATGAACATCATGAAACCCTAGTCGATTTTCTTCTCGTTCTTCCTTCATTTCTTTTCCCCATCGAATTCCTCCTCGTCAAACTCATGTCGTAGGCACCACAACCTAGTAGCGAGGTCCTCGTCCCCCCTACCACCTCCCGAGGCCAGGAGGACCCTTCATCCGCAATCGGATCATGTCCCTGCCTCCTAATGTCCTCTCCTGGTGACATGTAGCTGCCAATCCTGAAGACTCTGGTGACGAATTTTAAGGTCCTCGACTTCTTTCGGTCTCGTGGAGCAACCAGCGTTCATATGGGCTGTATCGGTGCTGTTACGAGATCAGAGTGCGAGGTTTTTCGATTACCATAACAACAGCGCTGCTTGCAATCAAACGAGAGAGGCGATCGGTAATTTTTCAGAATATGCAGGTGAAAGCACTGCTCGCGCACCTTGGCGATGCGCTCGCACGCGTGTCTTACGCCAGAGTCGCCAGCATGCCGCAACACCATTGACCACCACCATCATCGGCACCATCGTCGTCAATAGCGGGCGACACTAAAACCCTGGCCAGTGACCCGGGTCGAGCACTGCTCTCTCGACGACCGCGAGCACCGCCACGTCTCGGCATCTCCTGCGCTGACGTCGCGTCCCGGCACCTCTCGCGTTGCCGTCGTGCCCCGGCGTATCCCGTACTGCCGTCGGCATTGTACCACTTGCTGTTGGGCGTGCCTCTACGTACAGCGCTCACATGAACGATGCACCCCGACAGCCCCGTACCATCCTGTGCGGCCAGGAGGAGCCTCTTCGTCTCGCCGGTCATCTCGCGTGCAGCCTTGTTTCCCCTCCGATGTCGAGGCGTCGCAAAAGCAACGGTGCTGTGTGCGACATATTTGGGGGACTGACCTTGCCGGGAGAGTCTCCGTCGTAGCTCCGAGATTGGACGCACTCTTGGCGAACTTTAGAGGGTGCGTGCCCCTCGTTCCTGCAAGAAGAAAGAGAAGCTCAGCAGTAGCAGCATCGCTCGTGTGAGCGGCCACAGCTAGCAGCTATAGGTAAAACTACCTATATGCCTCTTTATCTATATATATAAATACGGGACTGCTATTTGGCCCGCGGGCGGACCAGCCCGCCCGCCACGTGGCCCTCTCCCATTGGCCAGTCAATGGCACGGGCCCCATGCTACCAGGGGGGGGGGGCCAATGGGAGAGTGCCACGCAGGCGGGCAAGAAAGCATTTCCGATATAAATAATGTATGCACAGTTACATGCATGGGTTAAATAGTTATTTTTATATTTATATATATGTGTACATATATAAACCTTCTGGGACTATCTTTTGTTGAGTTCTGAACTACCTACGAATATGTACTTCTTTATTATATATATATAAATACACACAAGTGTTATTATAGTTATCCATCATAGTATGGTATATATTTATATATGTTTTTTTTTATGAATAAATAAAGATTATTCTCTCGTTTCAAAGACTATTATTGTGTATCTACATCCATATATTATTATCTATGTTTACCATACATTAATATTTGTTGTATATTTATATTAAACTATCATTATAATTTTATGTGTATAAGTTATATATAATTAACGATAATCATATCGAGGTTTTGCGGTTACATAATAAAGTGATACGTACAATTAAATATTTTCTTAAACGTATAAATTAGAAAAGAAAGGTTATTTTCTTAAATTAAACCCTATTAAGGACCTGGTTTTATATATAAGTGTATGAAAATAATGGTTAGTAATTCTTGGTTGCTTTGTTTGGCTTTGTTAGATCCTATATGAACCATAGCAGCTTTAACTCTCCCTAGGCTTGGATACGATTTGTTACCTGCAGTTTCAGTACAGATTGGACAAAATATCAGGCAAGTATACCTTGCCTTCCTCTACAGTTTTACTTACATGCATTTTCTTTCGTTTTTCAGTCATTTGATTGTTTATGGACATGTGCTTTTTGTGTTATTTTCTGTGGAGTTATTTTTATTGTTTATAGCCATGTTCATATTTGGCCTTGTGTTTCGTGCTTGGAGTCTCTCACCAGTACCTTGCTTGAGTCGTGTCGTAGAACGAGTGCGTGTAGTAAACTGCCATAGCCTTGATTATCGTTGTACACAACCAGAGAGTCCACACTCGGGACGAGGGTTGTTTGGTGCACCAGAGAGTCCACACTCGGGACGAGGGTGTTTGTCGTGATCAAATGGCACCAGAGAGTCCACACACGGGACGAGGGTTGACCATTTACACCAGAGAGTCCACACACGGGACGAGGGTGTTTTGCCGTGAGCTTACCAGAGAGTCCACACTCGGGACGAGGGTTAGTGCTTAGTTCAAACCAGAGAGTCCACACTCGGGACGAGGGTTTGGTTTCTTCCATTGATCTCGTGATTATCGTTCATCCGACAGTTCATTTATACGTAGTTGTTCTGGCGGAGGATTTACGGTTCTTGCGGGATTCAGGTACCGTTATTGTGCTTATTATCCGCCCGTGCTTTCATACCTTATCATGAGTTATCCTGTTCCTTGTTTCAGTTGTAGACTCTTGTTATATTCCTTAGAGTCTTATCGGATATTTATGATAGTGGGCTGCAGACCACGACCCATAGTGTTCATTCATGTTTCATATTCTTATTGTGGATTGAGATATAGATTTGTTTGCCATGATTTGGCAGTATACCATAGCCTTGACAGCGTTTACATATTCGAGTCGGGCTGGAGTCCGTTCGATACGTAGCTGGCTTACTCACGAGCTCGCGTCCAAAAAGCGGGTGCGGGTCGTGACAACTGCTGTTAGTGTTTGTACTTGCTCATTTTCCTGACAGGTTACCGTTGATATTTTACAGATGATTCTGAGACAGATTGCCCGACCTATCATGGGGTCGAGTTAGATGGAGTAGACCAGGACCGTGGCTTGATAGTAGAGCCACTAGACTTTGCACACCCGGAGTAGTGTAGCTTAGTTAGGTTTGCCTGGACTACGATCCAGCTAGTACTTTCAGACTGTAGTATTTTATATTATATTTTTGTGACTCTGTGATGTTGTGTATATCTCTGGACTTGTGTGGGATCTTGAAATTATTTCCTCTTTTCATCTATCATATTTCTTTTCCATGCTATCTACCTTAGTTTTATTTTGTGATTGAGACTGTATTGTTATGTCACCTCCATTCGGAGTGTATATACTATACAGGTACCTTTATACTGTTTAGTCGTAGTATTTATAGACCTTATATACATTGTTCTACCACCGATTCTGCGGCGTAGGCTGTACATAACCACGTGCTCGTGCCCCTAATCAGGGTGCGGGTCGTGACACATTTTTGTGGTGGCCCATGCAGGTCTGTGTCGCAATTAGTACGATCTCGTAATGGTGCTCGACTTGGAGTACTAATTATGAGCCTGCAATTAGGACGTTGGATCTAGGATATGATAGGAGTTACTCAATCATATTTTAGGAAATTTTTGATCTTTGATTATCATGACAACTCTTTTGCATTGAATTTAATTGTCCTTCTTTGATATTCCCTATCATGTGCCATATTGATTCCTTATTTCAATCTATCTTTAGGAAGACGATTACTCGCTCTCAGGCAGCAGGATCTAGTACTGTTCCGGAGAGGCCCGATCCGGTAGCACTTCCACCTCCGGCTGCGGGAGCTGCAGTTGAGGGAGATGCCACCTTAGTTCCTGCCCTACATGCGGGAGTAGCAGCGACGGTTCCAGGAGGTCTTCCACCTCCAGCAGCGGGACCGTCCATAGTCATTCCTGAGACTCTTCCATCGCTGTCTCCGCTACCGACTAATGCACAGCAGATGATGGCCTTTCTACAGCAGATATTGCAGACCCAGAGGGCCCAGGCAGAGGCATAGCAGCATCAGGCTGGCGCATCTCACCGCCAGACAGAGGTGTTACGGCAGAGCATGGAGAACTCCCACCAGCTGGCGATGGCAGCAGTAGAGAGGGTTATGCCAGGTACAGTTCTGGGTGCCCCAGTTCAGCAGCAGAGTCAGGGGAGGCCTGACATATGCCTAGATTTCAGGAAGATGAACCCGAGGGAGTTCCAGGGTACCGAGGGTATCATGTATACGGATGACTGGTTGGAGGATGTCCAACGGAGCCTGGAGTTAGCAGAGGTCCCGAAAGAACTTTGGGTGACATCTGCAGTGAGCCAGTTTTTCGATATAGCCCTGACTTGGTTTCGCACGGATCCTCGTGCATCGGTAAGGGGTTTGACTTGGAAGAACTTCAGACGGCTCTTTAAGGAGAAGTTCTACCGCCGATTCTGCGGCGTAGGTTGGACGTAACCACGTGCTCGTACCCCTAATCAGGGTGCGGGTCGTGACACGTAGACAGCATGCAGATGCATTGTATATTTTATTTATCATCTCTTGTATACATCTTGACTTGTGTTGCTCTAAATAGGAGTCAGATACCTCATCTCGGACAGTATATTCTCACAGCTATTCAGATACCAGGCGAGTACATTCTCTGATCATTTCATAACTTGCTTATGATTATATTCCTTCTCTAGATTACCTTATTTGATGCTGTCACGATATTATCATGGATTGGTACTATATGGATCCCTACATGAGATGTTATCCCCCTCGGGAGCATCGGATACTTCATGTCATGTGTTTTATGTACATCATGTATTTCTCGCTCTCATGTTTTTTATGTGCTTCATGTTCGTTCATGCACGCTCGTGTACTCTCATGTGCTCTCATGTTCGGTCATATTTCTCATATATCTCATGTATAACCTATACTTCATGTGTACCCCTTCATGGGCCTTCATATGGAATTCATGTGCACTCAGTTCTGAGCCCTCATGTATACTTCATGTACACCTATTTATGGGCTTTCATGTAAAAATCATGTACGTAACATAACTTGTCTGGATCTTTGTGTATTGATTGGGGTATGGGAGAGTATAAATAGTCATGTGAAGAATTCCAAAGTAGTATAACCATGCGCACCTCTTTAGTATATTCATGTGCAAATCCAGCCGTTCATATGTCGACTTTGTACTCTACATCACTAGTTACTGATAGTTCTCTACTTATAGTAGACATTTCTATTATAGTTCTCTCTTTTACATCATGTACATTCTTTCAGTTTTATGTATCGTACTCTCTTGCATGTTTATATTTTCTAACCTGTTATGATCTGCGTGAGATGTATTGTGCTCGCTTCCGTCCTGACTGGAGCTATTGAAAATTTTACAAAGGATGATGAAGAACCCTGCACCCCTTACTACGGAGCTTGCCTAGATGACACTCGCGACCTGGACCCTTGGGAGGTTCAGACAGCTGCTGAGGATGATACCCATGCATAGTATAGATATATTAGACTGTTCTTTCTTTTCTTATTAGTTGTTGTCTTTGATTTCAGAGTTGTATTATTATGGAGATGTTGAGACTTGTGTTGGTTAACTTTGATTTATGTTACTTCTGTTGTACCTCAGTTTGAGGATTTTCTTATCTATTCCATCGTGCCATATTCTACCTCTAAATTGTGAATGAGTTGTACCTTCTGTTATTTGGCCTCCTTTTGGAGAGTATTTCATATTGTATTAGTTATAGTTCATGACCTAGAACAACGTTCTACTGCCGACACTGCGGCGTAGGCTGGGCGTTGTTACGTACTCGTACCCTCACAGTGGGTGCGGGTCGTGACTGTGTCCCTGCCTCAGATTCTACGACGTGTTTCCGCTTGCGAAGATACGTTATGACCACGCCTCGTTCCAATGATCATTCTTCCTCGGATATTCCATCTACTCAACTAGTCAGTTGTGTTATGCTCGATCCGTACATAATTATTTCTATCGGCGTAACTGATGCGCAAGTACTAGCCTTCGACAACTCATGTACTGCCGTCGATGATTTTGCTATTCACGACGCATCTACTCGCGTTGAGTTTGAGTCTATCTTATTTGCGGTCGACACACGAGATGCTATATGCATCGAACAATCGTCAATGACTTATAGTCTCGTCTTGATCAATCACAAAGTTCATGATCAACCAGTTCGTTCATTCTCGTATTGTTATTTACAAATTTTTGATAGCGCGAGGCATACTCTATTTTATATTCTCACATCGTGCTTACATTTCCTTACATATCGATCTCGATATGCCGTATCATTTTTGATAGCGTAAGGGTCAACTTTGAATCCGTTTAAACGCCAAATTAACTCGCATCGCATACATCCAAGTTCGCAACGAACTTTTCCATACGCATCAACTCATTTTTTGATTCATCACGTCTCGTTATACTTTGATCGCGTAACTGAGTTACCGATTATCCAACATCGAACCCTCAAGTCATACGATCTCGCCCTCTAAGTTTCGTGTGTTTTCAGCCGTACTCAAAGGAGTTTTGCTACAACGTAGCCAACTATCTCTTAGGCACTATTTATTTACATCAACCAACTCTTCATCGTAGTCGCACATCGTGCGATCCGATTATATTTTTGCCTCGCCCAACGTTTCTATCGAGATCGCAAGTCGTGCGATTCGATTACCATTCGCAGATTCTAACATTTTTCTGAGATCGCAAGTCGTGCGATTCGATTATAATTTGTATCACCCAACGTTTTTATCGAGCTCGCAAGTCGTGCGGTTCGATTACAACGTTTCAAGTTTCCTATCCCGTCAATCCGATTGCTGCCTCAAGGCATAATCATTTCACTAATTTTTCATCATTCGACCAACCCATAAAATTTTCAATCGACGTATCATTCAATGATACAAGTCCCGCCTTACCGTTCTAACCGATCATCAAAGAACACTTGCATCAACATGCCGTCATACAAATTCTCAATCGAGTCTCGGTGCTATCTCGTCCGTTGCGGACAAATCTTCCACAATTCTCACAATGCGTCGATGCAATTCATCGCACTAGTGGTATTGCATATTTCATTCGGAATCGAGCCATTTATTGCATCGGTGGTATGCCATATACCATCCGAAAATCAAGTCATTTCCTCGCATTATACTTAGTTTAAATCAACAATCTCTTTCGGCTCACGATTTCCGCAGTGATCGTGCTTGATCACAACCGTAACTTTGATTAATCAAAATTCGACACAACTCGTCCAATGTTTTCATTTTGCCAACACAAGCTCGATGCACAACCGAACCGATTTCATTTCTCGATTTATAACTTTTGTTTTCTTCCGTTGCATCTTGTGCAACAATTCATTCTCGATATCCGTTGCACTTCATGCATCGATTTTACTTTGATATGCGTTGCACCATGTACAATAATTTACTTCCGATACGTATTGCACATCGTGTATCGACTTATTTTTGACATTCATTGCACACGTGCAACGATTTATTTTTGATATTTTTTGCACCTCGTGTAACAATCTATTTTCGATACGCATTGCACGTCGTGCAATGATTTATTTCCGACTTTTGTTGCACCTCGTGCAATATTTTATTTCCGACATTCAAAGTCAATGCTCAAATCCGTTCAACACATTCGATATTGACTTATCACTTTCATCGTAAATGCACATTCGAAATCAACATGTGAATCCGTTCGACACATTCAATATCAACTTTCATTTTCTTTTCAACGCATCATTTACAATCAACGTGTGGCAATTGCTGCAGCAACATTCCACGACTATCATTGTATCGATGCAACCAATATTTCTCATATCGATCGTTGCAAACAATGAATATCTCAAATTACAATTCACGACGTGTTGCATCCGTAGCAAAAATTCCTTGAATTTATATCTCGTAACTTGTTACACTTACAGCAACAAACCTTTCACGACTTTTCCAGCAACACCATGTAATTTTTAAAACAACATGCGGCAAAATTACATGATTTATATTAGACTTATTGTATGGAACATCCAGTACGGCATCGAGTAGAGTTAAGAGTGACTTTGATTGGTGGTGGGCAACTGAATTGAAATGAAGCAAGCATCCAGAGGAAATTGAGCCTAGAGCTCTGATACCAATTTGTCACGCCCCGACCCGAAATCACCCGAATCATCGTCCCCGTAGGGGACGTGATGCCGTACGAGCCTGGAGTTGCGCTCGTGCAAGGCAAGATGATAATTTCTCAAATGGTTATCTTTGAGTTGATATTAACAATGAAAGAAAAATAGAGTATACGAAACAATTCTCTTTATTGATATTCGAAACGAGATTACAAAGGCTTTCGACAGCCCAACAATATATGCCAGATTGGCTACAACACTCAGGTTCTCTCTTGCCCACAAAGTATTTTACCGTTCCATACATCATGTCTTCTATATCTCGGCCGCATCAATCATGTTGCAAGTTCGAGCGTCAATGCGATCGCACGCTTCAATACGCTTCGGCATTCCAAGCCTCAACGCGTCAAGAGAAGCTCCGCCACGAGCAGACCAATCCCTGAACCTGCTAGCAAACTAGTAGGAGATTAGTACTTTCGTCCTCGCTGTACTGATCAAAAACCCACTTAATAAATCGATATTTAGTATTGTATTGATTCATACAAACATACAATTTTGTTCTCTTTCTATGTTCTCCTTAGGATGAGTTCATGGCATATTCGAAGACTGTAAGCATGTTATCATGACAAGCATGTCTATTTGATTCGTATAATAAAACAGGCAACTAATAACAATCCCGTGTTGTTTCGTGGCATGACTTCTTACCAAGTCGACGCACTCGCCCTTGCACCGACGCAAGGTGAATACGCCTATCAGCTTTCCCTGTCATGTTATAAGTGCCCTCTATTCAGGGTCTATATGTGCACGATATATATCTTGCACTTTCAACCCATCGCCCTTAACTATATGAACGTCACTAGCTTTTCGGGCTAGAATGGACTTATATTTATCGAATCAAATATGTGAGACGATGATCAATCCGTTGCGGTTGCTAACCAAACAATCATAGGACCCCTGAAATACTCGAATAAGTGGCTTATCACATTCACTAAAAAGTCGCTACCCGTCTAAATGAAGTGCACCAACAATACTGATTTTATCGCAGTCCCTCCTAGGCTGAACGGTCCCAGCGCCCTGGTGATCAACGTTCGAGGGAAGATAACACCCGTGCACGGACAATACGTCTTTAAGTCCATTTGACCATGCAACGCATCTTATTTTTCATACAACCAAGCAAGTTTGTCTTATATCTATTTCAATTGGCACAACGCCCCAATGTTCTCAATGAATGCCCCGAAGGTCGCGAACATTTCTAAAGCACAATACCGTATCAGCAGTTATATCACATCCGGGCCACAACTGTTCTCATCGTCGCAACGACGCCATCTTTGTAAGTATTGTGCAGCTGCGCACATTCGCCGTCTTTTCTTGCATCGTGCATTCAATGCACGCCTCGAAGCCATGTTTCTGTATTCTACGTATTAGTATTCAACGCATTATACTTATGTTCTATCCTTCCGACTCGTGCAACTGAGGCACGCTTCAATAAGGTATTCAATGTTCTATCGCTCGTGCCCTAAAAAGCACTCGTACTGATATAGTCTTTCAATGTTCTAGCATGCTAACTCGTGCACGGGGGCACGGAATAACTTATACACTGGGGCACTCATCGATACAGTTATCCCATGTTCTTATGGCTTGCGCACCAAGGCACTCGCCTTTGCGATATTCAATGTTCCATAGCGACTCATACACTTGCTGTATGATTCATTTCAATTGTTCTATCTAGTGTTCGACACGCACTATATTTATCTCTCTATCGAGCCACGCCCGTGACGTTGATAGGTTAACTCAAGGAGGAGGAAAGAGAGTCAATGTCCCTCCACCTTGAGTCAATTTGCCTTGTTGTTTCATCGAGCCGTTGCGACTCGATTTCATAACTTCGTTGCACGGCCACTCTCCTGACTTATCCATTCGAGCACTTCGTACTTCATTGAATTATACGTCCGATTTGGCTTACCGTGCCCAAGTCTCAGCCCATCGCAAGGCGTCGATTTAGTTTCGCGGACCCCTTACTGAATAAGGCAAAAGATCGACCTCTAACATTTTCGCGTAAACGTATAGCCTGCACATGAAACCAACTAAAATCAATACTTGCATCGATTCGGACTTGCGCCTTGGTCGATTTGATTTCTTAGAATCTTCGAGCCGATTCAACGCACTTATCGTTCGGGACAACGCGGCGCTTCGCATCGATTCACTCGATGCATTCTTTGGGACTAGACAACTCTTCGCATCGACTTAGTTCGATACATTGCTCGGGATAATGTAACTCTCGTATCGATTTGCATCGATACGCAATCGGGTCAACGCTACTCTTTGAGTCAACGACTCAGCATAATGCACCGTACGGAGCGGAGCATTACACAGCACGGTTAGCGAGCCTCGTTGCACGTCCCCGTCATACCTGTCGCTAACCATTCATTTCTTTCTTATCTTTTATTCATTTTTTCTTTTCTTTCTTTCACTTGTTCGTTCGTCATTGATTCATTCACGTATTCATTCATTCATTCATTCGTTGATTCATTTATTCAATTATTCGTTCATTCATACATTATGCAACTCCCTGTGCGGGAGTTCTTATATTTTTTGAGTTCTTTTCTATGTTCTAAACAAGCATATAAGATGGGATTATTCCCTTAGCTAGGTGCGTTGAGTCATTTATTAGCATGCACGGTGTTATCGCCTAGCGATTCTAGCAATAGTGTCCATATTATTAAGTGTCTAGGCTAAGCAAAGACCGGTTCATCGGAGCCACCCACCTTAGCGATGTTCACATCGGCCAAGCGATACTCCGAGCGCGCATTTGAAAGTCTAAGTCTGGATTCATCTTGACGGGCCAATATAGGTCTTGCATCGTTTCGCATCGACACTTCATCAGGTCGACGCAACTCTTCGAGTCGACGGCTCATTTGAGTCATTGCACTTGTCGTTTGAATCGGCGTTCCGCTAGGACGGAGCGGGTCGTTACAAAATACTAAAACGCATTTTGATAAATAAGATAGATGATAATATTCCTAAATGTAAACAATACTTTGAACTATCATATCCGAACTCCATTTGGCTTGGATCCATAAAGAAGTATAATCATTATTATCGTTCACTTCTTTTAAATCTATTAGCACAATTGAATATCTTAAACAAGGTTTTGTCTAGATACCTGCAAGTGGATTGGCATAAAACTATCATTTTTTATACATATGTAACATAAAAGTGACTCCTACATTGTTTGGATGGTGTTAAAAGTGAGTTTGGACGTGTGTTGAAAGTTTGACATAAATATTGTCACGACCCGTTACCCAAATTGTTGGGCCGGGCCGAATTATGTCCAGCCTGCGTTTGAGATAAAATGCAGTAAGTTGTTCTAGAGATAACAAGATAAAACTAAATGTGCTAACAGTTCTATAAGTGAATAAAAGTCATAAATGCTATAAACACAAAAGTTGTAACACCAGTTTTCCAAAAGAGGGTAATTTTGAAATTTTGTAATTATAATTATTATTTAATGATATTTATTTCATATTATGATTTTTAGTGATTTTTAATTATTTTTAAACTATTTAAATTCATGACTTGTGATTTTGGTGTTGTGCTAGTGAACAGTAGAGACTGCCTACCCTAGAGCCTAGCCATGTGATTAGGGTATTTTTGACATTTTTAGGGTTATTTGGATTTATTATAATTTATTTGAATTTATGGAAATTTTTAGAATTTATTTTGGAATTGTTTGAATGAGGGTTGACTAGGTTGACTTTGACTAGCAATGACCTGGGTAGGCTAACCTAGAAGCTAACCCTAGTTGTGTTTGGACTTAGTTAGGTCATGTAACCCTAGTTAGACTAGAGTTGACCCATGGTATGGTTATTTGACTTAAGTTAGATTTAAGTCATAAGCCATGACTTGTGTTTAAACCTTAAATCAATAACTGGCCTTATAGCCCATAGGCCCACACCATGTACCCAAACCCCTACCCTAATCAGCCCATGGCAGCCAACCTAGGGTTTCCCACCCTATTTAATGCCTCTTCCATTTGTTCTTGCCTCTTTTATTATTTTTCTCTCAAGCTTTGAAGAAAGAGGTATAGCCATCTTCCTCAATCCATAACTTTTCCATTTTAACTCCTTTTTGGCTCAAACTACTTGCATTAGATTCTAATTGTCTCCCTCTTGCTGTTCATGGAGAGTATTCTTAGGCTTGGGGCAATTTGGAGAGTTTGGCTAACAAGGAGAAACCCCATTTTTGGAGCTTTTTATTGGAAATTGAACATATAGGTAACTTCCTATTCCTTCCATAGATTTTCGATTTCTTTGCATGAATAGGAAGCCTTAAGTGTCCCCTAGTAGTAGGTATTGGTTTGGTGTCGAGTGGTATCCATTTCGTGTCCGTATCGGACACGTATCAATGCATATATATAGGTGTTTGATGAAATGCTCAAATAGATTAAACCTTTGTATTTTCTAAAAAAAATTACATATTTGGGAAGCCCTTGATGTGTGTTTTTGAACCCCCACTTACTGAACACGAATTCGTGTCGTTTCCGCGTCGAAAATGGTCGTGGACACGCTGCACGATACAGCGCACGGGTGCCCTGCTACCCGTGTCCTGTTTCTCTTTGGACACGCCACGTAGACACCTCATTTTTGACACAGAGGTGGGGGCCATCACTGACAGACCCCCCCTCGAGTCCCATGGACTCTCGTGTCGTATCGGACATGGAATCCATCACACACCGGTTTTACATTGTTGCACCCGCACAGATTTCAGCTCTCTGACACGCATCGTTTGACACGTGCAGACGCGACTTGGACACGGATCAGGGTGTCGACCCTCTAGCCCTACATACCCCCTAACCTTAGATACGAGCACGAGGTTTGATTCGTGTCGTGTCGTGTCCTAGACTTGCACGAACACGTGCACGACACTACCTTGTCAGTTCTGTGTTTTGTGTGTTTTGATTTATTGGACACATTCGTGTCCCGTTTTTGGACACGTGAAGGTTTGTGAGACACGTGCACATATAGTAGGTTAATTACCAATTTGTAATTTAGCATATTAACATGTTATGGTTTTTCGAAATTGAATTTCCTTTGAGGGACTGATACGTTGTGTTCAGTTCTATTACCAGTGATTAAATTCCAGTTTTATTGTTTAAATTATGATTTAAAATGCTAATTAGATCCTGTATATGTTTTCTAATCTCTGATTAGTTGATATTACGTATTAGAATAGGTTTTGATGTGAAATGGAATATTTGATTTGAGTTTGGGTTCAATGTTCGACTTATACATGGTTATTTCCCATTTCCTAACTGTTAATCCTATTTAAATTGATTTCTAATTGTTGTTTCAATTGTCAATGATTCCCACATATTTGTCGTTCATGTTTAATTCATGTTACCTTCGAATTAGACCTTATGATTTGGAACTGGGATTTTGGCATGTGTTGGCTTTCGAATATACATATTGACTGATACATTGTTCTCTTTAAAATACCTGAACTGTCTTCCTGAGTTTTAATTTGTTTTCCTGAGTTGATGGCATCCTATTGATTCTCTAATTGATTATTCAGTTCACTGATATGCATTAGACTATAGGCTTTGATTTAAGTTTGGGTTGGCAGTAGTTGTGGACTCGGTTTGAGTATGGAGCTGTCATTGGAATTTTTCTTGAAAACCAAATTGGAGTTTTTAAACTGTCATTAAATCCTGTTTTTTTTAAACTGATGTTGATTTAGAACTGAGATTAGTGAAAACTGAGGTTTGGTGATGAAATAGGAAATCTGAGACACTATACTGATTACCTGTTTTACTTAGACTGTCTCTTTGAACTGTTAAATGATTTTTTTTTGTTAATCATATATGGGACTGAACTGAAGTGGTCCTAAAACCTGGAATTGGTTCCTGTCTTTAACTGAAATGATTGCATTTGTCTGGGTTTAATTCCTACTATCCTGAAGTTTAATTAGATGTTCATTAAACTGTCAATACCTGAGAAAGAAGAGTTAACACATGTGTTGGTCGAATGATATAGGGTTGATAGCAACTGTGAATGCAATCTCTAAACTTTTCACTGAGTTCCTTTTCATTTTATTGCAATGATTATTTTTCTTAAAAAACTGAGATTAGATGTTCAGTCCTTTGGTTTGTGATTCAGTAGATGAATCTCATGTTTTGTGTATGATTGAGACTTATGAATCAGTCTCATACATTCTCAGAAACTATTTTGATTTCCTATTCCTGAACTTTTGTTTTCCCATTAATGTTCACTAAATGGAATAATTCATTTCCAGTTTCCTATAACTCTATGTTGATTGTTGACTGGTCCTAGTTTGTTTGGAATTCGAATGTGGTTTGGGGCTGTGCAATGTGTTGACTAATACACATTTCTTTTTCCTGAAATCAGATATCTGAACTTCATTCCTTCCAAAACTGATTTTTGAATGGCCATGTTTCAGTCATTTACAGGCCTTAGTTCACTGTTAATCTATATGAACTATTATTTCGATTTTGAGCTGTCAATTGGGTTCCCAATTCACTATGAACTGCTGTACACTGTTTGAATTCCAGATTTTCCTATCACCCACACACAGTCACAAAAACTGAGCACACACCATGGGCTAACTGTCACACATTGACATGTACACACACATGCCACTATGTTAGCACACACACACAAGTATGATCTTTCCCCTATCCTTTATATGTGTATATATATATATATATATATATATACCAATGTGAAATATGTGATATAATATAAATATTGCTTTTGCATTTATAGACATATATGAATTGGTATGTAAATATGGTACTTGGTATATGTGTTGCCTAATGTATGAATTTGGCTCATGGCCTGTGTAGTGTAGCCTATGGTATCCTTGTGTAGCCTTGTGTATGTGGAATATGCACATGAGTTGGGTTATGTGAACCTGTGTTACTTGAATGGTGTGTGTTTGCTCTATGACTTGGGAATCATGTTTGATTGGCTAGTATAGGCTTGGTTAGGCCTAGTGAGACTTATTAGACTTGTTGGGTCAGTCTTGACCTAGTTGACCTAGTTTGACTAGTGTAGTTGACCAGAGTTGACCAAGAGTTGACTTTGGCCTAGTTCGACCTAGACAGCATGCAGATGCATTGTAGATTACGTTTATCATCCCTTGTATACATCTTGACTTGTGTTGCTCTAACTAGGAGTCAAGTACCTCATCTCGGACAGTACATTTACTTCATATATTCAGATACGAGGCGAGTACATTCTCTGATCATTTCATATCCTGCTTAGAATTATTTTCTGCATTAAATTACTTTACTTGATACTGTCACGTTGGTCACACGGATTAGTATTATATGGATCCATTCTTGAGATGTTATCCCATTAGGGAGCATCGGGTACTCTATGTTCTGTACGTTTTACTAACATGGCGTATCATATGCTTATATGGTTCTTTGATCACTTGTGACATATACCCATATGATCACAGAGTCTTCTCTGAATCCTTATTCCATTTATTGGGTCTATCAGAATCCCCATTTATGGGACTACTATGTATCACCCTTCGGGGGCTTATCATCCTTTGGGGGCTTATCACCCTTCGGGGGCTTATCACCCTTTGGGGGCATATCACCCTTCGGGGGCTTATCACCCTTTGGGGGCATATCACCCTTCAGGGGCTTATCACCCTTCGGGGGCTTATCACCCTTTGGGGGCATATCACCCTTTGGGGGCTTACCACCCTTCGGGGGCTGTTACATAGAATCATAACATAACCTGGTTGGATCCTTGTATATTAATTGGGGGTACGGGGGAGTATAAATAGCCATGTGAACAATTCCAAAGTAGAATAGCCATGTACGCCTCTTTAGTATAGCCATGTGCAAATCAAGTCGTTCACATATCGACTTTGTACTCTAAATCACTAGTCACTGGCAGCTCTCTACTTATAGTAGATATTTCTATTACAGTTCTCTCTCTGTTTACATACTGCATTTTCTTCAGTATCTATATCTTACTTTAATGCATGATTATATTTTCTAACCTGCTATGAACTGTTGAGATGTATTGTGCTCGCTCCCGTCCTGACTGGACCTGTTGAAAATTTTACAGAGGATGATGAGGAACCCTGTATCCCTTACTTTGGAGCTTGCCTAGATGACACTCGCGACCTGGACCCCTGGGGAGGTTCAGGCAGCTGCTGAGGATGATACCCTTGCTAGTGTAGATAGCTTAGATTATTTCTTTCCATGTTTTAGCTGTTGCCTTTATTTTCAGAGTTGTATATTTTAGATGTTGAGACTGGTAGTTGGTAAGGCTTGTTATTTCATTCTGTTGTACCTCAGTTAAGGATTTCTTTATCTATTTCATCGTGCCATATTCTATCTATAGATTGTGATTGAGTTATACCTCTGTGTTGGCCTCCTTATGGAGAGTATTCATATTATGTTAGTTATAGTTCATGACCTAGAACAGCGTTCTACCGCCGATACTGCGGCGTAGGATGGGCGTTGTTACATTCTCGTACCCTCACAGTGGGTGCGGGTCGTGACAAAAGTCGTCTCATATAGTAATAAGTCCAAAGTACAAATCTGAAATGTAAAACTGGATACATGTCCAGTTACAAAATACGTAGTCTAATACATGACTACGCTAAATATCCCAAGCAGCTACGCAAACTAGACGAGTTTCCCCGCAGGAACATCCTCGTAAAGCAAAGCCGGGTCCTCGACAGTATCTCCATAATATGAGTCGCAGAGTAACTCCTCCTCAGTAAGGACACCTACAACGTTATCCTGTCAGGACGGGAGCAAGTACTGATTCTAGCAAACTAAATATACTAAGCATGAACAAGAATGTAATAAACTGGAATCATGGCATATCATAGTTTAATTGGTTCTTTTTAGAAATGACAACATATAGTTTAAAAGTTTAAAACCGTAGCATGTACGTGAATCGGTCAATAGGTGAATAGGATGTACAGCGGCACATATCAAGTTTTTCTGGCATGCACATACGTGCACGAACGGCATCGGTGTATATCCATACACAAACGCGGGATCAGAACATACGGCAAGGTCACATATAGAATGTTACCGAGCGCGGTAAATACATACGGAGAAGGGGGTCATGTTCACGTACAATACTAGCAGTTTCCCCTTAACCCGTTATTTAAACACGTGAGAGATATGAGATACTGTCTAAACATGGTAGAGACTAAAAGTAATACAACATGTAAAGTTCTAACTTGCTACCCCAAGGATCAGCATTTAACATGGTTGGTAAATCACAGTTTATTGTTATAGCAGTATGTAAAGTTCGTAGAAAGTACTTGCATCTAGCAAAGCAAGCTACGATAAAAGTGCTATAGATGTCTGGTAACTCGTCACTGTAGAAATAAATATATAAACTTAGTTTTTACACTAAGCTAAAACACTAAGACACTAATTGGTGCAACACGACTTGTGACTGGGCACCTTGCCAAAATGATGACTTTAGCATAGGAGACCAATGTGTGGTGACACACTACTATAACTAACTTTCTAGGGTCTTTACACTAGTGAGGAGTGAGGTTCAATACGGCTAAAACTCAAAATAACACAAAAAGTTGCAAGTCGTAATTATTCAATAAATAAATCAAATGAACATTGTGTTCCAATAATTTTTGAGATAGACAAAAAACTTAATTTTATATAAAATAAACTACCAAAATGATCCTTGTTAATTATAGAAATTTATTATAATTTTTTGGAATTTGTTAACCAGTACAAGTATTTTATAAAATCAGTTTTCCTAAGTATACAAAAAAATGAGTTCTGGTTTCATATGCCAAAATAGTGGCAAAACTGCAAATTAAATACTATAAAAATTATGATAAATTAGCTAAATTAACATAGTATCAAAATACTATTTTTCCAGGATTTTAACAGTAATTAAAGTATTTTAGAAATTCAAAATCAGCATTGTACACAATTAAAATTAAATAATTAATTATCTGCATATTTTGTCCATGTACATAATTTGAACCAAAGTTCAAATACAGGACCCAAGGCCATGAATCAAGTCCATTATGACTTGTACAGGTCTTGAATGTGTGAAAACACATTTGGGCCCAAAACCCCATGCTAGGCTTGGACACCAAATGGTTGCAGTAATTTAAATATACAAAAATACAAAGACGTAAAAATACATAATAAATACTAATATTTTAATAGGATAAAATTATACATAATGGTCATATAAATATGACAAGTATATTTTCATAAAAAATAATTTACACTAGGTATAGTGAAATACATATATAAAATGTATAACTACGATATTTATATATACATATAAATACATAGATATTTACATAATGGATACATACATATGTTAAAAATACATATATATATATATATATATATATATATATATATATATATATATATATATATATATATATATATATATAAGAAAATACTTAACTATAAAGTATATATATATATACAAATATTGTATACATATACATAATAGTATATATATAACAATATATATACACATGAACATATATACATATATATACATTTTTTTTAATATACATAAATACATATATACATAAATACATATATATATATATATATATATATATATATATATATATATATATATATATATATATATATATATATATATATATATATATATATATATATATATAAATACAGCATATATATATATATATATAATACAGTATATATAATGATACATATATATATATATACAAATACATGTATACATATATATATAAATATATATATATATAAATAATAAAACAAAAAAGAAAAAGAAAAAGAAACAACAGCACAGCACAAGGGGGGCTCGAACTCGGCCCTATGGGTTGGGTTTCTGAGTCGGGTCGGGCTGGCCAGGGGGTCAGCCCGTTCGTTGTGTTAGGGTTAGGATTTAGATTTTATTTATTTAGGTTTTAGTTGAAATAACAGTAACCCGATAAATCGAAACTGTGTCCTGACAGTTTGGGATACAGAGTCTAAGTGTCGGGGTTATTTACGACACGTACGAGTATGGATACGCATGTCCAAGTACTGGACTAGGGTCCCCGTGTCCTGGCGAACCACATACGTGGATTCGAGACACGTACGACACGATTCAGTGCTGCAACTTACGTGTCCGTCTTTAATAGGGGGTTTCGGGTGTGCTGGACGGCGGAGGAAGCGTCGGGGCGGTGGCGCTCGGGCGGCGATCGACTCGCCTCGTCACGGCGAGCTTGTCGACGGTGGTTGGGGGCGGTGAGCGTTACTGTGGGGGTGGATTTGGGTAGATGGCCGGAGTTAGGGTTTCGGTTAGAATTAGGGCTGTGGTAGGCGGTTGTGGGTGGCTGGGGGGGTTATCGTGGTGGTGGTCGACTGAGGGGAGTGGGGGGGTCTTTATAGGGGGGTCGAGTCGGTCGGGCTGGGGCTAGGTCGGCCGGGAAACGCGGGGTCGTCGTCGGCGTGGCAGTCGGTCAGCCGAGTCGTCGGGGTGGGTAGAATAGGATTTGCAGAAAACCCCCTAGAGTTTAGGTTATTCCAGAAAGGTCCCTAACAATAGCTAAATGCAAAAGCAAATTAGCATAACCCATCCCACACTTATTATGTGCAAATAAAATTTGCACATAACAATTGGAAAATTGCAAACCGATATTTAAACAATCTAATTAATTGCAGAACTCAATTAAAATATTTTAGAAAATTGCAAATTAATATTTTAAGCTTTAAAAATCATTTAAAAATCATTTAAAAATTCTAGAAAATTTCTAAAATTCTAATAACCTAATTTAAGGCTAAAAATGACATTAAAAATTAATTAACACTAATTAAATAAATTTAAAAAAATAAGGGCTCACAAGTCTTTCCTCCTTGAAAAATTTCGTCCTCGAAATTTACAAGGATTGATGACCCTACAATTCTCTAACATAGCAAGCAATGCAACAAATGACTAAGGCTACGATCAAAACTAACCTCCCGAAACCTGCTCCGGCTCCGGCTCCGGCTCAAGAGCTAGACTATAAGCCTTCCCCTGAGGTCCCTTGGCTACTGGGCAGTCCCCAAGCTGATGGATGGCAGACCCACATGCTAAACACTGCCCCAACCTCTTCCTACAAACGAAAGCGTCGTGGCCTACCCTTCTACAGAATGAACACACACCTCCCTTCTGCTGCTGTTGCTGGGGTCCCGGGGTTCTAACTGGCGGGGTCGGGTGATGTGGTGTAGGGGGACGGTAAGTTTGCTGGTGCGGCGTCGGTGCTCTCTGCTGGAAAGCCTGACGCTTGGACGGTCCCTCGGGGTGTATAGAAGCCGGCCTCTTGCTAGACAGAAGACGCTCCTCGATGCTCCGGGCCAACTCTAGGCTCTGGTAGTAGTCAATCGTACCGTTCGCCACTATAAGAATGCCGATGTCTGGAACTAGACCATGGCAAAACCTACGGGTCATCTCCTCTGGATCTGCAACCAGACTATGAGCGAAACGGCTCAGGCGACTAAACTCTGCCGCATACTCATCAACAGAACAGTTCTCCTGCTAGATGTTCTGGAATCGTAGCCCCATGGCTACTCTAGCAGTGGTCGAGAAGAATTTCTTCTTGAACTGGGTCTTGAACTGATCCCAAGTGGCCCTCCCTCTCGCAAACAATGGCTCATTCTGGAACCAAACTCCTGCCAAATCTATCAGCAGAAATCCCGCTGCCTCGACCTGGAGGTCATCCGGCATCCTAACTCCAAGGAGCTTCCTCTCTACCGAGTCTAGCCAGTCATCTGCTACTAGTATGCCCTCAGTCCCTGAGAACTCCTTGGGGTTTAGACCCATGAAGTCCTTGATCGTCCCCGCTCTCTGTCGTGGCTCTACAGGTGGTGGGACCACGGTACGTTCCTCAGAATGCTCCATGCTCTGGCGGAGTAGGGTAGTCTGCTCCTGATGGGTCGTTAGGAACCCCTGGATCAGAGTAAGTAGTTGGTTCCCGTCGAGTGTGACGGAAGCCTGGATAGGTATAGTGATAGGGGGTGGTGGAAGTATTGGGTCCTGCTGGGACTGTGATGTGGAAGGTGGTGGAGGTATCTGGGTTTGTGGATCTGTGGAGTAGAGAAAGGTGGTAGGTGGAGGTGGGGGTGTATCAGTCAACTGGTCAGCTGACTGGATATGGAGTGCGCCATTCTCAGGTGTGACATACTGGGATGAACGAATAAGCACCATCTAATTACAATAAAAAAAGGACTTATAAGGACTCTTTAAAACAATCATAGATAAGAAAATCTAATTATAATAGCAAGCATGTGATGTATTTCCTATGTTGCAATCCTAGTATTCCTCTAGGTGTTCTAAGCGTCATTCCTAATGTTGTCTAATTACCTTAAGTTCCTAATTGCAGGCATGCTTGGTACAATAACGTAACCAAATAATTTAGTCAGGACCTGCATGGGCCACCACTAAAAATATGTCACGACCCATTATCCAAATTGTTGGGCCGGGCCGAGTCATATCCAGCCTGCGTTTGAGATAAAATGCAGTAAGCTGTTCTAGAGATAACAAGATAAGACTAAATGTGCTAACAGTTCTATAAGTGAATAAAAGTCATAAATGCTCCAAACACAAAAGTCGTCTCATATAGTAATAAGTCCAAAGTACAAATCTGAAATGTAAAACTGGATACATGTCCAGTTACAAAATACGTAGTCTAATACATGACTACACTAAATATTCCAAGCAGCTATGCAAACTAGACGAGTTTTTCCCGCAAGAACATCCTCGTAAAGCAAAGCCGGGTCCTCGGCAGTATCTCCATAATATGAGTCGCAGAGTAACTCCTCCTCAGTAAGGACACCTACAACGTTATCCTGTCAGGACGGGAGCAAGTACTGATTCTAGCAAACTAAATATACTAAGCATGAACAAGAATGTAATAAACTGAAATCATGGCATATCATGGTTTAATTGGTTCTTTTTAGAAATGACAACATATAGTTTAAAAGTTTAAAACCGTAGCATGTACGTGAATCGATCAATAGGTGAATAGGATGTACAGCGGCACATATCAAGTTTTTCTGGCATGCACATACGTGCACAAACGGCATCGTGTATATCCATACACAAATGCGGGATCAGAACATACGGCAAGGTCACATATAGAATGTTACTGAGCGCGGTAAATATATACGGAGAAGGGGGTCATGTTCGCGTACAATACTAGCAGTTTTTCCTTAACCCGTTATTTAAACATGTGAGAGATATGAGATACTGTCTAAACATGGTAGAGACTAAAAGTAATACAACATGTAAAGTTCTAACTTGCTACACCAAGGATCAGCATTTAACATGGTTGGTAATCACAGTTTATTGTTATAGCAGTATGTAAAGTTCGTAGAAAGTACTTGCCTCTAGCAAAGCAAGCTGCGATAAAAGGGCTATAGATGTCTTGTAACTCGTCACTGTAGAAATAAATACATAAACTTAGTTTTTACACTAAGCTAAAACACTAAGACACTAATTGGTGCAACACGACTTGTGACTGGACACCTAGCCAAAATGATGACTTTAGCATAGGTGTAAACCCCCTAAATTTCTACTACGATTTTTTATATTTTTGTATTTATTTTGTACTTCGTATTTGTAACATCGCTTACGAGTTCGCAGCTTTCGTATTTGTACATATCGTACGAAACTACTAGATGGTATATATTTTATTATAAAAATATTTAATTAAAAGATTTCTTCGTATGAAAAATAAGTACTCATTTTGATTATTGTGTCGCATCGATATTTGACAAACATTATATATTATTTTGTATAAAAGGGGCTATTTTATTTATGGTACAAATATGAGTAGTAAATTAGGAAACTATTGGTTGAGAAAATATATTATTTATGTGATAGTGACAAGAAAGTTATTTCATGTCCACTTTGACTTTCGAAAGCGAACCTATATTAATTTGCAAAAAGAATATTTCTAATATATAAATATTTATCATGATTTTTGGAATTTATTTAATTACTATTATTAAAAAAGTATTATAAATAAATCTATTATGGTTTAAACTCGGAAATTGATTTTATTGAAAATTTTAAAAAGGTTTTTAAATTAAATATAAGATTATCTAGAGAGATGTTAACGATTGATTAAAGTGATTTAAATTTAGAAAAGAATTATCTACTAGAGAATTTGAACTATCACCATCCATATCCAAGCAAGTCTTCCACCTCCTATATAAGGAGAAGCCCTTGCTCACTTTTTCCATAAATCCCCCACCACCACATCGTGCATCGTGTCTGTATCGTCTTTCCTTTCCACTATATATCTATTTTTACAAATACATGGGTTTTCTGTGTCCGACACTCCGGACACCATTACCCCTCAACTCTCCACGTCTCGCATGACACCATGACGACAACCACAGACATTCTAACCTTAACCCCGTTCTGTGCCGCTCGCTCATCAGACCCCAGCCACTTTTCCGTCACCAGCAATCTGCACCACCATACCATCCCTATCACCATCGACTCTGCCATCGCAACCGCAGCAAACCCCTCGCTAACCTCCTGGCCACCCACTCCGTCTTTCCGACACCCGGCCAACCATCCCTGTGGTCATCACCACAGCCATCAAACTCCACCGTTCCAAAAAAAAAAAAAAACAGCGCCACCACCACCAAGTAGCGAAACCCCAATGCAAAAGTAACCCTCACCCGAGTCATCTCCCAGATCCGGCGAGCCGCCCACGAATCCACCGTTGCCGTCCCCGCCGTGACCTCGGGAGCTGCCACTGCCGATTGCTTGCGCGTGGCCGTTTTCCTCTGTCGAGCGCCAGCCTCCGCGATCTCCGCATTTCGTAGCCGCCGGAGCTCCCCCAGCCCGACATCCTCCTTCCACCGCGCTCGGCCACCTCGTCGTGAGCTGGCCATCCACCGCGCGGCCCTCCTTAGCAGGCCGCACCCCAGATCTCGCAAGCCGCGCGATCCTGCCTCCCTCCTGAAGCGTAAGACCCCGTGCCCCAAAGTTGCTAAGCCCCTCCCCTCCGGCTTCCTCCTCCCAAACTCTGGTACACTCCGCTCCCTTTGCTCTTCCCATTCTTCGTTTGAGTTTCTTTCTTCGGTCTCTCTCTCTCTCCATCGAGAGAAGCAACAGAAATATAAGCTTTTATTATTATTTTTTTTATGCATAGTAACTTCCTTTCGGAAAAAAAAAGAGAAATTTTGAGTGGCACCCCACTTTTTTTTACCATATTTACGGTGCACCCACACAATTACAATAATGTAAGATACCCCCCACTTTTGACGGAAATCGTCCCCAACTCACGATCAACCCCTTTGACCAATTTTTTGACCAAAATACCCCGTCTTCTTTTCTGTGTCTTCCCATTTTCGTGGCTGCCCCCCTTCCCGCCGCCGGCGTGCCTCCGCTCCCCGCCGCCCTCCTCTCTCCGCACCCCCCCTCTCTCTCCTCCCCATCACCATCACACCATAATAGAAATTCTTGCAGTAAACCTTGATGTGGAATTTTTCACTGGTTGATAAATTACAATCTTCATGCTTTGATGAACGATTTTTGATTTGTTGAAACCATCTTTGGACGTGATTGCTCCAGTTTGTAGCCATCTGAAGCTTCAAATATGCTCGTTGACGAATTTGGGTTTCAAGTAATCACTCAAGTGTTACTGCCTCGGTGTCTCCCCATCCTGTAGAAATTGCAGTTCAAATATATGCCTTTAAATCTTTGGTTTTTACTGAGAGAGTATGAGTCTTGCATTTGGGTACTGGCTCTAAGCAACTCCAATCTGTGCTCCTGTTAGTTTGAATCTGGTTTTTTGATTCCAAAGCTCGAGTCTTAATTGAGAAATGGAGTTCAACTTTCCGACAAAAGCACACCATCCGTGTTTCCAGATTTCCTATTATGGTGGTGATGGTAATGGGGAGGAGAGAGGAGGAGAGGGTGCGGAGAGAGGAGGGGGGAGCGGAGGCACGCCGGCGACGGAAAGGAGGCAGCCACGAAAAATGGGGAGACACGGAGAAGAAGACGGGGATATTTTGGTCAAAAAAATTGGTCAAAGGGGTTGACCGTGAGTTGGGGACGGTTTCCGTCAAAAGTGGGAGGTATCTTACATAATTGTAATTGTGTGGGGTGCACCGTAAATATGGTAAAAAAAGTGGGGTGCCACTCAAAATTTCTCAAAAAAAAAAAATTAAACTTGCTTTGACTGGTGTAAGAGAACATGTGTTCTCATTTGGTTTTTGTGTCAGGAAGCGACAGCTACTTTGCTATCACAGTTTGCATTGTTGGTTTTGTTTTGTTTTGTTTTTGTTTTGTTTTATTTCTAATTTTACTAATGATTATATTACTATGCCTATAATTTTTCGTAAATTATTTAGTTAATTATCATTATAATAATTACTATTAGTTATTGATAATGCTCTCTGTACCAACAGATACACATGCCATGAGGTAGTATTAATGATTATTAGGAATTTAGAAATTATTTTGGTAAATTGCATAATTTTTATTATTTGGGAATAAATATTACTTTGGCCTTAATAACGATCACTTTTATTTTTAATATATATTTTGGGTGGTTACTAGAGATAGGATAAATTGGTATATTGGGTTTTGGCCTACCTCTATCTTTCAAGGGGAGACTAGAAATATTAAAAATTTTATGTACAAAAAAAATACTTTTAAATCTAAAAGATTTTACTATATTTTCAAACATTCTTTAAAAATATTTTATAAGTAAAATGTACCTTTTCTCAAATTATAGATTAATTCATTGGAATTCGAAGTATGTATTTATCTAAAAAAAATTTGGGCTAATAAAATTATGTTTATACCAAAAATCACGCTTTTAGAGCCTAAAATCATTTTTAGTATTTTCAAGTATTTAACCTACAAATATTTGTGATTAATAAAATTTTAAATTTCAAACATATAGTTACCTAAACTATTTGGTAATAAAGTATAATTCACTAGTAAGTCTAGTTTCAAATCATTATAAATATTCTCTACAAAATAGTATACTATCCCTCAAAATCTCCTTCGATTATCACCGTTGATCGTGACTAATCATATTTTTTTTTTCCAAATACCTCACGACTTCAGACCTCTACCCATCAACCTCGACTATGGACAAACGGAACTTGTCGGATTATCACACCACAACAGGCGACACACCAGGCAAGATACCTTGCCATTATACTGTTTATTTTTAGTTTGCATTTTATTACATATCACTGTTCATTTAATTCCAGTTCCTGATTTACTGCCTGCTCAGTGATATTAGCTGTACCTTGTTATTTATCCTTTGATTGCATATGGACCTAGAGTTAAGGGACTACCGTGGTAGTGTATTGCATATACCTTGACACAGTTGTACCACGAGGATGTGTGAGATGAGTATCATGTAGAGGTTCTTGCGTGTGGGCTGATCCTCCATGTGCATGCGTTAGGACTAACTGCTAATAGAGGCAAGTTAGGAGACTTAGCAGTTAGTAGAGAAACATGGTCGTGGATGCGACTTGGTAGGGACATTTGGGTGGGGCGTATGGGCTTCGATTGCACTTTCTTTGTAACCCGAAGCTCCGCTGGAGATACGGGTATAGCCTCTCAGGTTGGCCACTGTCGTTTTTGGACGTCATGCACTTAGGTCACTGGTGCCCAAGAGGGGACTATACCAGATCCCATTTACACAGCCAGGGCTCATGCGTCGAAGGATTGTTTCTCAAATTGCATGCTCACTTTAGTACGGTTAGTTTACCTTATTTATGTCTTGTCACTTTCTTTGATTGTGGCATGTTTTATATTCAGTATTTATTGGCATGTTTATTGTATCTAGTTACGTCCCTCTGAGGACCTGGTTATCTCGCCAGTGTGTGTTCTTGTCTTTCGCAGGTGTTCTAGCCGTGGCCATGATTGTCACTATTTCTTCGAGGATGATTGCGCTTTGATCGTCTTCGCTTCGCCCGCCAAACTCATTGTATTTTCATGTATTTTTTCTTACTTGTTGTATTGGATTTGTCTCCGCCCAACGATTGTATACATGACAAATTCAAAGTTGCTTTTATCATATTTATCTTTGTGGATGAGATTTAGTACCTTGGTTACTGCATTTTACAGCTTATGTATATATACGAGGGTCCATATACTTCGTATGTATACAGCTGGCATGATTACGCTTTAGTCCTACGTATTTTGGGACTGGAGCGTTACAATAGGAGACCAATGTGGGGTGACACACTACTATAACTAACTTTCTAGGGCCTTTACACTAGTGAGAGGTGAGGTTCAATACGGCTAAAACTCAAAATAACACAAAAAGTTTCAAGTCGTAATTATTCAATAAATAAATCAAATGAACATTGTGTTCCAATAATTTTTTGAGATAGACAAAAAGCTTAATTTTACATAAAATAAAGTACCAAAATGATCCTTGTTAATTATAGAATTTATTATAATTTTTGGAATTTATTAACCAGTACAAGTATTTTATAAAAATCAGTTTTCCTAAGTACCAGGAAAATGAGTTCTGGTTTCATATGCCAAAAGTGGCAAACTGCAAATTAAATACTATAAAAATTATGATAAATTAGCTAAATTAACATAGTATCAAAATACTATTTTTTCAGGATTTTAACAGTAATTAAAGTATTTTAGAAATTCAAAATCAGCATTGTACACAATTGAAATTAAATAATTAATTATTTGCGTATTTTGTCCATGTACATAATTTGAACCAAAGTTCAAATACAGGACCCAAGACCATGAATCAAGTCCAATATGACTTGTACAGGTCTTGAATGTGTGAAAACATATTTGGGCCCAAAAATCCATGTTAGCTTGGACACCAAATGGTTGCAGTAATTTAAATATACAAAAATACAAAGACGTAAAAATACATAATAAATACTAATATTTTAATAGGGTAAAATTATACATAATGGTCATATAAATGACAAGTATATTTTCATAAAAATAATTTACACTCGGTATAGTGAAATACATATATAAAATGTATAACTACAATATTTATATACATATAAATACATAGATTTACATAATGGATACATACATACATATATATATATATAATATATATATATATATATATCTATATATATAATATATATAATATATATATATATAAGAAAATACTTAACTATAAAGTTATATATATATATATATATATATATATATATATACAAATATTGTATACATATACATAATAGTATATATATAATAATATATACACATGAACATATATACATATATATAACACATACATAATATAATAAAGTACTAAATACAATATATATATATATATATATATATATATATATATATTATATATATATAAAAAACAAAAAAGATAAGATAAAGAACAACAGCACACACCCAGCACAAAGGGGGGGCTCGAACTTGGGCCCTATGGGTCAGGTTTCTGAGTCGGTCGGGCTGGCCAGGGGTCAGCCCGTTCGTTGTGTTAGAGTTAGGATTTAGATTTTATTTATTTAGGTTTTAGTTGAAATAACAGTAACCCGATAAATCGAAACTGTGTCCTGACAGTTTGGGACACAGAGTTTAAGTGTCGGAATTATTTACGACGTACGAGTATGGATACGCGTGTCCAAGTACTGAACTAGGGTCCCCGTGTCCTGGCGAACCACATACGTAGATTCGAGACACGTACGACACGATTCAGTACTGCAACTTACGTGTCCGTCTTTAATAGGGGTTTCGGGTGTGCTGGCCGGAGGAAGCGTCGGGGCGTGGCGCTCGGGCGGCGATCGACTCGCCTCGTCACGGCCAGCTTGTCGGCGGTGGTTGGGGGCGGTGAGCGTCGCTGTGGGGGTGGATTTGGATAGATGGCCGGAGTTAGATTTCGGTTAGAATTAGGGCTGTGTAGGCGGTTGTGGTGTGGCTGGAGGGGTTTCGTGGTGTGGTCGACTGAGGGAGTGAGGGGGTCTTTATAGGG